>CM060245.1:29309170-29656932 GCA_030555515.1 Acutogordius australiensis | reverse complement strand
AAAAACCAACATAATATTTAAACGTAGGGGAGAGCGGGGCGAGGTGGCGAATGGGGCGAAGTAATTTTTTTAAATATTTTGGGCACTGTTAAATTAAATTGGTTGAAATTGCGTTCTAAAAATATATTTTGATACGCATAACCTGAATATGAGAAAAAAAAATCTAAAAAACCTCATATTAAAAAAATAGGGTAAATAAACTGTTTTTTGGGCACTTTTCACCGAAAAAACTTTTAATTGTTTTTACGCTTGGTTAAAATATCAATGAAATAAATAGCTAAAGTAGGTTTTTTCTATTGAAACAAAGTGTTATTTAACTATTCTATATGTTAAGCCTCCTAAAAACGCAAAATTATTTGTAATATATTAATTTTATATATCAAAGAGGGTGTGGGGCGATGTGGTTGGAGGTGAGGTGGTTTTTTTATTTTTATCAGTTGTTTATTATTATGAAAAATTACAAGCGAAAAACGTGATTACCAAACGAATATGCTATACAATTAGCTTTAAAAGATTCAAAAACCGGCAATAATACAAATATTTCCCAAATATCTAAAAATAATCTTTTTTAAGAAAAAAATTAAGGCTGTTGCTAATAAGGACTATGAATATATTTTTTTTCCTATAGAAGAAAAGGGTTTAGTTAAAAGATGAAAGAACTGGTAATGATTGGTTTAACCTGTTTTTAAAAGAACAAAAGTTTTTTAAGGCTTCCTGAAGCCACAAGTCTCCCTGAGCTTGCAAAATTTTTTGACAATTTTATTAAAATCACAGAAGAAAAATAAATTAATCCTGAAAATGTCTTAAATGCTGATGAGACTGTACTCACAGTTCAATGTCCAAAAAAAATTAGCCCTTAGAGGTGTTCAACAGGTAGGATACATAACTTGAAACAAAAAAAGAATGAGTTTGTAATTGCTCCAACCTTTTGTTAACAAGCCTAAGAAGGGGAGAAACTCAAAAATTCAAACATTTTTTAAATAAATATTTATCATAATATATGTTTTAATTATCTTATGTAATAAAAATGTATAATAACCCGTTATACATTATTTCTTGTTTATAATGATCTAATTTTTTAACCATCCATCTCGCCCCCTTTACACACCACTTCACCCCTTTTTTAGGGCGAAGTGGCGGAAAAAATGATTTTTTTGACTCGAAATATCTGTTAAAATATAACAGTTTAAATTAAAATTGTATATGATTTAAATACAGTTTTAAAATACCTATCTTTTGAAACCATGGTTAAATAGATCATTTAAAAAAAAGTTATGATCAAATATTGAAAAAACAACCATCTCGCCCCGCTCTCCCCTACACGCTGATAAATTCATTATTTAATTTTTAGTGTTCAATTTTTCTTGACAATAGAATGTACAATCGAAACTTCAGTGATTTTATACATTTTGAATCAAATGAACTTTCGCTAATTTGCTAGCCTTGTACTCATTTAATAGCCATTTAAAATTTAAAATTAGGTTTTCAAGCATAATTTAGCCAAAATACCTACGTCGCTTGCGATCTAAGCTTATCAGATATGATACCTCTTTAAAAATAAATTAAACACTTCACATTAATTTTGATAGATTTAATCTAAACCTTTTATATTGGTTAAGGTTTAAAACTCCAAATAAATAAATTTAAATAATTACAATTAAGACTACTTAAATTCTGAATTTACATTATATTGACCAAAAATTTGACGAATCTTTAGTTCAAACATTGCCTTGGATCGTACAGATCAAAGTTTGGTATGGGAAGAAAAACAATGAACTATGCCAATCCTAATATTTTTGTGACTTACTTTTCACAGAATACATTTAAATAAATATTTAAAATATAAATTGTGAATTTAAAATCATTACCTATACCGCTGTGACAGATAAAATAATTAAGGTAAAGATTTTGTGTATAAATATTTATTATGTCAATATATTTCAATTCTAGCTTATATACATTTTCAGTATACATCAATTTAGTCAAGGACAACTGTATATAGTCGTTAGGGCCAATTGATATATGGCAATTCCTGGCGGCTATATACATTTGTCCTTGACTAAAAAAATAAAAGCTAGAAATGAAATATATTCAAATAAAATAAATATTTACACAATCTTAACCTTACTTGTTAATATGCAGTTAAAATAGTAAAGGCCACAGGCCTTTTAAATAAATGTATTTAATATCAATTACTGACAATGATATTTAACAGTTGAGCTAGCTGCAGATATGAAATCGGCACAACGAATTTTCACATCCTTTTTTTTCAAGTTTAATAGGTCGCATCGAAAATAAGAAAAAGTGTTAAAATAAAAAAGATTTAAAAACAAAATTAAATTTTTATTCTACAATTAATAACAGGCTGAGTAAATTAAACAAACAAACTTTAAAACCGATTAATATCGTGTCATAGGTTTGGACGTAAAATATTCTGTATTATTTTAATGCCAATGTATGAGGTTATATGTATACTAAAAAAGTTGAAAATTCCCCTCTTTTTAATGATAAATATAAGTTACAGATTTTATATAAAAAAAAATCATAAATCTTTAATTTTTATGTATTGTTTTTTTGGTAGGGAGTGGAAAAATTTGCTTGTTTTATCCCAGCTAGCCTATAAATAAAGGATTGAATCATCAAATAAATTAATATTTATTAAGAAGAACATAATCAGCGGTAAATGAGGTAAGAGTATGTTAATATTAGATTAAATTTTAATTTATATGTATTCTTTTGATTTTTTTCAAGAAGCTATTTGTTTGTATATACGGATCAAAGGTCCGAAGGCGGAAGAAACTCGAAAAACAGAAAACATATGTGAGACAAGGGTCTTGGGAATGTTTGCTTTTATGATTTTACAAATTTCCCTTTTCTGACAACATTGATATTTGTTGACCTGCTTAATCAAATGTCTAAAAAGGAATATGAAATAAAATTGTGAAAACGAATAAATAAACAAAATATTAATGTTCAAATAGTATTGATTAATGGTTTTCATAGATCATTATTTTTAACAATACTTTAAGTCATTAAATTTTTTTAGATATGTTCTGGGGAACATCTATCTCACGGATTTTGGAATTATTGATAGGGTTTCTCTAAATGTTCCTCTGTTGATTAAATCAAATAATTCCAATGAATTTAACTTAAAGCAAATATATTCCTATCTACCGACAATCGCTCTACATAGAAGAAGTAATATTTATTTTTTATTTAATCCAATAGATTTTATTTTAAATATTAAAATATCAAAAATTTAAAATTTTAACTGAATATGCTATAAAGTACGATAGAATTATTTTAAAATACTATGTTGTTTCATGTTTTGAAATTGGTGAATACATATAAAAATCATACAAATATATTAACATGCATCAAACTCATTGGCGTATGGGAGAGGGGGGGGGGGGGGGGGGGTTTGGGGATGAAACCCCCTCCACGCATGCCATTTCCCCACCCAAATTAAAAATTTTTAGTGCATATCCCCCCCCAAACTAAATACCAATTGAAAATAAAATTAAATTACATTTAAAATGCCATTAATATTTGACAATAAATTTTTTTTGAAACCCCCCCCCCCCCCCCCCCAAGCTTTAAAACTTGCTACGCCCTTGATCAAACTATAATTTTTTTATTTTAATATTTCAGATATTAAAGCAGCTTCCGGCTTTCCAGGTAGTATTGTTTTCTAAATATTTTTAGGATTTTTTGTCGTCGACAAAATGCGTTAGGTAGTAGCTTTTCAAGTAGTTTTCAATAAGGAAATAAAAGGTGATGTGTATCGATTAGTTCCAATGCATTGTTAGAACCAGCAATTTTTTCCCTATTCTGGAATAGTAAGATATTAAAATATGAATTTAAAAGAATAGAAATCAAAACAAATATTTTTTATAATTTAAGCGCAAAAAGTACTTTTTGTAAAACAACATAGAATAGTTAAAAAATATTAATATTTATTTATCTCGGTGTGTTAATATTTTAGACCTATATATTATTTATGTCAAAATAATATCTAAAATGGTCCTAAGAAGTCACTTTATTACATAAATGATTTTTAAAATAAAAATTATATCTCAATGAATTACTGAACAGCGACACAAATAGAATTGAGCTCGAGGAGATACCCCCAAACTGTAACCTAATACCACCAATCTCAAAATCAGAAGTCAGCCTTCAGCTCAAAAAGTGTTCAAACGGGAAAGCGACAGGTCCCGACAACATACCCATTGAGTTCTGGAAATCTTTAGGAGATGAGGGAATTTCGGCGTTAACGACTCTATTCAATTCGATATTAACATATCAGAAAATACCTCCGAATTGGCAAGAAAGCTACATTATTCCAATCTTCAAAAATAAAGGCGACGCATTTGACTGTCACAATTACAGAGGCATCAAACTAATGTCTCATACTTTCAAACTTTTCGAAAAAGTCATAGAAGTCAGATTAAGAGACGTAATCGATATAGGTATTGAGCAATGCGGGTTCATGAAAGGAAGGTCGACAATTGACGCGATTCATGCCGTGCGCAACATGGCAGAACGTTTCACGAGAAAGAATAGCTCTACTGCACATTGGTAGATTTGGAAAAAGCTTTCGACAAAATTCCAAGATCAGTAGTATGGTGGGCTTTGAGGAGAAAGAATGTTCCTGAGATGTATATCAAGTTAATTCAGAATATGTATGAAAGAAATTTGACGTATGTAAGGAGTTCGTCAGGAACATCGAAAGGATTTACAATTAATGAAGGTGTGCACCAAGGTTCGGCCCTAAGTCCCCTACTATTCATCGCAGTGATGGACGTGATCTCAAAGAGCGTTGCCACAAATCCACCGTGGCACATACTGTACGCTGACGACATTCTACTAATGCTGAAAACCCGCAGGAGATGTGTGAAAGTCTGAATAATTGGATGAAAGCGATTGAAAAGCTAGGCCTAAAAATTAACAAAGACAAAACTGAATTGATAGTTTTCGGAGGCTCAGAAGGTGAACAACTGGTAATTAACGAAGACTGGTCTCTCAAATCAAAGCCAACAGCAACCTACCTAGGTGCTTACCTACAATCCGATGAAAACGTCGAGCAAGAAGTTAGGAACAAACTCAAAGTTGGGTGGCTAAAATGGAGATCGTTGACAGGTGTCCTGTTCGACAAAAATATACCAATAAAAGTTAAGGGCAAGGCTTACTCAAGCATAGTACAACCGGCAATAACATACGGCTTAGAAACAACAGCGTTAAGGAAAAGCGATGAAAGAATACTACAAACGATGGAAATGCGCATGCTACGGATGTTTCTCGGGGTGACTCGCAAAGACAAGATCCGCAACGATCATATACTTGGAAGTTTACACATAACACCCATACAAAATAAAGTCGAAATCAACAGACTCCGATGGTTTGGACACGTTATGAGGCAAAAAGACGGGTATCTAAGCAATCTGGTAAATGCAATTGAAGTGCAAGGCAAGAATAAAAGGGGCAGACCTAAACTCACCTGGTCTTAAAGAGTAGACGCTAGCATGAGATGTCACAACCTAAATAGAAATGAGTGTAGAGATAGAAACAAATGGAGACTCAAACTGAAAGAGCTCACTGCCTCAATGGCAAAAAGCTAACAATGAAAAAAAAAAAAATTGGGGGCTTTGAGATAACTAAACACAGAATTGCAACTACAAAAAAGATTTTAGAACCAACTTGTTTTTTGCCAATGTATTTCTATTCAAGCTTGTTTTTTAGTTTTAGATACAGGGAAAATCAAATTGATAATTCTAATATGACCAGGAAATAGGTGGTTGTTCACAAGTTTTTTCCTAAGGGGCGTATGCAGGAACAAGGGGGCAAAATTTTTTTTGGAGGAAAGGTATAAATGAATATCTGTATCTTTATACATAATCTATAATTTGGTAAATGATTGCGGAGGTTAAGTTCCATCTCTGAAAAATGTTAACTGCAGCTTACCAGCCCTCTAATAAATACATTTTCTTATTTAATATTAATATCTTTTATTATTATTTTGAAAAAGTTAAAACAAGATATATCCAAATTGATTCATTTTTTTTAAAAAATTATAACCTATATAATACTAATTTAATAAATAAATAATTTTAAAGGCGTATTTGGTTTGCGTTTAGAAATTAAGGGAAAAAATATGATCGCAAAACTTATGCTGATATTTAATAGGGGTTATGTAGAACGCAAAAGTATTTAAAAAAATTTATATAAGATTCCTGACAAACCACTCTAAGGTATGTCTATTAATTGATTGCGATCAATTGTATCTTTATGTATGGCAAGCAAGCTTTAAGATGATGATCGATCTTCTTTCATTTGCGATAAGTTATAATACGCATTATGGTGAAGCTCCTTTTAATTGTACTTGTGGTAACGGGGAGTGAAACGGCAATTGGGATAGCTGTTTTATACTATTGAGGATAGTTGTGTGAGAAATTAATTGGGATATATTGACAACCTCAGAAATAGATTTAGATTCTCAATAGGTTTTTTAAATTACTATTTACGATTCTAAATGCAAAATTATAAAAAAAAATTTATTAGAATATAAATGTTATTTAGAGAAACTTTCAAGAAATTAGATATTAAAATTTTTTATTTAGTTAAAAGTTATTAGTAGCTTAAACAATTATATTTAAAGAAAATAAGCAAATTTTTTAATTTTGCATCCAAAAAAAAATGTTTTTTTAAAAATTCTTTCTCAATATTTATTTTTTATTAGAAATGTTAATAAATACATGAATTAATCATACTAGTTTATAGAAGACTATAATTGCTTATAATTAGCCATCAAAGCAAAACTCTTTTTTCACGATATTCATGCCAAATCTTTCAATTGGGCGCCTCATTTAATTTGGCCAAAAAGCCATTTTTGTCTTAAAAATTATATATGACTAATTTGTAATTACCAACTATTAATACTGATTTGATGCAAATTATGAGCGGGTCAATGTAGCAACTCTTAGCGCATGTATGCCCAATTTGATTGGTTCTGTTTTAAACCTAGATTTTTTTTGCAAAATTCTATAAAAATGTTTTTAAAAATTATCCGCGCTATATCAAAATGCGATAGATGGCACAGTCAAAATGCATCCAATTAGTCATTAAATACTATGTTATAATTGACTTAAAAATTTTTTAAGTAAAATTTAATTATTTAATCAATGCCATTTTAATTTTTTTTTAGAACTGTATCACTACAATAATTTAAAAAAGCATTCATATTATTAAAAAAATTATTTAAATTTTCCAAATTTTAAGTTCAATTTCCTATTTTTAGAAGAGAAAGAGAAAAGTAGCAATTTATTTTCTAAAAGAGCTGATTTTGAAAAAAAATAAGGTGTGGGTAAAAATTTAAAATTCTACAAATGAATACTTGCTAAAGGTTAAGCAGCCGTCTATTTTCCTGTTTACCATATTAATTTTTTAGTTCAGCAATAAATCTCAATAAACAATTCTCAAGTTATTCAAGCTGATTAAAAATTTTTTGTTAAATAAGTTTTTTTTAGCATATTAATTTCTGTATATCAAATAAATTAACCATTTTTTAAAATTTAACTATAGATAAATTAATTTTTAGTTGAGATTTAATTTAAATAAACATTATTGTTAAATAAATGTGAATTATGTTTAATCATGACAGAAACAACTCATTCAACCATAGACAATTCCGAAGGTAATAAAATTATACTAATAATTTACCAATATTACTGATATTATATATCTAAAAATAGGTTACAGCCATACGCATAAAAGGTATTGGATAATTAAGAGTGGAAATCATTTAAAAGGCGTTGCTAAGTTATATAGTACTTTAAAAATGTCCCTGAAATCTTTTTAGTATTTAAATTTATGAAAAAGGAATTTTTTTCTCTAAGACATATTTTGTATAATTTATTTTTGTTTTAAATTTATTTCGTAGATTTTGAATCCGGGAAAAGCTTTTAGCTAATTTTTTTACTTGTTTATTGAAAATTTTGGAAACGTTATTAGCCAATGTTAAGCCTTCTTTAGATGTCTTAGGGCCAAAAACATAAGTTGTTTAAGGGTGGTATCTGACCAATTTATCTCTTTTGGAAGAAGGAAGATCTGACGCGTATTGCACTCCTTTATTAACAATTCAACTATTTATTTATACAAACTGAATTATACGAAAGGTCAACAATTATATATAGCATTATATGAAAGCAATGTAATGTTACATGGGAGACTGGGGCGAAATGAGATCTGCGGCGAGTTATAAAATAAATTTTTTCTTTCCAAAAATAAACATATTTACTTAAAATTTTTATGATTTATATTTTTAAGCAGACCAACTATTTTGATAATTTTTTGTATGGGCATATACTTGAAAAATACAATGGGGGTAACAAATTTATAAATGAGCTTAATTTAAATGTTCAAAATACGATAATATTTAATATCTCTCCTTGAAAAAATTCTAAATAAATAAAAACAATTATGTATATGGTCAATTCCACCTCAATCCAGCAAGTCCGGGAGGGGTACCCCTTTTGATTTGGCTGAAATTTTGCATGGAGGTAGTATCTAAGAGTATCTCGTAATCTGGAAATTTTTTTTGACCGGAAGTGATTTTTGACGAAGATAGGGGCAAAAGAATTAAAAATTGCAAGGTGAATTTTCACATTTGATGCAACTTTGGGAGGTTATAAGTCAAAAGGTATTATAGCTAGAGACTTAATTTTTTTTTTGTTTTGAAGAGGACAATAAGGGCTATCTTGCATGTGTTTATTATTTTAAAATTATTTTTTTGAAATTTTACAATTTTGTAAAGAACATTCAGTTTGATATAACTAAAAAAACGTATTTTTGAATTTCTTAAAAAATTTGCTAAAATACAGTCCTTAGTATTTATTATTAATATGTGAACTCAAAAGTATGGGACCGACTACACTTTTTAAAAAAATTCAAAAAAAAATTTTTTTTTTTTGATTTTTAGACAAAAATTTGCTCCCTGTACTATATTAAAATATTTAAAAGTGCCAAATTTGTTTATATATAAGAAGTTAGACATAGGGGCAAATATGTTAGGCTATAACAGTTTTATTAATTTGATTCAAACTATTGTCAATTTTGGAAAGAAAAGGGGAACTTTAGAACAAAAAATTGGTAATTTTCAGTATTTTACTCCTATCTTCTAAGCCGACTTTCTGGGTCACTACCAAACCAATTTAAAAATTTAAAACTGCTTTTTATACATAAAACATCACTATATAACATATATTTCCCCCAACATTTTTTAACGTACCCATAGCTTTTTTGAAATAAAAACCAAGTTTGATGAACAATATTAGAATATGTACATAATTCTCAATATTTATCCTAGGCAAAATTCAAAAAATTTGTTAAATTTATTGAAAAAAAAAAAAAATTGGGAGGATTTTAGAAAAAATAATAAGGTTAAAAAATTTGTAAAAATTAATTTTTTTCTATTAATTAATATTTTAAATAAAACAGCCTCAACAACGTTAAATCTGACAAAAATAAGTAAAATAGAATATATTTGGCCTATTTAGAATATTATGGTTTAACAGATTTTCTTTTTTTATGATTATCAACAAACTTAAAATAAACGTTAAAAGTCAATAATTTTATAAAACATAGTTATATGGTTTTTTGATATTATAACTACATAAAAGAAGTCAATTTTAGGGTTAAACAACCTTAAATAATTATAACGGGCAGAATTAGCTTCAATGATGAATTTTAAAACTAAATATTAGACCCAATTTAATATAAACAAAATATAGACATTCAGTTTTTTTTACTAATTTTTACAAATGCCAAATAAGTTTTTTAAAGACTATTTAGAGCAAGGAACACCTTATATATCTAACTGACCTTAATAAAGTTTAAAAACCAACAGTTTAAGTTCCAATTACATTTTAGTTTTATAATATAGACGCACTATACCTATTAAAGAAAGAGGAAATATTACTGTTACTTGATTCTATGGGCATATAGATTTGGGCATTGACCTAAAGTTTTTTATAACTAAATGCCTTCCTTAGGAGTTTTAACACAAAAATGTGTTTTAATAAATACATTAAATTACAAATTTAATTAAAATAATGAAATGATTTAATAATCTCTAATAATCTCATTTTTTTTTAATTTACCTATCTAGTTCTTTTAAGATTTTCTATACATAACATATATATTATTTTTTTAAAACTTTAACAGGCAAAATATGACTGATTATATAGGTTCTAGATATTTTTAGATAATTTTGCCAAAATAATAAAAAAATAAGCTTGCACAGACGAATACAATCTGCGTTAGTTTTTTGACACCTGAAAATTTGCTGTTTTTTGGCAAATTTAGGTATTTTTATTGTAGAAGCGTCAAAATCGAGTGAAAAAAGGTGGGGCTATTATATGTTATTAAGCAATATTTTATCTATAAAATAAATTTTAAAATATTAAAAAAAGGTTGGCTGGTTAACCAGAAAGTCGATTTTGAAAACAGGCAAAATTTTCACTTTTTTCGGTTTTAAGGTTCACTTTTTCAATCTAAATTTAATAATAGTAGTAATCAATTAAATCAAACTATTATGGTCTAACATAATTGCCCATATGTCCTGCTTTTTGAATACTGTCAAATTTGGCACATTGGCATATTCTAATATAGTGCAAAGGGCATAAATGTGTCCCAAAATTAGTGCAAAAAATTGATTTTTTTAAATTTTGTAAAAAGTCATGCCGGTCCCAAACTTTTTAAATCATAAATTTATTATCAATATCAAGGGCCATATTTTATAAATTTTTCAGAAAATTCAAAGTTACGTTTTTTGAGCTATTTGTGTCTAAATTTGACTTAAATTTTTTGGTAACTTAAAAAATTTTTTTTTTAAATATTTTTTGCGTCTAAGGTAGCCCTTATTACGATCTTCAAAATAAAAAAAAAATTATGACTCTAGCTACACTACTTTTGAGAACACATGCCCGCAAAGTTGCCTCAAATTTTTTTTTGCAAAAAAATAAAAAATATTTTTGCTCATATCTTGGTCAAAAATCACTTCCGGTCAAAAAAAATTTAGGTTTTTATCAGCACCCAAGGACCCTACCAGTGTACCAATTTTCAGCCAAAACTGAGACTTCGAGGGAAAAAGTTTGTCGATTTGAGGAATTGACCATATGTATTATTTGGAATTACATATAACCAAATCTGATTGCTAATTTCAATTGTATTTTGCCATCAATGTTTTATTTCACCCCGTATAATGGGCGAAATAGTTAGTTAGACCTAAACTCACCTGGTCCAAAGGATAACCACCATGAAATGCCACAATCTGTAGGAAGAGTGCATGAATATACCCAAATGGAAGATCAAACTGATGGAGCTTACTGTCTCCAAAAAGGCAAAAAGCTAAAATGAAAAAAAAATTAGTTTGTTTTACCCATAATTCCTGAATGTGATGAAAATTTTTAATTTAATTACCAAATTTAGATAATGTTAATAATCATCTCTTTAATTATTCAAACCATATTTGGATGTAATAAGTGGGTTGAGCATCAATTTTGCAAAACTATAATAATGAAAAAACAACACAAAATATATAGTATATCATTAATTAAAACAAATTAAAGGTTTGTGAAATTATTTATCACCCTTCATGTTCTGATAACAAAATTAAATATTATATTATTTCAGCAATGTATGTTAATTTACAGGCTATCGAAACTAATTTTAAAAAACATAACTTACTAAAATAACACCAACATTTGAGAGTTACAAATACTTTTACCGTTTTTCCTATGAACTAACCAAAAAAGATTTAAAAAAAAATTATAATTTTATTTTTGCATATTCACAATATTTTAAACTATTGAATTTAAACTTTAAATTTTATTTTCATTAAAAACCGATAATATATCGTGTCGTATTCAAGTTTAGACGCGAAATATTTTTATAATCTAAATGCCGATAGAGCTTGAGAAATTAATAAAATTTATTTTTCATTACTTGTGATTAAAAATATAAGTTACAAGGGATTTTTATATGCAAAAAAGATTTTAAAAATATTTTCTTTATAGGGTATAAATAGATTTTACAATTTGGTCAAAAAAGGCTATTTTTTGTTATAAACGGGTTTAAAGAGCCAAAGACGGAAAAAACTAAGGAAAACGAAAAATATACATGAAAATAGGCCAAATGGGGATGCATTCTTTTATGTTTTAATAAAATTCACGGCTTTGAAATTGATATTTGTTGACCTGTGTCATTTTTTATAAGCTCTATTTTCACATGATATGTTTGTGTTCCATATTAAGAATCGAATATGTTGGTCCCAAAGATATTATTAGTTAGACTGGACGAAAATAAATAACACAAAAGATTTTAAGGGTTTCTATATAAGTTCTTGTTATAAAAATTCCGGGTTTAATTTTTTTCCAATGCTTCCAATTAGTAAGATTAAGTTTTAAATTCAAAAAAATACACTAATTTTCTCTATCATTGACATATTCAAATTCCATTTTAGAAAACATATCAAAGAAAGTTATCGCTTAAAATCATTATCAAACTTTCAAGTTATTTAAAAACTACTAATTTTATAAAAAGTAATAAAAATTAATTATTAAAAAAAACGTCTTACAAATGTTCTCGTAATTTAAATTATTTTTATTTATCTATAGATTCTATGATAAAAGAGCCTAAAATAACCCCAAAATTGAAAATCAACTTTGACACCGGCAAAAAATTTGAGGCATTGTCTAAAACTCTGATTTCATATTTACTTGGCACCAAATAGTTGACCCAAAACGATAGTTACCATAAATAATGCTTAAGGTCGTACAAATTTTGTATTGTAATGTGCAACCCATAAAAAAATTGTAAAAAATTTAAATCGTTTAAAAACTATAAAAAAACAGGTCAATTATGTTTATTTTTTAAGATCAGTTTTTATGTCAACCTAGCAAACAGCTTGGCTACCTTTTGGATAGGGCTAGAATTTCAATAAAATAAATCAACGCCAGAAAGCGTTTGACCGCTCTCCTTTTACGTCTCTGCATTTATGAATTTTTTTATACAAAACCAAATTTTGTTACTTTTTAAAATATTACTAATTATTAAATTTTAAAACAAGTAAGAATCTAGCCTGGGTCCGAACTTGAACTCCAGCCGGACCTTTAATTAATAATACGGTCTTTTTTAGGGTGCCTTTTGGCTCATTATGAGCACCCAGACGCCTCTTTATTTAGCGAAATCAATCAAAAATATGTAATATAATAACGAAAAAATTTATAAAACAATGTTTGAAGACAAAAAAAAACAAAGCGAGTGCTAAATATGGCGCTTTCGTGCGTATATATAGACACCCAGCAAGCTTAATTTTTCGCTTTCAAATTTATTAATACATGTCAAAGCAACGCCCTCAATATCAAATTTCTTACTTTTTGTGACAACAATTAACTTATGACATTAGATATAAATATTTGACCAAACTCGACACGTAAATTTTCTAATGCATATCCTATCTACCCGGCGCCCTTTTTTGGGCGTCGCGACACCATAGGCCTAATGATTACTTTGTTTCCGAAATTAAAATAGTCTTTATCGACGTTGGTGAGGAGTCAACAATCCTAGTTTTGTAGATCAAACGTAAGCAAGATTCTAGACTAGACATATTTAAATGACACATCATTATATTATTGTTTTGGCTTAGGACCACATTCGTTTCATATAGCTAAACCAGAATATGCCTTAAATTAAGGATATATTTTATAATGTCAATATGTTATTAAAGAGATTGAAAGCATTACTGAACCTCAAAAATCTATATCTTATTTAAGGGCGTAGCAAGTTGTAAAGCTTGGGGGGGGGGGGGTTTCAAAAAAAAATTTTTGCCAAATATTAATGGAATTTTAAATGCAATTTAATTTTATATTTAATTGGTATTTAGTTTGGGGGGGGGGGGGGGGTATGCACTAAAGATTTTTATTTAGGGTGGGGATATGGCATGCTTGAAGGGGGTTTCATCCCCAAACCCCCTCCCTCTCCTACGCCAATGATCTCATTAAATTAAACTTTTATTTAAAGACTGTTTATAAACAGTTTTCTCGTTTAAATTTATTAATACACATCATAGCATAGATAAATTTTTTTTTGTTAACTTGATTATTCTTGGTTTTAAAACATGACCCATCACGTATATTTAATCTGTATTAATAGAGGTGCGAGTGGTAAAGGAAAAAATGAATGATAAAGCCATTAATCTGATATGGGAAAAACCGGAAAATGAAATTGTAGTATCCTACACTTTAGGACGAATGTCTAATGACACTCCATGGGCAATTCGTAGTCATCTTGAAGTTAGATTTTTACATTTAATATTTTAACGAAAGATAGATGACGTGTTTTTTATAAATTAGTTTTTGAAGATGGGACAACTGTTTAACAAAATAAAGCATAACTTATAAGGAAGGTCGCAAGCAGGGATTGGAACAGGAACCACGCAAGACCCAAACCATAATTTTTTAACAGCCATTTTGATACAAAATAGTATATATACCATTCTTAATAACTAATAGAATTTTTATACAGTTATTTAAATAAATTTTAAAATAGATATACATAGATATTTTTAAAAATTTAGTATGTAAGTTTTTAAATTGGTAAAACCAATTTCTGGAGCCAGAAAGTTATCTCTTACAAAGAAATGTAATCGCTTTGTTTTTGGGCGGCTGTTAACAATCCATATAAGTTCATTAAGCTTGTTTAAAAAAAATAACTGTTTAAAGGATTTAATTAGAGTTTGTTATATGATATAAATTTATACAATTTAAAAGCTAGGGTAACTCGCATATTTCGGCTTTGACCTAAAATATATTCATTATAAATAATTGAAACTTGATTATTTAATTGGCTTATGAATGCTAACCCAATGCTTCCTTTTCATCTCGTTAATATATTTTTTATTTTTATCGATAGGGAAATGCGACAACTTATGAAGATAGAGATGTAGAATCTGGTAAATTTTACAGGTACAGGCTAGCACCCGAGTTTTCTTCAAGATTCGGAGACGCTTTAGCAAGTGCCCCTATATCCCTAGAACGTAACATATTTCTTATTAATCCATGGCTCAATTATATTTTGATAATGGCCTAAAATTTCCATTTTCCGTAGTTGTGTGCAGTTTTTTTGCCTACGTCCATATTAAAAAAATGAACATTTATGACCAAAATGTTAGATTTTGCGACATGGAAAATTTAAATATAAAAAAAATTTATTTATTCATTTAGCATAAATTAATTTGAAATAATAAAAAAATTTCAAAATATATTAGGTTCTTACATCCATTATTTTATATTATGATCATCGTACCCCAGTCTAAATTGCTGTTTTAAATAAATTTTTTTTCTATTTTTAAGTCTTTTTGTTTTTTAGCATTTTTTCAAATTTTTTGATATCTTTAGGCAACTTACAAGATCTAATTAAATACGGAAATTAATGACAATTATGTAAAGCAGGCTTTTTATGGTTCTAAATTTAAGTAGGAATTTTAGTTTCCTGTTTTTATAATTGTTGTAATACTCTTAACTTAACTGCCCTTATTTATATCGACTATACAACTTATTAAATATTAAAATATTTATTCACAAGTAAAAGTCTTTTATTCATATAAATGCAACATAAAATATAATTCAATAATATGATAATCCATGGTGTGGCGCCGATTACCGGCGCCACTAACAATACTATTTTTTGTGGTTAAAATATATTTTGCAAATTTCTAACTTTTATATAAGAATTTGAAAAACTAAAAAAATCAATAAATGTTTTAATAAATATTAACTTTTCTCGTGATCACGACACCTCCATTGGCTTCCTAAAAAAAAGAAATTCTTTTTAGATAAACTTAACTTTTTTTTTATTAAATCCTAATAACTTAAACCTCTTTTTTACTTCTTATTATTCAAGTCCCCTTTTTTTATTAACCCTTATTTCTTAGACTTTAACCTTTTTTTATTTTTAGTTACTCACAACTATTTTGGGACCTTTTTTTACTTTCATTTTTGTGATCCTAATCTTTGGTGGTCTCTTTCTTTTTAAATTTTAATTACTGGGTTACACTTTTATCTGTTTTTTCAACCCGGCCTAAAAGTTAATCGAAATAATTTTAGTTTACCTAAAATTTCCATCTTTTTACTTTTACCTATATGGGTGGTTATTTATTTATGCTTTAAGCATTTTCATTTCAGCTATCCTAAATTAAAAATTTCATTTTAATTTGGCAGCCATCCTAAATTAAAAATTTCATTTTAATTTGGACAAAATATAACCACGCCTCTAACTGATTCCTTATTTTTTTATGGATGTTTTTAATGAGTAAAATGACGGCTTAGGCCATACAAATTTTAACCCAATTCATCCAGCCTAACTGTTCTTTATTTTTTTTTTAACTTTTTATACCTACCTACCAATTAATGACCCAATCTGTCCATTTAAATATCTTTAATTTGAGACCATGGATGTTTTTAGTGGCAAAATGATGGCTTAGGCCATACAAATTTTAACCCAATTCATCCAGCCTACCCTTAATTTTTTTTTTAACTTTTTAAACTACCAATTAATAACCCAATCTGTCAATTATAATATCTTTATTTGAGACTTGACCGCCACCCTTTAGCTTAATTTTCTTTTTAACTTAATTCTCACAAATTAATAATTTCATTTATCTTTATCTTAATTTTCTTTTTAAACTTTATCAAAAATATAATCTAATTTACTTTTATCTTTCCAAGCTTTCCAAAAAAAATTTTATGGAATGGAAGCCAATATATGAGTACCGTGCATATCTGTAAATAAATTTTTTTTTAATGGCATGGGCCAGTCGATTGTGCATTTAGGGTTTTTTGTTCTCGTCGGCTAACGCTTGTTTGCACATCCCACTCGTTTCGCGTTCAAACTCGGCAGTCATCTTTACGTTTTTGGAGAATGAGCCTGATGAGTGTATATCGGACCACAGGGCAAATACATTACGAACTTCAATTTCATCCTCCCTCTTGCGTATCGGGGTACTCAAAGCCCCGACCTTGATATCGTGTGGTCTATTTGCCACCATCCACGGTGCGATTTGAAAATAACCTTCGTTTGAAACATTATGAGCAATGGAATAATATTTGGGTACCATTTGTCCATTGAGATCTTGATATTCCATGAGATCGATATTGACAGCTTTGGCGTCGGGAGGCAATCCTTTAGGCTCACATTGCATTATGTAAGGTCGCTGAGAATTTTGTGTCCAATTCATATCTCGTCGCTTCGTTTTTTATCCGCTTCCATAAGAATATTTTTTTTTAGGTAAATAACTATTTTTAACTGTGCTCTTTCTGATAGTTTTATTTTTTTTTTTTGGCTAAAAATTTTCTTGTTTAAATCTATTCTATCTAGGTTAGCTTTTTTTTAGCAAAAACAAAAACTGATATACTTTTTAACATTGTTTTTACTTTCTTACTCTTTTGAAAAAAAATTATAAAAATCACTAATTTCTGTTTGAACAAAAAATTTTATTTTACTTTTTTTTTTAAAAAAATCGATATTCATATACTTTACAGAAACATCTAATTAATTGGGGTTACTGGAAACATCTAATTAATTGTGCTAATGGAAACATCTAAATAATGGCAACAGCTAACTAATTAATGGATTATATCTAACATAGAATTCATTAAAATTACATGGGTTATTTTATACATCTAATTAATTGGTAATGGAAACATCTAATTAATGGTGTTAATGTACCCATCTAAATAATTGCAACAGCTAACTCACTAATGGATTCTATCTAACATAGAATTAATTTCTACTAAAACAATGTTAATATCGAATGAAAAACGTGTTAAAACGATTAACTGATTATCGAATATAGCGAATTTAGGCGGTATCATACAAAGATAAACATGAGAAAGTACTAAAATTAACTGGCTATCGAATATAGCGAATTTAGGCGGTATCATACAAAGATAAAAATGAGAAAGTGCTAGAACAGTTAACTGTATTAAATATAATGTATTTAGGCACGGGCTTTTAAATGGTCAGCATGCCTTACCAGATTCCCCTCTTTTATTTTTTTCTCGTATTGGCCTCTGGGATTTTCATTAATTACCTCTCCCGGCACAAATGTTTTATTAGGCATGTAAGCCCACACTAAATCTCCTTCTTTCCTTTTTCCCGCCTTAGTATTATAAAGGCCTTCTTTCTCCTCGTTCAAAAAACTAAGAGGTGTTCTAGCCTGTCTACCGAAAAATTTTTCCATTATACTTTTGTTTTTAGGCACATCATTATGGTATAATCTTAGTAACCACAATTTACTTTCGCCATTTTTTTCTTTGTTTAACCAAGTTTTAATAATGCCTACAGCTCGCTCTACCAATCCATTTGATTGGGGATGATACGGAGGAACTAAAATGGACCTTATACCCCATTCTTCACAGAATTTTTGAAATTCTTTTGAAATAAACGCAGAGCCTCGGTCGGAAACAAGGGTTCTTGGAATGCCGTACATTCCACACCAGCGTTTGATATTTTTTATGAGTACTGCGGAGGTTAAGGCCTGTGTCCAAGCAATTTCAATATAACTTGAACAAGCATCGACCGCTACTAAAAATCTTTTTTTATTATATTTTCCAAAATCTAAATGTACCCGGCTCCAGGGGATGGTTATTTGTTCCCATTTTGATTTTTTATTAGCCCTTGGTAAGGCCGAATTTTGTTGACAAGCTTTGCAAGACCTAAGGGTAACTTTAATACTGTCATTAATTCCCGGCCACCAAACGTGACGTCTAGCTAAAAGTTTCATATATCTTTCCCCTTGATGCCCGGCATGTAAGGTTTTTAATACATTTTGTCGCAACATTTCAGGAACAACGAGCCTATTTCCCCTCCATAAAATTGTTCCTTTAAAATGTAGTTCTGCTTGTAGCCTCTCATAGACATTATCGGCCAAATCCCATGGCTTTTCGTCTATGTTAGATAGAATCCATTAGTGAGTTAGCTGTTGCAATTATTTAGATGGGTACATTAACACCATTAATTAGATGTTTCCATTTTGATTTTTTATTAGCCCTTGGTAAGGCCGAATTTTGTTGACAAGCTTTGCAAGACCTAAGGGTAACTTTAATACTGTCATTAATTCCCGGCCACCAAACGTGACGTCTAGCTAAAAGTTTCATATATCTTTCCCCTTGATGCCCGGCATGTAAGGTTTTTAATACATTTTGTCGCAACATTTCAGGAACAACGAGCCTATTTCCCCTCCATAAAATTGTTCCTTTAAAATGTAGTTCTGCTTGTAGCCTCTCATAGACATTATCGGCCAAATCCCATGGCTTTTCGCCAATTAAACTTTCTTTGATTCTCAGCCATTTATCATCTTCCGCCGCAGCTTTATTTACCTGCTCAAAGGTTGCAAAAATTGGCATTAATGAGATAGGCAGTTCCGTTCCTTCGTTAACCACTTCTTCTTCTAGATTAGTTTTTCGCACTCGACGCGACTTGCAAAATTTTGGATTGTAATTATCCTTTAATTTTATGTCGACCTCAATACCTTTTAAGCATCCTAAGGTACCGTCAAAAATAGTATCATATTTATTTAAAATTTTGTCAATATCATCCCGAAAAGCTTTTGTACATTTCTTAATTATCATATAATCTTTAACATACAATGATTCTTTATCATTTTTATCATCCTTTAATAGGGTCGGTTTTTGAAAAATGTCCCAATAATTATTATCGGGCCCTAGAGTTTGAATTATATCCCACCCTAATATATTTTGCATGCCCTCTGCAATCCAGAAACGACAAACAATATTATTATGAGGTAATATAACCTCAATAAATTCAGTGAAAGCTATTTTACTTCCATCGAACTGATTAGCCACTAGCTCTTTTTTAGTCGTTTCTATACTTGGACATAAATTATTCAATTGATTTCGACTTATAATGGAGATCGCTGCTCCTGTGTCGAACAAAAATTTTATATTTACTCCATTAATATTTAAATTTATATTTGGACACATTATTTTTTCGTCATTATTTACAAAATTATATATTAATGTATCCTGCGCTGTATTATTTTCGCCGACTTTTACCACGGAGGAAGGCACGGCTTTTTCACTTCCTCCTGTCGCCCTAAAAAATGATCAGGTTTAGGCTGTACTTTTTCTTTCATCACTTTATATGGGACATTTACAAAAGGTGACTCATTGACCTTGGACATTGTTGGTTTATACCAACATGAGTCTTTATTATGCCCTTTTCGTTGACACACCACGCAGAATTTTTTTATCAGCCAGCATGCGCTTATCGGATGCCCTAGCTTTTTACAATAAGCACATGATAGTGGCCGTCTTTTATAATTAACAGGTAAATCCTGTCTTGCGTGTGGTATACTTTTTAATTCTTTTTCTCGAATATTAATAGACTTTACCATTAAGGTAGCGTCTAAATTTTCGGAGTTTATCTTTTCTCCAGGATTCCCACGTTCTAATGTCGTGGTAGAATCCTCATTTTTAGTCACATTAGCTAAAATCACTAATTTTTCTAGTAACCGCCCCAAATTGTTTTCCCTTTCCCTCATACAATGTACCTGTACTGTTCGCTTTCCGAATTTATATCCAAGAATCAGAGCAATCATCGGTCCTAAGATGCCTTATCTAAGAGCATTCGAATCAAAAATATTCGAACTCCCCGAATCGAATATATCCAATAGAATAAATATATAAGGATGAGGAGGGTTGAAATTAAAGCCCATTGCATCCAAAAATAAATTTTGTTTTTTTTGTCAAATTTTCAAAAAAACAAAAAATTTTCGACTAAAAACTTTTTTTTATTTTAAATATTCGTTTTTAAAAAGTTAAAATTTTTTTAACTTACTTATCTTCAAATGGTCCAATGGGAATTTTATTTTGAATCCGCTGTAGAATAGGTCGCCTCGCAGCGCCAAAAAAAGTATGTTGTAATACTCTTAACTTAACTGCCCTTATTTATATCGACTATACAACTTATTAAATATTAAAATATTTATTCACAAGTAAAAGTCTTTTATTCATATAAATGCAACATAAAATATAATTCAATAATATGATAATCCATGGTGTGGCGCCGATTACCGGCGCCACTAACAATACTATTTTTTGTGGTTAAAATATATTTTGCAAATTTCTAACTTTTATATAAGAATTTGAAAAACTAAAAAAATCAATAAATGTTTTAATAAATATTAACTTTTCTCGTGATCACGACAATAATTAAGATTAGTTAGTTAACTATTAAAATTTTAGAAAAATAATAAACAAAAAAAAATTGCAGAAAAAATTAAGAATTACTTTAAAACTCATATTAGCTAAACTGCAAAATTAAAAACTAAAATATAAGGTGTCGTAGTTTATTATCTTATTTTATTATCTGGATTTAAAGAGATTAATATACAAAAAATGCTATTTCTCATTATTTGAGAGAAAAAATATAAGACGAGGTATTTTTATATGTAAAACTATTAAATTTTTTCTTAAAATCTGTCAATTTGGTCAAAAAAGGCCATTTTTAGGTATGAATGGATCTTAGGAGCCGAAGACGGCATATAAAAACGGAAAATAGATAGGAGATAAGGCTTTTATATGGATGTATGCTTTTAAGTTTTCATTAACTCATTTTTCATTGATATTTGTTTACTGTGTTAATTATTAAATTACAATTCAATGTTTATTTGTTGTCTTTAGAACCTTTGCAGCCAACCAATTTAACCACTGTAACCAATGGGACTGTCATTTTAATCAAATGGTCCCCGCCTAATATGAAAGGGGCAGATACGTAAATTCTAATATAATTATATGTGTCATAGGTCAGTGGTCTTTAAGGCAACAAGCATATGTCAGTACTTAATTTATTATAAAATAATATGTGCCTTTGTAAATAAAAAACAAGTCGCATATTGTGGGATATATTTTTACCTTAAATTTTTATACATATGGAGAATATAATTTTGCCAAAAAAATCCAAAGTTTATGAAAATTTATTGTTGGTTATTAAAAAATATACTTGTTTTATTCATTAAATAAAAAATGATAATAAATGTAAGTTAGCTAATTTGCAAAGAGTCATGCCGGGAATTGATTAGTGCAACAGTAAACATAACATTGCATAGCTTAGATGTGAACCCGGTCAAATCAAAAAATTAAAATGGCAAATATTACCAAAAATAGTTTATTCTCAGGTGAAAATCTTGCCAGGATTGTTAAGATTGTATTCTATATTCTAGGAAATTGCGTAAAATGATAATGTTATTACGTGATTACGTATATTGCATTATTAATTATGTCGGGACAGCAATCACATGATTTTACAATTAAGAAATATGCCCTTTCTCAAAAATTGTGCAAAACCCGTTCGTATTTCATTATTTACAGTGTTAATCATTCAACTAATAACCAAACTTATATCTGTGTTAAAAAAAGGCAGCACAAATTTAAAAAAATTTTGAATGATTTTGGCTTAAATTGCAAGATATGTCCAAAATATAAACTGATATGCAATTTATTTTTTAAAATCCTTTCTTTGCTAATTGTCAAAGATGAATATAATAAAAAAAACAAATTAAAACCTAAGATTTGCAACTACACATTTTTAGAAAAAATTTATATATTGATATTATGCCAACAATTAATTTAGACTTTTTAACAATACACAATGTCAAATTAGAAAGATTTTGAAAAACGATAAACGGGTTAGTTACCAATATTTAAACAATAATAAATCAAATAAAATATTTTTTGTAAAATTTTTCGTCGATATATGCATTATACCGGAATGACTGGCATTGATAATAAATCGACCTTATTTTTTTAAAGCTTCGAATTTGTTTGATTCAGATGGACGTAAGAGAAGGTAAATGAAGCCATGGTTGAAAATCTGGACTGTTTTTAATCAAGATCAAACGTTATAAAATTTAAAACAAATTAATTTCTTTTCTTCTTGCATTCATTGTTAATATTATTAGACTGTCTATCCAATGGTATATAATGTTTTTTCACGTTTATTTAGGATGAGGTATAGGGTTCAATTTCGAACGACAAGGGATGATGATGATTGGGTAATTCTAGAAAGCTTGACTTATAGAACAAGTTGCATAATGAATTTAGTCCCAGGCTCATATATTTTCAGGGTTGCCACATTTGATGGAATATTCTTTTCAGCCTGGGAGACTAACTATCTCCCAGCTTTGTTCAATTGAAGCTATTATTTTTAAAATTGTATCATTTATAAATTGGAATATTTCTATTTTTTGAAGGCAATGTAAGCCTAAATACTTGATTTAAAACCTTCTACGCCCATTCGACCATATCAATTGTAAATTAATGCCCCTTTTTCAAATATATTGAAAATTAATTTTATTTTAACGCAAATAAAGTATACTTTTTTGAAAAAAACATTTTTATTAATTTAAAAAAAAATTTTGCTCTAAAAATTATAAAGGAGGGATTTTTTATTAATTATAAGTCATGACATAATTTTATATTAACATTCAATATGGTCATTATTTGTTTTTGCATTTTTGCTTAGGATACAAGAAATTATCGCAAAAAATTATTAAAAATATTTAGTGTAAACATTAATTTTAAAACTTAAATATTAAAAATTTGTTAAAAAAGTTTTGAACGCTAAACATGCCCTAAAGTTTTAATTAAGTTTTTAACAAAAGAGAGATTTGGAACAAAGACTTTAACATTGTTCGACAGATTCTTAACTATGACTTTAATTACTCAATAACAAAGCATACTTTATTCCCCTCTAAATTTATTAAAGAATATATTTTATATGGCGTACATATTTTTATATTAATATTTTATCTCATTAATAACTATATTTCTAAATATTAACATTAATATTTTATATGAGAAGGAGATGGGTTATAATAATAAAGATTAAAGCATCTATTAATCAGTGTAAGCTTGACCCGCAAATGGTATGGTGAGAAATTTGTAATGCGAACTATAGGGGGTTTTACCATTTAACACCTCTATAACTTCTTATACACGAAGAGAAATCTAAATTGTAATTTATCATATTGCTATATTTTAAATAAATCTTATCATTAAAGTAAATGTAATAATTGTTCAGATATTTAGATCTAAAAGAACATTTTTAAAAAGATTCATTAAAAAAAATATTAAAAAAAAAATATTATTTTTGGTTGTTATTTATAAATTAGATATATTATAAAAAAAATAATAGTTCTTTATTTAAAATGTAAAACTAAATTTAAAAAATAAGGTTGTATAATTTTTTTTAGTTTTTATTAAGGCAATAATGGTTTTTATCCATACGGACCTCAAAATTTTTAACTTCTTAATATATTATATTATTAGACTTAAACCATATTTTAATTACTCTTTTTATTATATATTTAAGGAAAAAGTCACAAAAAATTGACCTAAAACATTTTTAAAGATATTCATTTTGCTGGCAACATTCTCTTGTAAAATTTTAAAACTGTAGAAAAGAAAATATGGTATGTATCATAGATATCATGGTTTTATGCCAAAGTTTAAAAACTTTTTCTTTAAATAGTCTAATATGACGTTCGTTGGATTATTTCTTTTAATATTAAACTCCAAACTTACAAAAGGCAAGAGAATATGTTAATGTTGTTTTCGAAAGACCTAATTGGGTATTTGCTAATCAAAGGCTGTGAGTATAGCACTACAAATTATTATCATAATTTTACCTCCTCAGTTGACATACTTCATTGCATCTTTTGTTAAAATTTATTATTAATTATGGCCTCTCAACAAAATACCATTTTCACGTTCTCATTATGTATTTTATTGCTCGACGAAAAATTTATTTTAATTTAATCTAAAACATCTTAACAAACAATAATCTTTTGTCAATGTTTTTCCTGATATTTAAGGATTTGAAATTTAGTAATGGCTTTTTTTTTAATATTATCTCATATATGATGTCTTCCTGTTCTTAAATTCACAGTTCAATAAATTTCAATGATAAAAAAATGATGTTTAAAAACATGAAAACATACATCCTCATCATGGCCCCATCTCAAATTATTGTTACTCGTTGTTTGTTCCTTAAAATCCTTCTATATCAAAAAATTGATATTTTTGACCAAATTGACATATTTTGTGACCTCAATAAAACCCTAAAAATTCCAGCTTTTATATAAAAAATCTTTTATCTTTATCATCTCAAATTAATCAAACATATAATTACTTAGTATATAAAGCTTTTACATCAGAATTTAGTATAGAACAACTCTAAATAAAAATTCGATGCGATATATCGGTTTATATATTAATGTCAACAAATACCAAAAAGAGCATTATTTAATTTAAGAGAATCGTTAAAAAAGTTAATAATAAATTATTTTGTCTAGACGTCCATAAATCTAATTTTTAACTATTTTTAGCAATAATTTTATCGCAAAAAAATCGTCCAAGCATCAAAAATTTTCGGCTTGGCCCGGCAGGAGTGAAATTAATTAAAACGGCCCGGCCCGCTCGATTAATATATTTTATTTAAGCCCGGCCCAACATTTCGGGCTGGGCACTGGGCCGGAAGGGCTTTCTGGTCCCGACTGAGAGTAATTTAAACTGGTGTAACAATAATTTTAACCCTCCTCCCCCCCCCACCTTTCCCCCACCCCCACCTTCCCCCCCACCCCCCAAAGCACGTATAAATATTATTTGCCCTTCCACCCCCAAAAATAAATTGCCTCCTTAAAAATATTTAAAAATTGTTGTTTTAAAAATTATTACTTTTTTCTAAAAATTGTTTTCATTTGCTAAAATTTCTCATCCGCTAAAGAGATCCAAACAAAGAAATTAGATCTGTATTAGATATAAGGAATATGATGTTACAAAAAGCAATTTATGATTATGATGCCAAAAAAATTTCTTCACTTGTCAACAATCTTCTGTTAAAATATAATTTAGAACCAAAGAACCTTATTGCACAAAGCTACAATGGGGCGACCGTAATGTCCGGGGAAAAAGGTTGTGTTCAAGTATTTCTACGCAAAATAGCTGGACACCATGTTCTGCTTTAACCATCGATTCCATTTTAAAAAGAATGTCCTGACATTTTAAGTGGAGAGAAAGATTTTTTAAATATTTTTTCTTACCTTCATGATTTTTTCAACATGATGCAATCAAGGAAGTATGTGAATGCGGGATCATAATCCAGTTGTTGATTCATCGGTGTGGTCACTACGACCATGTTTTTTAATATTATATAAAAATATTAATACTCTTTTAAAAATTTAAAGTAAAAAAGTTTTTATAACTTCAGGTCACAAGGCCGAAGCGTCGGGTTTTTTGACCATATTCATAATCAATCTATATTATTTTCATTTAAAAAATTATTTTATATATTAAAAATAATTAATTCAATTTTTAACGCAAATTGATTTTTCTACAACTTTTGATTTAATACACCATTGTTTCTTAAAAATTAAACATTTGAGAAAAACAATTACAGATATATACTGTTTTGGTATATAGAATACATTTTTAAATGACAATAATTTGTTTATAGATAGAAGAAAAACTAAATCTAAAAAATTTTAAATTTTTATTCATTTTCTACTCATAAGTTTGAGAATAATTTAAATATTAATGATAAATTAAAAGTATTTAATTTAATAATGATTTATTTATGGATTCTTTTTATAATAGATTTTTTCCCAATAATATTTATTTAGAATCTTTAGAATCCCTTTATAAATTTGATTATCCTTTTTTTTAGATATGAATAAATTGGAGCTTCTTTTAAAAATAAGTAATATTGATAAAAATTTATCACAGGACAACAAATTTAAGATGGCAAATATAGTGTTTGGTCAAGTTTTTGGCGCTGATCACGAATATGAAATTAGTATTTTAACCAATGCCTTAGATTTTTATTTATTCGGTGTTAAAGTTGAGATTTTTTAACAATTTTGGGGGTATTTTGGGCTTTCATATCATACAACCTATGGGTAGTAAGAAAAGTTAAAAAATATAGATGCGGAAACATTCATTATCAACGTAAGGCTTTTTAAATTTTATAGTATTTAATTTTTTTAATTATTAATAAAATTAGTGGTTTTCGTTCCGTTTTTAGTCCTAAATAACTTGAATGTATGGCTAATAATTTTTGGTAAAAAACTTTTTTAGATATGTTTTTTTATCTGAATATGCCAATAGATTTTTTGGAAAATTAATGGTTAAAAAAATATTGTGATTTACTCCGAACTTTTGACGCGGTTGCTACAAAACCCTCGCATAATCGTTTTCGTTGTTTTTTTTGTTGCTATCTAAGGAAATTGACGTAACAAAATTTTTTTAACAAAATAACATAATAATTACAAAGAATGAGTAACTAATGATTTTGTAAATTTTTATTTGATTACATAGATGGGTTTCCTAATTTATTTAACTTTTTTTTATAGATGTGTAATTTTGCTCTTAAATGTCGATTTTTGAAGCCACAATAAAAAGTTTGAACATGGACTCAAATGGTATATGTATATATTTTGCCGTGACCGAAGTCAGGACTAATTCTGCCGTCAAAGGCGACAAAAAAATTCTGCCCCCCCCCCCTCCCCCACAAGTTTATTTGTCCCGCCCCCCCCCCCTCAATTGGGAGAGCTAGCATTGGGCCTTGCTTGGCCCATTATTCAGCCTTGTAAAGTGTGTTTTTTGGAAATGTTTAGACCGCTTTAAGCAACCGTCCATACGAATTTGATGTTAAGTTTTACTTCAGGAAGGTGTAAGACTGTTATTATCAAATGTTAACACAAAAACTTGTACCACGAATTAATAATATCAGCAGATAACAACAAAGGTCAATATTTGCACACGAATGATACGCTAATAAAATTGTTAAACATTTTAAATATACAGGTCAGCTAATAACTAGAGGTAAGACTGATTAAGATGTTGTTTTGTTATCCTTATGACTTGACAATGAAGAAAATTAGCTTCTACCAACAGACATATAAGCTTCTCTTTTTTTTAATATATAACAAACTCCACAATAATAAATAGGACAGGACCTAAAACTTAATTTATTAAGAATCTGGGTCAAGTTCCAAAAAAATATCATTTTTATAATTATAAAGAAATTAATTGCTAATCTCTACCATTCACTGCTTTGATCGTAATATAAAATGAAATAACTTTTGACCCAAGTAGTCATTTTCGAAGTACTCATCAGGGCTACGGGTATTACATGTTGTATGTTTTCACCAAAAAGTTCATATGCACATGAGTCATGGTTGTCTCTATACATTCACTATTAATATTTTGGGGATACAAAAATTTAAAAAAAAAATCAATATTTTTTTATGATAGGTCGCAACTTTCACTTGATTATATAAAAACGAATTAGAAAATTATTTGCCGAAAGTTACTAAAATTCTCCACCTGACCTGACCTAAACTCTACCTCTAAAAACATTGTTCAGGAATATTAAGCCAACTCCTTATAACACAGGTCAACACATTTTTGAAAATTATTAGCTAAATACAGAGATAAAACCTGCCTATGGCTTTTATAGAAAAAATGGCAAAAAAACAAAAAAGATTCAAATACAAAAATAAAATTTTTTTTGCATATTCACAACATCCAAACTGTAAATTTTAAACTTTAAACTGTATTTTTTTCAAAACCGATAATAAATATATCGTGTCGTATTTAAGTTTGGACGCGAAATAATCTATAATTTGGTATACTAAAAATTTTACTTCTCATTATTTGAGATGATAAATAATTACAGGGGATTTTTATATGGAAAAATAATTTTTTATATTTCTAGGTCGCAAAATCTGTCATGGGTTACAGCCATTTTTCTATATGGACGGATCGGACCGAAGGCGGCAAAAACTACTAAAACGGAAATATATATGATGAAAGGCCATCATAGGAATGTCTGCTTTTATGTTTACATACACTTATTTTTTTCTCACATTGATATTTGTTGACCTGCGTTATATGTAGAGAGCGTTGTGCCCTTTTATTGCCGAAATAACCATTTCTGCAAAGCTGAGATGCTACCGCTAAGCTAATAAATAATTGCCCGGGCCTCAAAACTGCAGCGAATGAGATGTTATTATCATGAAATTATACAATATATCCGACTCTATTAATTCTCGTTAAATTTATTTTTTCTTTTCACCTTGCATTTGGAGTGATAACAATAACTATTCTATATAGTGTAAACACATTATGGATGGAACAACATGGTGCTGTAGGTAGAGTCAATGAAGTAATTTTTTAAAACGTACATAAGCCGCCCTGACGCACAGCCTAATTTTTGGAATTGTTTTTTATTTACTTAAACACAAAACAATCTCGGTATTAACGCGATAAACAATGATTAAGTTTGGAAAACTTATTAAAATCAGCCTGACTTTTATAAATATCCCTAACATAATCTTTAAAATTCATTTTAAAGGAATTTATACTTTTATTTGACAGTCTTAATTTTTGCTTTATCAGATTAACAAACGCGAAAGACCATGAAGTTTACAGCTTTGTCAACCACCTTTTTCATCCTATTGGTATTTCAAGGTTATATAATTGTTAATTTTAATTTCTTGTTTAGCACAGGTCAATATATATCAATGACAGAAAATAACTGAAATATATTGATTCCCATGGTGGCCCTATCCAATAAATAATTTCAGTTTTACGTAGTTTTTTTATTCAGCGAATTTACAACTACGTATGTATTGAAATGACCTGACAGTATGCGACCTCGAGAATACCCTAAAAAAAATTCACAAATTTTTTTTTTCAAATTAAAATCACATATTAATGTCGACAAATGAAAAATAAAAGTTTTAAATATATCAAGCTTTTAACATTTGAATTATTCAAAATATTCAATACCCGAGTCTAGATAGGTCGAAAACATTTTTTAAAACTTATTTTATCAATTTAAAGCTGTTTTAGATTTAAAAATAATTTTTTTCATTATATTGTTTTGGAGTTTTATTAATATTTATATCTAATTTAAAAAGTTTGATTCGAAAAAACAGTGAATAAATTTGAGAATTCCCAAGATGGTAGGTTGTTGATAACTTATAACTCTCAAAAATTTGACTTGTGTAATATGATGCATAATATACTTTAAACAGCTTTTCTATAATTTATATTCTAAATAGGAGATATAGTTAAATTTTAACAAGCAAGATTAGATCCAACTAAAGTTGCCGTGGTATTTCTGAATAGTCCATAATTCTAGTTTGGGCTCAGCTCGCCCAAATATTTTTATCCGGCGGGGCCCAAAGTATTTTATAAGCCAGGCCATGAAATTTTTTATGAGCTATAAATTATTATTTTTTTTTGATTAATATAAATATTGTTTGTATAATAAAGCTTATATCATAATAAATTCATAATTTTTAGTCCTTGTTTAGATAATAATTGGAATTAAATACAAAACATATAATTTTACCTTATTAGATATTTATAATTTTTTATTTGTTTTATACAGGGAATTATCACATATTTTATATTTATAAAATAAGTTATTCCAAAAAATTATTTAAATATTTTAACTTTTTTGATAAACATGAAACACAATTCATAAACCAATGATTAAATATTTTTGTCTTTTAGCCGCTATGGTTCAAACTTGCATTATTACCGGTAGAACGATCATAAATAATCAAATTCCAGAAGAGTTCAGTAAGTTTATATATGTTATTTATTTAAAAAAAAAATTAAACAAAAAATTATTTGGAATTTTAATAAAAATTCAAATGGTTTAATCTGTTTATATAAATTTTATAACAATCACATTTTATAATTTATAAGCGTTCACGTTCCCCGTTGCCAATTTCTTAACGTTTAAAAATTGTTCTGGGAGTCTAAGGATACGCCTATTCAAAAGTGTAGCCAATACCAAAGCAGGAAGTATTATTTATATTATATTACCTAGAGGCAAGTTCTCTCAGTCCATATAAGCAACCTAATATTTTGCATTAGGGCACGTGCAAAGTGAGTTTTTATTTTTGTAAAATTTTCAAAATTTTGAAAAAAAATATTTTGTAATAAAACGCAAATTTTTAAAAAGTTGCCAAATTTAAAATATGCACATAACATGCTTTTTCTGAAATAAAAAATTTTTGAAAAAATTAAAAAATAAATTTTTAGAATTTTCAGAATTTTTAAAATTTTACGAAAATAAAAACTCACTTTGCACGTGCCCTTATGTATAATTTATTATACTTGTTCAGAGTTGTGATCTTATTATTAACTTAATTTTGATGTTATTCATTGTTTGCGAATTAACAATGTATTCAAATGATTCAATAAGTATGGTAAGGCCCTTTAAAATTTGTTTTATTAATTATATGTGTAATTATAAATTTTCGTGTTAACATAAAAATGTTTGGCAAATAGATATTTTCTCCTGTTAAAACGCAAATCATAGACATAGCGAGACTCTATTGATGACCGGAACCTATTATGTATTGCCTGTATGCGAAAATTTTTGATATATTTTAGAGAAAAAAATTGTTTTAATTTTGTTTATCGAATAGAGTTTTACACCAAAATATGAGGACAAATGATTGTTTCAGTCATCTGGAAGCATTTAATTAAAAGCATAAGCCACGAGCCTAATATAGTCCTTTAAGATCTTACCAAATTTGTTTATTTGTTTAATCCTTCATGGTTAGATATAATCGTTGGAAATGAAACGTTTTCGTTAATCCAAACGTTTCGAAATAGCTCTGAAATAGTCGGTTCGGTTTACGATCCAATCGCTGCCACTACGATAAATCCTATCATATTTTATCCCCCGATACAAAGCTTGGCACCTACTTATAAGGACTACAATTTTGACGTTGATAACACAGGCTCATCCCTAAAAATGACATTTAACGTAAAAAACCAATATTTTTTTGGGATTAAAAGGTTTTAAATATTGTTTGAAAAGCCTTTACTCTAAAGTCTCGGTAATTCAAAAATAAAATTATCAATAATAAAATACAGAGTGTAGGAACAATAATATACTTCAACTCATGATAAATATTTCATATTTAGTTCTTGTTAATAATAATCAAAAAATAAGGCAAAATGCGATTTGAAAAAACGACCTGTTCAGCCCGCTTTTGACTTTATTATTATCCTATTTTCCGGCCCCGTTTTTGACCTGGCCGAGTCTTTTTAAACTTTTGTAATTTCAAATAATTATTCTTTCACCTTAGCCACAATTTATCAAGTCTGCCTAATATCTTTAAATAAATGTGATAACATTTTGTCAACTAAACAAGGGCTTTCTAATCAGTTTCAAATTTTAAAAATAATTAATTCTTGACATTTTGCTAGCCGGATATTCTTTATGGTCCTTTCAAGAGATGTAAGCCATGGGGAATTGATTTAGCAGGTGAATGACTCTGGCCCTCGACTTTTGCCAGTGTTGTAAAGCCTGCATGCTATAATATCCCGGAGAATGCGGCGTCATTTTAATATGGGATTGGCGGAGAGACGCACTTAATCCTTTTAACCCCAGGGGTTTGTTACAACGTCGCCCCATATCGATTTCAATGCTCACATAAGAAAAAATAAAAAAAAATCACATCTGCACCAACATATATATTATCTTGTCTTAAATTTTTTAATAGTTTAATACATTTAAAAAACGAGATGTAAATTATTTATAAATTATTATTCAAAAAGTTTTATTTTAATTATTATGTAATAAAATACAAAAGGAATGAATTATTCTGGAAAATAATTATTGTTTTTATTTTGAAAATTTTTTTTATTGAAATTTAGAAAAATATAATATTGCAATTGAAGGTATTGGTAAATATTAAAAAATCTTAACTGGTAAAGAAAAAGTTTGTAAAAAATTAAATATAAATATTAGATTTTTGTGTTTTTTTTCAAAAAATCAATTAACCTAAAACTACCTAATCTTTCAGAGATGGCCATTTTAAAACAAACTTATACCTCGGCAATAGGAAAAAAACTCGCCCACATTTGAACCTCTTGTTTAAGTCCTTCAACAGGGTTTGATACAAATTGATACGTAAAACTATAAAAAAAAAATTTTAAAAAGGAATTAAAGTTAATTCTAACAGCCACTTTTTACAAGTCATCGTAGCAAACGGACCTTACGACTTTTAGTAGTCACAATACCACTAACACAATGAACATTATTCAACATTTTTTCCTGTATATAATCCTTGGCCCCAATTAAAACATTCTAAATAAGCAACATACCCAGATATTTTATAGATATATTTCTTAAACCACAAGACACTACAGTATAAAATTGAATCAACCAGTTGTTGTGGCAAAAATGCGATATTTCGCATATCGTATAATCTGACAAAATTATTAACATTATATGTATAGAGCATCAAGTTGCTGTTATAATAAAAGAGCAGCTAGCTAAACCTTAGTTAAACTTCTCACAAATTTAATTTTTTACCTTGATAATTACCCGTTAAGATTGCACAAATGGAAGTTTTCAGAAATGATTAAGATCCATAACCCAGGGCCAGTTTGTACCTTATCAGCACCCTAAGCAAATTGTCAAGGCTTTTAAAGCATATTTCGTAATTTATTCTAAAAACCATCGTTATATACTTAAACTTGCCCCACGCGACATTACTTAGATTGCCCTTATACAAAAACCTTACCTTTTCACACCTAAACCCTTTAAATTAAAAAACACGTATAAAACCAATGCAAATTAGCGATTATATATGAATAATTTCTTTTTGTAAATTTAAGTTTAAATAAAAGTGAAATATATCGCAATATTTTAAAATATTATTTATATTCTATACATGAATTTTATTTTTCACAAATACTCCTATCACATTTTTCAGCAATTGTGCTTTACAGATTGAAAAAGGAAATCAATTGTCACTGAATTATATTTTTATTCATTTTGTATATTATTATTGTTTTTAAGTTATATATGTCATTCAATTTTCCTATTTTGAGATACCTATATATATTATAGATTAATTTCAAAGGAGCCACGTTTTTTAAATGGACAAACCTAAAGTCACCTTCTACGAACAACCCGAATGATGGCACCACTCCGTCCGATTACATATCGGCACAATCAATACCTTTAGAATACCTTTATTAAATTCACATCTTACTTGTTGTAATGCATAAACAATATATTCGGTGAATGTTGAAAGATAATAAAATAAAATTTAATTAGCAACAGTATCAATTATTGTCGTGCGCGTGCGCATAACCCAAAGAAAAAAACACATTTTATTTTTTAGTTAGTTTTTAGTTGAAGTTTTTGGTGTGAAAAGTACGTGTTTGCGTAGGCTTGGTGCCGGGAGTAATCATGAGGAAGATTAAATATTTAAATGCAAATAAATAAATAGTTTGAAACCAAATATAAGTCTGAATAATTAAATTGAAGTATAAAAGTCTACAAGTATTTATTGCTTTATTTTAATGCCCCGATCCCCAAATGAAGGTTTACAGTTGATCTATTTTCCCAATGTTTAACAACCCCCGAATGTCAACACTTGCCCTTTGCTCCCCAATGTTTAACGCCCCGAACAATGATAGTAATTTCCCCTATGGCCTGTAATGATAGTAATTTACCTCTTTCAAAATTACAACACTTATATTTTAGCCGCTATTTTAATTTTGGCTCTATGCTATCTATGATCAAACATAAATGCATAGTTTACTTACAAAATTACAATCTTTATAATTTATGGCATATAAAAGAATTAATAACCTCTAAACTTCTCATAAAATTTTTTTGTTATGTGATGGCAATCTATTTTACAGATGCTATTCTGTATAAGTAAAAATATCTCTTTTGCTGGTATAAAATTTTTAACAAATAAAATTTTTTTAAAATTAAACATCACATAAGACTTCCCCCACCCCTTCTTCCCCACACCTGTTTTTTGTGTGCCCAATTGTCGATTATTAGCCTTATAAATGAATTAGCTGCATGACGAAACTTAGATAAATTTGAGATTAAATGAGCTAATTTATGATCAAACCAACTAACATAGATTTCACTTTCGCTTACTATTTTTTTGGTCAAACTATGTAAGCCAGGTAACAATGTATATTTATGATGAATTGTTCTAAAAACAATTGAGATATAAACAAATAATTTAAAAAAAATTATATATATAAATAGAGCAGCTAAACTGTTAAATATAAACTTCAAATTTATATATAAACCCAGTAAAATTTATGTGCTATTTAGACTGAGGTGCGATGATTGGATAATCTATATGTGGGAATAGTTTGTACTTAAAAGTTATTTTCTGTTATTTAAAAAACACATTGTTTTATTAATGGCGCCGATACGGCAATTCTAAATGTTTTTAGGTATATCTAAATCCATTAGTCTTATACAAATTTTCAAAAAAGAATAAGGCATGGCCGGCCCCTATGTTAAACAATATTAATTTTGTTAAAGTGTGTAATATAAAATTTGAATTTTATTTAATGTTGCAAATTTAAAGATAGTTAGACATGATATATTATTTGTTTAACGTAAAAATAATTTATTTATAAGCATATTTTTGATATTTTAAAGTTTGATTTTCTAAGTCGCAAGGTGACATTTTTGTTAATTTTTAGAAAAATTCCCGTATGAATTTAGTTTTAACGTAGCATTTACTATGTAAATTTTTAAAATGAGGTTTTTCGATAATAAACGAATTTGTATAAAATTTACCTATATTTTGTTCAAGAACTCTAATCCTCAAATGCTAGAGTGAGAAGTAATGCGATACAGTAAGTTACATACGGACCTCAATTTTAAACCTCTATAACTTCAAGAGTTCTAAATCTATAAAAATACGTGCACATTCATAATATAAGTTACCATAAATGCATACTGTAAATTTATCTAACACGATTAAAAAACATCTGATATAGAAATTTTTTATATAGACTAAATGTATTAACATAATTTGTTTTAAAGTCTTGTTAAAAAAATGTTAAAAAAATATTATAAAATATAAAATTAGTTTTGGCTATTATTTACCTTAAAAATGATTGCTAATAGAAATAAAATTAACTAATTTATTATACAATGCAAACCTTTTATACACTTAATATTACAGGTTAACAAATTTTGGAGAGTTGTGAGACAACGACAGAGATCTAACTTGCAAATTTGGGATCCGTTTACCGTTTTTTCTAATCAAACCTGGTTAGAATGTCAAAAAAACAAAAAATACTTAAAAACATAAAAAAATTTAAATTTTTTCATTCACAACAGCTAAGTTAATTTCAATCTTGAAATAATATCTTTATTAAACCGATAACACAGGTCAACAATTTTTTGAGAGTTATGAGTTAACTACAGAGATCAAACCTGCCATCATAGGAAACATCAAATCTGTTTACCGTTTTTCCTAATCAAACTTAGTTAATCAGTTATAAACATTTGAATTTATACAAGAAAAGGTTAAAACACCAAAAAAGATTCAAAAACAAAAATAAATTGAATATTTTTGCATACTTACAATAGTTAAATTGTTAAATTTAAACTTCAAATAATATTTTAATTAAAAACTGACAATATATTGTTTTGTATTTAAGTTTACGCGAAAATTTTGTATTATCTAAATGCCGATGTAAGAGCTTATATTAATAAATTTTTTTCCATTATTTTTGATTAAAAATATAAGTTACAAGGGATATTAATATGCCAAAAAAAAATTTAAATTTGTTTTTTTAGGGTGCATTTAGATCTGTCAGTTTGGTCAAAAAAGGCCATTTCTCGTTATAGACGTACCTAGGGAGCTAAAGACGGAAGAAACTAAGAAAAACAAAAAACATATATGAGATTAGATCATCACGGGAATGCATTCTTTTAATGTTCATAAAATTCACGTTAATGACATAAATATTTGTTGACCTGTGTAATACATCGTGTCGTATTTAAGTTTGGATGCGAAATATTCTGTAATCAAAATGCTAAGCTTAATAAACTTATTTTTTCTGGCATTGATATTTGTTGACTTGTGTTTTGAAGAACATCTAAAAAATAAGGTTGCAGCTTCTATAGTTTAAATTATATCACAGGTCAACAATTTTTTGAGAGTTATGAGACAACAGAGATAAAACTTGCCATCTTAGTGAATATCAAATCCGTTTACCGTTTTTCCTAATCTAGTCAGTTATAAACATTAAAAATTTTAGAAAAAAAGGTCAAAAATCAAAAAAGATTAAAAAACAAAAATAGAATAAAATTTTGTTTTTGCATATTATAGTTAAACTGTTCAATTCAAACTTTAAATAATATTTTTATTTAAAACGGATGATATATTGTGGCGATTTTAAGTTTGGGCGCAAAATATTTTGTATTATCTAAATGCCGCTTTTAGAGCTTGATATATTAATATTTTATTTTTCATTATTTGGTATAAGTTACAAGGGGTTATATGAAAAAAGATTTTCAAATTTTTTCTTTTTATGGTATGTATCTGTCAATTTGGTCAAAAAAGGCCATTTTTTGTTATAGACGGGTCTAAGAAGCCAAAGACGGAAGAAACTATGAAAAACAAAAAATATACATGAGATTAGGCATGGGGATGCATTCTTTTATGTTTTCATAAAATTCACGTTACTGACATTGATATTTGTTGACCTGTGTATTGAATATAGGTTTTCAACATTGAAATTGACAATATGGGGTCCATACAGACCCCAGATTCTAAATTTCCTAAATTTTGTTATTTAATTTAGACAAATTTAAGGCACAAAATGATTAATTATATAAAGATATTTATAATTAAAGTGTGCTGAGATTATCCCACAGTGCTAATCGCAAGTAAAAAAAAAATTTGTCATTTTCTACAACTTAGTTTCTTTAAAATGATTTAATATTTTAAGGCAAAAAAGTTAGTAAAAATATTAAATCTGTTTGCCAACTATGTAAACTTCAAAAATGTTAAACAAAAAATTCGAAACATATGTATTTGAATAAATTGTGTATGTATTTAAAAAGGTTAACTTGTTAAATTATACCTCAAAAAAAAAATTCTTATTTTATACCCAAAAATACATCATGTCCTATTAAGGTGTGCCAAATATTGTCTGACATCTAGATGTAAGAGCTAGATATACTTAAGAATTTTATTTCTTATTGTTTAAAATAATAATAAATATAAGTTACAAGTGATTTTTATAAAAACATTTTTTTTAACTTTATTCTTGAAGTTAAATCCGTCGTCAATTTAGCCAAAGTTAACCTGTTTATTTAATTAATATCTAAGAAAATAGCCGTTGTTTGTTAAAACTTAGAAAAACGAAAAAAGATATATTTAGGTTGTAATTTTTTTTATCACTTATTATTTGTTGACATGTGTAATAAATTATATTTATTTTGATAAAATACCTTAATTCAATATTTTTAACACATTACAATTTGTTTTTCTGACTTTATGATCAATATATAATTAGATGCCAGATTTTTCCACCTTAAACATTACTTTTTGTTATAAATCCCACACTTCAATTTGTTATTTTTCTCCTATTTGATTTTCATTAAATTTTTTCCTACAATATTTTTAAATTCGTTAACCTTCGGATATTGTTTTATAAAAAAACACATTCGGATTCATTGCCATATGCTTCCAAAACAAGCTCATTACCATTACACAAGTTAATAAATTTTTGAGAGGTAAGAGCTAACCATCGAGATCAAACCTGCCATATTAGGGATTTTTAATTCCTTTTACCGCTGCTAATCAAACTTAGTTAGTTAGCTAATTACTCAAATTTCTTTTAGGATATTCTCGATATGGCAGTTTTGTTAAAAATGGCTATTTTTTTGATATGGACGGATGTAAGGAGCCGAATTCGGAAGAAACTAGAAAAACGAAATATAAAATAAGAGATAAGGCCATGGAGATTTTTTTATGTTTTCATAAAATTCACGGTTGTGCCATTGATATTTCTTGACCTGTGTTAGAAGACATTTATAGCTCGCCAACCGCTAAATGTCATAAGAATCTTCATTGGTGTGATTGTTGTTAATTTTGCCGGTCAAAGATGATTACTTTTTACCACATAAAAAACAACATCCGGAGTTTAGTTTTTCTTCCAAGCCCTCTATTTTATAAGGTCAAAATTTATAAAAATAGTATTTCTAAAAAAGTTATAAGCATAATTAAAACTATAAAAAAAATAGCTTAAAAAAGACGAGATTAAAGTTGGGACCGCCCATCCCGATTCTAGCCGGCCCAATACACGTCAGGCCGAAATTAAGTGATGGACGGGGCCGAAGTGTAAAATCTCATAGCCCTTTTTTTAACTAATACACAAGGTTGACGTAAATCAATGAGTGAAAAAAAATTTATGATGGTATTATCTTATTTTTTTTTCTCAAGCTTCTTTAAACTTTGGCTATTATATATAATTTCTAAATTTGACCATGACAGATTTTTCGACCTGATACCCTAAAGAGAATACTAATTTGTTCATAAAATCACTTGCAATTTATAATTTATATCTCAAATAATTAAAAATTTTAAGTTAATCCAGCTCATACATGTATCAACATTTACTCTATACATAAAATGGCATCCTAATTGGACATGATATATTTAACCGGTATCATATAAAAATATTATTTGTAGTTTTAATAGTCTAGCTGTTTTAAATATAAAAATATTTTAGACATTATTTTGTTTTTAAATCTTTTTTTTATTTAATTAACTTTTTAAAAAAAATTTCAATGCTTATAGCTGGCTGTTTATTAAAAAAACGTTAAACGGATTTAAAAATCTCCAACATGGCATGTACGGTCTCTGAAGTTAGTAAAATTCTCAGAAATTTGTGGTATTAACAAAAATTAAAAATTATAAATGTACTATCTTAAAATGAAAGGTACTAAACTTTATATTGTATTGATAATTTTAAAAAACTTATATTGGAATCAAAAACTGCCAGTATATTTTAAATTCTGGCCGGAGGGGCCAAATTAACAAATTAAATTCTGCGCCAAGTTAAAATGATATGTCAGGTGGGCCGGGTCGGAAACGGCTCAGTTTGAACTTTAATTTACTTTAAATTTAAAATCAAAAATTTGTCAAAAATCACTAATTTTAGGAAAAAAAAATAAAATAAAGTATAAAAAAATTCACACATTAATAATGATAGTGTTTATCCAAATAAGTGCAATAATTTTTATTTCCACCCAAGGGTTTTTTGTATAAATTTCCAAAAATAAAAATCTCATCTATGACTCGAATAAGCTAAAATCTGAGGCATTAGCTAAATTCCTTGTTTCTTTTCATAATACCAATAAGAATGATTGTGGTCGTGTTATTTAAAGAAACGTTATGAATTAAAAAAATTTAAAAATAAAAAATTTGTCCTACCTAATGCATAAATTATTGTATATGAATATTCGTAGGTGTGTAAAATTCAAAAAAAAAACATTTTTAACTTTGTGCTTAAAATTTTTTTGAGACAAGCATATTGCTGTTTAATTACATAATATAACTACTGAGAAGGCAAAGCTGAAGGCAGTTTTAAAATGCCCACCCGTATCTGGCCTGCATATCATGTGAGCAGCCCAGATTAGCCTATGTAACCCACTTGAAAGACGTCAAAATAGTGTTTATTTTGATATCTGTTTTTACCTGAAAACACTTGCCACCTGTAGACGTGCGCAATTGTTTATTTGAACATTGCAAAAACATTTAAAAGAATAAATCATAGTAATATTTTATCGAAATATAAATAATATTTCTTAGCTGTCAATACATATTTTTTTCTTTCTAAGTGAATTATGACGAAACTTTTTTTAAATATATTATTCGTGCTTTATGCCGTTTTATCATTCATATCGTCACGAGGTAAAATTAATGCTCATACAAACAACCTGGGGGCAAGGTGACTATGCAATTAATCTCACGTCGTTTAAATTATCTAAAACGTTTATTTTAAAATGATAAATCAGTAAAATTAAGGTAAGTATAACATGTTAGAAATTTTCTCCAAATTTTTTCATATTGAACGGTTCAACAGTCAGGGCTTTGACTCTTTTAAAATAACTCAATCAAATAATAAGTTGACGGGCATAGTAAGATTTCCTTGCAAACTAGCGAACGAACTAAATTTTAAGCCTAGCATCTCACTTTAAGGGTCTACGGCTTACAGGTCGCTCAAAAGCTTCAAAGTGGTTGTAACAAGTATGTTTCCTAAGAAAAAATGTATTTTGAGCATAAAACCCAGGCCCCTTGTTGCATGTATGCCATTGATCTATTTAAGCCGATATAATGTAAATATTTGGTATAAATTGAAATTAAATTTTTAATCGCTTATATTAATGCTTAATAGGTATCGATGTTAAGATAAATAGTGGGTAACTCATTTTACGACCTTGTTTTAATAGAGAGCTTTCAAAATTTTCTTGACACTTAATAAAGTGGCTATTTTGAGTGCATTTTTTTTAAAGTTACTTATGTGTGGCATCGGATATCGGGCTCCTAATTGAAAAGCTGAAATAAGCCAACAAATTTCAATTCAAGCCGCGCTAAGTTAGTAATCGTTATAACTGCCATAGCCCCAGAAGTAGTTTATTTTAGATAGCCTATGTAGGTCGTATAAAAATGCGTTACCTGGGGAACAGCAAAATTTATAATTTTTGTTGGGCAAAAACAACGCTTTAACATTTTTGCCGCCCCTGGGTAAAAACTTAGGGTTAACGGCCTATTAAAAGATTGTTTTTTTTAACCGGCATTAAATTCATTAGTTTTAAAATCTCTTTCGCTGTTCTATAACCTTCATTAGTTTTAACATTTATAGCTGCCTTACAAACTTTAACCTAAAGGTACAGAGTAAAACCCTGAATGATAAAAGTATATATGTAAATTAGAAGGCTCATCAAGAAATCTTGTTGTTTTTGATATTAGTTTTGTTGTTTTAGACCTAGAATGGTTGTCGTTTAAAAAAAACATTTACTTTTTTCACATTATTAGTCTTTGATTTTCAAATATGTTTGCTTAACATCATAAATTGCTGACTATTACACTTCTTTACATCAAAAAGTTTTCACAAATCTTGATTTCAAATGTTCATTTTGAAGCGTTTAAAATCAACGCATTTAAAAAAATAGGACGCAGCTCTACAAACATTAGGATATATATGCTGCAAAATTATATCTTAAAATAAAATCGTTTGATACAAATAAATAACATTAGGTGTTTATACTTGTATATTTTTTACACACACATTATTTTTAAAATGAAATAAAAGTTATGTTTTGGCTATAACAGTTTTATTAAGGGCACGTGCAAAATGAGTTTTTATTTTCGTAATATTTTCAAATTTTGAAGAAAAAAAATTTGTAATAAAACGCAAATTTTTAAAAAGTTGCTTAATTTAAAATATGCTCATAAAATGCTATCGAGACAAAAAAATTTTTAAAAATTTAAAAAACAAATAAATTAATAAAATTTCAGAATTTTTATTTAACGAAAAGAAAAACTAACTTTGCACGTGCCCTAATGCACAACAAATAGTAATGCACAAAATCAGAGCTGGGAAAATGCCCATTTTTGGGTCAAACTCATTTTTTTATTTATCGAAATTTAGAAAAAATAAAGGGTTTTAGCTTTAATCAAGAAAATATTTATAAAATTTAAGATTTTTTGCTTATATTTTGTATTTATTAAAAATTAATTTTTTTAATCTGTCATAAAATTTTTAAAAAACAAAAATTTGAGTTTAGTTGAAAAATGGGTTTTTTCCCAGCTCTGCACAAAATTAATAACAAAATTATGTTTAGCAAATATTATTTATTTGGCAGACTAAATAAGAGTTCAGCACAAATATATAGTATAATGACTTGAATCTCATTATATTTTTTATTTTACCTGACTTTCAAAGTTTTTAAGTTTATATAATTTTTTTTTGGAATAATACATAAGATAAATACGATTAAATATTATATTTTACATGCAGCTTAATATTTTTACATTTTTTTTGAATTTAGACATATGCAATGATATTTACACCAGGTAGTCCAGTATACAATTCTTTTGAATATATTTTTTAGTTGCGTTTTATATAATAAATCTCTATTGAAAAAAAGTTATATTTTATATAGCTACAACATCATCTTTTTTATAGTAAATAAGTTTTTTAATTAAATAATATAGCCTAAAATTAATAGAATTATTTGAAACGTTTGATTTTTAATAAAAAGCCTTTTATCTATTTGCAAAAAAATTGTTTCTGGTTTCAGTCATCCATTTTTTTATCCAATCCAAATTATAACCAATCGTAGTTTTAAATTTTTAAGGTGAATAGTGCTGCTTTTTATACAATTACTAAGATTTTTAAGATGTGCTAAAAATAGTCTTTCCTCACGTATGAAACCGTGAACAAAGCGACATATTTTTTTTGGGAATGAATAAAATGCAATCATATCTATATTTTAATTTAAATATATTTCATTAGACCGTGTAATAAAAGAACAATTTTGTATAGCGGTTCGGCCCCCTATCCCCTTTTCAATCTGTGTCCATTTCTATGAATAAAATATCTAAAGTTTAAATATTGGTCACACTTAATCAAAATATTGTAAAAATAATATATTAATATTTATAAATAATTAATACTTTTATGTCATTTAAGGTGTAAGCACCGTCTCTTTTATATATTTAAGCAGATATACTTAGCTAGGGCTATTATTTTGGCATCACCGGGCCTTATTTACCTTAGGCCGCCACGTGCAAAGTGAGTTTATAAGTTTAAAATTTTTATTTATTTTTTGTTTAATTTTTTTAATAAAATTCTTATTTAAAAAAAAGCATTTCATGTGCATAAACTAAATTCGGCAACTTTTTAAAAATTTGCGTTTTGTTAATAAAAATTTTCAAAATTTTGAAAATCTAACGGTAATCACAAGGCATTTTGTGACCTTATATATAATAATTAATAGGTAAACTATTTTTTATACAATTTAATTTTAGTAAAATTTAATTTTAGTAATTATGAATATAAATGGCTTTTCTTTTTAGCAATTTGTATGACCACGAAATTATAGATGGTCAGATGTTCCTTAAATACGAATATAAATATGACAAAAGGGAAGAAAGCTATAAAATTTCAAACATTATACACCACGAAGATTTGGGAAAAAATTGGGTAAATTTAGTTATTTTTTGGTATGAACGAACATTGGTACTTAAGGTCGTGTTCCACCCTTATTGGGTAAAATCTAGTTCCGTAAGCTTTTAAAAATACTGGCGCTTAACATACGTCCCTTTAATGTTCTTTGCCATTTTTTTAATTGTAATATTTTTTTTCATTAAACAAATGACACAGGTCAACAATTTTTTGAGAGTTATGAGCTAACAGAGATCAAACCTGCCATCTTAGTTAATGTCAAATCCGTTTACCGGTTTTCCTAATCAAACTTAGTTAGTCAGTTATAAACATTGAAAATTTAAAAAAAGTTTAAAAAACAAAAAAAAACAAAAATAAATAGAAATTTTATTTTTGCATATTCACCACAGTTAAATTGTTAAATTTAAACTTCAAATAATATTTTCATTAATACGTCTATATATCGTGTCGTGTTTAAGTTTGGACGCGAAATATTTTGTATTATCTAATGATGTAATAGCTTAACATAATACTAAAATTTTTCCTTATTTGTGTAAAAATATAAGCTACAAGAGATTTAAATATGCAAAAAGGATTTTTAAATTTCTTTTTTATGGTATATTTAGATCTGTGAATTTAGTCTTTTCGTTATAGACGGATCTAAGGAGCCACTGACGGAAACTAATAAAAACGAAAAACATATATGAGATTAGGCCATCATGGGTTGGCATTCTTTTATGTTAATAATCACGTTTCTGACATAAATGTTTGGTGACCTGTCTGATAATATTTTTAACACCTCTGCCGATTATTCAAAGAATAGTGACATTAAAAATTTTATTAATAATTTCGAGGTAAAAACCTATACACAAAAAACTTTTTTATAGATTATGTATTTATAAGTAAATGGTAAATAAATTGTGCAAAAACGGCCCAATATTTTATTATTATATATATGAAGAATAAAAATTAATTATAAACACGCCCCTTAAAATGTCCTTAGACTATACCAAAACGCCTAAATTCTTTTTCTATAATATTTGTTTAATGCATTTTTATTCCAAACAAAACTCTTATAATTTAAAATTTTAATGCCACTTAGGGTTTTATTGAATTAGAACCGAAGAATAGTTATGTGATCAAAACGAATAGCAAATTTAACTTTACCGTAATTCCTTTTCCAAGCCATAAAATGGTAATTTTAATATGTATTGCTATACAGTTGAGCCATTTACACTATGTTTAAATAGCGTGGTTTAATAAATATGGGGCAAAAAAAAAGAATTTGGAATCCTGTTTTCCATACGTTTTACCCAGCTAAGAAGCGCCACATTCAATAGAGTTTTTACACTTTTTAATCCAGGTCAAAATAAATTTGCCGTCGGGTTAAACAACGAGGTTTGCTCTCACGCCAGGATTATGGCCTTTGCTTTAATTATAGATTGTGGGGATCAAGGCCACTCAGAAAATTAAATTGCACGTAGGTGCATTTTTTTTGGAAAAAAAATTTTATTCCTAGGCGCGGAATCGGCGAACACAGAACTCCTTCCTGCCTAGAGCTGGAATAACTCACAAGGCATGTGAACCGACACTAACGTGTGGTTCTTATTATTCGGGCATGAATTATGTTTTCTAAGACATCTAGATTTTTATCAGGGAACCTAATGATTTTTATATAACTTAATCTTTTAATATGTGCATAGTTTATTTAAGCTTTGAATGGTAATAAGCTCCATGACCTCTTCTCTCTTGTTCACTGATTATATCTTTAAATGTGATTTGAAAATAAACGCTTTTTGATCTACTCTAAGGGCAATATATATTGAGTGTTGATATTGACATTAATATCAATAGCCCATTTCATCTTTGGAATTGAAAAAAAAAAAAAATAACAGCCTATTTAAATTGAGGAAATATCAAAATTTTGCCCGTTTCCGAGGATTGCGGAAATATCGCTTATTTGCAAAAAAAATGGCAAATAGTCAATTATTACTATTTCATTTAGTAGATTTTCTGTTTTTCAAATAAATAAATGGTCATTGTTAAATATTATTTTATCTTAAATTTCATCGTAATATATTTTAGATTATATTAAATACATCATTCACGGCACCTGTAACGACAACGGTTATTTACATTGACATCAATGGGAGCAAATCAACGGGCCAGGAATATCCTGGTGAAGTCAAATCTATTTTACCACTTGGAGAAGTGAATATATCTGGAAGTGGACACGAAAATTCGTCAAACCACTTATATATGAAAAGATATGTTAAATGTGATGGTAGGTTCTTTTTCTACTTTGAAAATTTGATTAGTATTCTATAGCAATTTAAATATTTTAGTACTAATTGACATACAAACAGAATATGTTCTGGGCTGCGTTCAAAGTTGAGCTATTTTTTTTTGTTTTTGATTGATTAATTATAGAAAAAGTATTTTTAGTTCTAGTAAGTAAGATTCGTTATATTTTTGTAAAGATGCGTCTATACAACAAATTTATTTCTAATTTTAAAATAACCCAACTTTGAACTGCTTTCGCATGTTATTAAAAGGGTAATTTAGACAGTCCAGAGAGAGGTTGTCATGGCTAGTTTAAGCATGTGATAATGGAGTTATCTTATAATAAAATGAAAACTTGCAGAAATTGTACCCCTGACTTATATAATTCAATATTTATTTTTTGCAAAAATTTTTATATGATCGCATTCTAAAAAATTTAATTATAGGGGACACTACTTTAAGCATTTAAAATTAAAATGCTGGGCTAATATTATTTATTTTTTTTTTCAGATTACTTGGCTGTGACAGATACCAACGAAAACAGGCCTAGTAAAATTAATAACCATTGTTATTTTTTAAAATTCTTATTATAATAGATATTATCAATTTCTTATAAGGTCAACAAATATTAATGTCGGAAACGTGAATTTTATAAAATTATAAAAGAATGCATCCCCATAATGACCTATCAAATATATATTTCTTTTTAGTTTCTTCCGTCTTTGGCTCCTTAAATCCGTCTTTAACAAATAATGGACTTTTTGACCAAATTGACAGATCTAAATATACCCCTTAACAATTTTTTTAAAGTTATAAGTTAATTACAGAGATCAAATTTGCCAACTTTGGAAATATCATATCTGTTTACCGTTTTTCTTAATCAAACGTAGTTAGTCAGTTTTAAACATTAATAATTTATAGGAAAAAGGTCAAAAAACTAAATAAGATTCAAAAACAAAAATAATTTAAATTTTTTTTTTTGCATATTCTCAATATTTAAACTGTTAAATTCAAACTTCAAATAATATTTTTATTAAAAACCGATAACATATCGTGTCGTATTTAAGTTTGGACGCGAATTTTTTATTATCTAAATGCCAATGGAAGAGCTAGATACATCAATAAAATTTTTTCATTATTTGCGATTTAAAATATATGTTACAAAGAATTTTTATGTGCAAAAAAAATTTTTTTATTTTTACTTTTTAGGGTATATTTAGATTTGTCAATTTGGTAAAAAAAGGCCATTTTTCGTTATAGACGGATTTAAGGAGCCAAAGACGGAGAAACTAAGAAAACGAAAAATAATGAGATTAGGCCATCATGGAGATACATTCTTTCAAGTTTTTTTTATATTCACGTTACTGAATTGATATTTGTTGACTTCTGTTATTAATCACAAATAATGGGATAAATATTATTAATATATCAAGCTCCAACATCGGCATTTAGATAATACAAACAATATATTTCGCGTCCAAACTTAAATACGACATTATATACTATAGGTTTTTAATAAAAATTTTATTTAAAGTTTAAATTTAATTGTTAAACTATTGTTAATATGCAAAAATAAAATTTCAATTTATTTTTGTTTAAAATCTTTTTTGGTTTTTTGACCTTTTTCCAAAAGTTTTAATGTTCAATTCATAAATGACTAACTAAATTGATTAGAAAAAACGGTAAACGGTTTTGATATTCCCTATAATGGCAGGTTTGATCTTTGTAGTTAACTCAAAACTCTCAAAATGTTGACTTGTGTAATAAAAAGTATACACAAATTAAATAATTTTTAGGCAATAAATTATATCTTAAATATGTTTTTTTCTGTTTGGTTTTACTTGTGGCAAAACCACATAAGTATTTCAAACTGCAACACAAAACATTTACATATTTTACATAAAAAAAATTAAAATTAATTATAACTGACTCGCAAATAAAGCAATGAAACTCTTTTATTTTCTAATGGAATTTTGACGTGATTTGAAACGCTTAACGGGTTTTAACTTATACATAAGTATTAAATTTAAGAAAACAATTTATTTTGTTAAATTTTTTTGTTGATTTATAATGATATTTTTAAAAAATAAAGTATGCTAATTTTTTAATTCTATTAGCAATGAATCAACGATGGCGGAGCATACAATCTCAATTTCCGACCGTATATACCATCCTCAGCCTAAACAGGTGTCATTTGTAAATATAATTTAACAAGAAATTTATATTTTTAATGGAAAATATTATTAGCAAAAAAATACATCAAAAGTTGTTTCAAATATCGGAGTCAAATTTATTTTTTAGGCCACGTGCAGAGTGAGTTTTTATTTTCGTAAAAAAATTCTAAAATTTTGAAAAAATTTGAAAATTTTTTGTTTCAGAATAAGCACTTTATGTACATATACTAAATTTGGCAACTTTCTAAAAATTTGCGTATTTCAAATAAAATTTTTCAAAATTTTAAAAATTTCGAAAATAAAAACTCACTTTGCACGTGCCCTTATAAAAAATTATTAAAATGAGATATATTACCGCTTATCTCAATCTTGAGGGCGCGTTTAGAGTACATTCATTTTTTTCGAATAATTCTAAAAATTTTCAAAAATTATTTTTTAAACAACCTTTTATATCTCCGAAAATATTTGATGCTATTAGTTAAAATTGGCGAAACTTTGTTTAATTACGTGTTAAGACAAAAGAAAAAACTTTTTTTGAAACTGAAAGAAATTTGAACGCGTCTTCATTTACTGCTATTTGCCGTTTAAGATCACTATTTACACACATTATTGCCATTATAGTTCATTAAACATTTTTGGGAGAGCCTATGAAATAGTAGCTGAGCTCGATCAAAATGGCACGGATAACCCTCTTCATTTTGAGATCACTGAACCCCTTCAACCATTCTTTAAAAATAGCGAAAAATGGGTGTACGCGATGACTATTCCGGAGTTTAAAGATATCCTCAAAGCGTTGAATTATTTGCCAATTTCAATCGAGGTTGTTTATTAATATAAATTTTTGATTTTTAGGATAATAATTTATATAAATCAAAAAACAATATAAAATATTCGGCAATTGAATGTGTGAACAGTGGTACATATAACCTTACACTAAACACTAAAACTTCGATGCTTAACTTAGTAATAACTAATATGGGCATACATAAACTAAATATATAGCTTAGTTAATAGCACTTTTAAAAAAAATTAACTAAAATAATTAATTTTATATAATTTACAAATACCGTAGTTAATTTTAAAAATCATAGGTAAATTTTGTAACAGGCGCATGCTTATTATGCAAATGGTTTTTTGTGTTTTTTGATTTCAAATAAACATTTCTTTTATCACAAATTTTTTTTATTATAATTGTTGTATTGCAAATTTGAAGCATTATTAGCTAAAATTATTTACGCCGTAAAATATCAATTAAAAAATTAATCTTATCTAAATTAACTTTAGAATTCATAGCTAGAACTAAAAAACTTAAACTTAAGCTAAAACTACAATTTAGATTTTTAATACGCTATACGTAGTTTAAATAGTTTAAACTAAGTTCACATTGTTCCTATATTTATGAGCATGTATATAAATTGGGTTGTCTAGTTCCATATGTCCTTTCATTAACCAAAAAAAATGAGTAAACTTTATGCTGAAAAGGCGTCTTGCATTATTGTTTCGGCGGCATAGAATCTATTAAAAATGCGTTTTTGTTAAACGAATTTTTTTAATATACGAAAAACTCAAACCATATACAAGATATGGCCTTTCGTATGTTTTATTTAACAATTTTTGTCTATATCTAATTTTCTGGTGGCTTAATATAGTATTTATTACAATGATTTATTGTAAAAAATTTGGAACATTTTCCGAGAGAGTTTATGGCGTGTTTGTAGGCCTTGTTTTTGTATTTATTCCACGTTTTTTATTTTATTTTATTTTGGATCAATCATCTTCCCCTTCCTCAATATGACATCCTATTTAGCTGCTGTCTGGAGTTTTTTAAATTGAAAATTATATTTGGTATTTAAAAATATTGTATTTATGAAATATTAATTTATTTAACAAATAAAATTCTTACTTTAAATCCAATTTAATCTGTATAGAACAAAAATTCACCTTCTATATTAGAGTGGATATATATTTTTTTTTGCACTTGGAATCGGACTTTGATTGGTCCAGTAATTGAATCAAATTTACAATTTTAGAAAGAATTATATAGGACACGGCCTTAAAAACTATTTAGGTACAAGTAAAACACGAGAATTTTCTCGTTTTTTTAACTCAATTTAATTACCATTTAGAATGTTTAGTAAAAATTTAATTAGGTTTAATCTTATTCTAACAAAGTTTAAAAAAATGTGCTGAATTAGTCACGCTTATACCTAGTATGGAAACACAAACTTGGAATATGTTAAACGCGGGATATGTTGAAGATATATTATAACAATACAGTGCTCGCTTCAATAAAGTGGCACATGTTACAAAGAGAGTGATCAATAGAAACATAAAATGTGGCCATCATCTACTATATTTTTGATCGTTGTCACTAATAAAATGATCACGAGCACAATTAAATGATCTCTGTCAAAATTAAATGCAAGATGATGTGTTCATGATAAATATCACTATGTTGTGGCTAAATAGTCAACAACTTAGTGATGTTTACCATGAAATCATCTTGGCCAATTATGTGATCTTGATCAGTTAATTTCGTGATTACTTTATTAGGGACCGCGATCATAAAAATAGTGGTAGATGGCCACATTTTATGTGTCTATTGATCATTTAATTTCTAACATGTGCCACTTTATTGAAGCTATGAGTAGAAATAGAAAAATTTTTTATATATAATTAATTTTCGCAAAGAAATATTTCCTGGGATAGAGGCACCAGAAAAAAATTTACGTGAGGCTTAATACAAAAAGGGGAAAGATTTATATTAGACCTGTGATAAGCACTGTGGGGTCCATATGGACCTTAGCACATCTTGAATTTTGAATTTCACAAATATCATTTATTACGGATTAATTTTTTTGCCTTTTTTTATTATATAAAAAACAAAACTAGTAATTAAAATTAGGTCTTATACTAATAACAAATTTTGTTTAGAATTTTAAAATTAGAGTTCATATGGACCCTACCCTCTTAATATCAATGTTGAAAACCATTTTATTGCTTTTAAATTTAAACTTAAATAATTTCAACCTTTATACTCCCGTTATTTTTAATATAGCCAAAATATCAAAATATTTTTTATCAAACTTTCTATATATGTTTTACTATACGGCAAAAACACGATTTGATTATTAATATAAAAATATTTAATTTGTTGATATGATTAATTATAGGTAATATGGAAAAATCTAAAATTTCCATTTTTTCTTTTTTCTACATTGTGTCAAAGATAATTTGCAATATATTAATAACAACTTATATTAGTCTAAACTAAAGAGCACGTATTATTCTTTAAAATTATGAAAAAATAAAGATCAAATAGTTTTAATATGAGGTTTAAAATGGGGTTCGTATGAACCCCACCAAAGCATTCTACAAATTTCTCACCCTACCATTCGCGGGTTAAGTAAGCAAATTAAAAAAAAAGTGAGTCTGTTTTAAGGCAAAAAAAACAAAACTTTTCTGGGCCAACCGGCTCCAGAAGAATATAACTTACATTTTAACACACAAGCTATGCCATCTATCGGGATAAATATGTGAGGTAAGCTAATAACTACCAATTTACATATTTATTATTTTAAAACGCATCACAGACCCGGGTGGAAATTGAATTTCCCGTTGAAAGTCCCAAGTCATCAAAGGTACATATGTTTTTTAATAAATTTTACTTTTACGGCCAAAATTTTAATAAGCATAGATTTAAGTTAAGGACAAGGAGTAGCTAATTTATTAATTGTGTTAATTTTTATATATCGTCTTAGATGGCTCAGTGGCATACATACCTCCTGTTTTACACGCAGTTTAAGGTTCGAATCCGTGCTTAAGCGTCTTTTTTCTTAAATAGGTCATATGTACAACAACAAAGCTACTGTTACCTGTTCAGGCACTTGGCTTTTAAAATATGTGTCTATGAAAGCCTAGGCTAACAACCTAGGATCCTTGCGCGAGGAAATCTCACAATAACGGGTATGGCGCCCCTCTTTAGGGAAAGGTATGTTGGGAGACCTTAAAAAAACTCCTGGTAGCTTTAAGAAAAAATAACCCACTCATCACTCTTATAAAAAAAACCAAATTTTTTGAAATTAAAAGTAACAAAAAATGAGCTTTTGGGGGCTATTTTTAAGAGCCACTATCCATGTTTTATTTCAATTTTTATATAGGGTTTTCTAAATATTAAGAGCTTGGGTTAGGTACAATAAATAAAACTGCAATAGGAAGAGTCACTTTTTAAATTTAAAGGATAAAAAGTAAAAATTTCGTAATTTTAATAATGTTAGTGTTATGTTTCAAGAAGAATCCACTAAGCTTTTTGGTTTTAAATTAAAATAAGTATAAATACCTATGTAATAACTAATCGAGCTATATAAAAATTTAAACTGTTATTTTACATTTTTAAACGTAATTATTATTTTTTTAAAGCATTAAAAGTTAGGCCATCATCATCTTCAAGTTTATTTTTTTTTACGAAAGAGTACATTTTAATTTCTGATTGAAAAATCTTGAATATGCTCATTCATTTCAATCTAAAAATTTTTTAAAATAGAAAAAATATATAAAAAATGATAGAGTTGATAATTTGAATAATATCATTTTAAATTAATAACATGGATTTAATTATTTTTTTAAATCTATTGAAGCTGGCATGGTTCAAAATACATTTAAGAAAACATTTATCTAATATTTCCTAATATCCATTACCTTTAAAAATTAATTTAGATATAAATTTTTAGTTATAACATTTTTAATTTTTTTAACTTTTTAATTAAAATCAAAAAAAAAGGATAAAATAAAGTAATAACATTAACCCAAGAATATAAATAATATTATTTTTAATGTAGCCTAAATCAATCGGACTGTCCGGAGAATGGTACCATGTTTTTACGTTTCCTGAAGTAGCGGATTATTATATAAAAAAGGTAAAAAAAAGGTTTTATTAAATATACATTTTCAGAAATAAAAACAAATAGTAGGTTTAGTTGGCTACATGGGAACAATCCTGTTATACACCTAGGATGTTACTTGATTTCGCGCAGAAGCGTTGATTTTTTTCGAAAAATAGTTTACATGTACAAACACTTTCGAGGCTACATTCCTAAACGATATGTCTAAAGCCTAGGCAAAAAAAGGGCCTTGAAGAAATAGGAAAAAATTGTATTTCATTCTCTTTATTACCCCATTGAATGTTGGCTAATCTTCTAATAAAAAACCAGGGGCTACCTCTTTTTTCCACCAGGTCGGGGTTATTTCGGTATGCGTATCGCCCTCAAAACCTCGAAACTAGCCTTATATTCTTAGCTCTGATGATTATTATTGTAATTATATACAAAATAAATTAAATGAAACATTTATCAAAAGCTTAAAATAATTTAGTTATTTTTATTTATGAATACTATTTAATTATAATATTAAGGCTATCATTTATTACAACACCTCCACCCCGACTGTCGGAATGGAATATGCAGCATTGGATTCTTCTAATTATAAAAATAGTGGAAAAGGCTTGATTAATTATATAGAGCTCGATCACCCGAAAAATATTCAAAGTTTTAGCTTGTTTCAAACCCCAATAATTGTTCGATGGGTAATTCAATTACGGGATCGTGTAGAAAAGGAAATTCACAAAGGTTTAATCTTGCCTATATTAATAGACAAATGAAAATAGTTTTATTCAAAATGAATCGCTATAGTTGTTGCTTTTTTTAAAAATTGTGAAAATTTTAAAATATCATTTTTTCTAACTTTCCTAAATCATTTATACAACTTAACTTTGATCGCAACTAAAATAATTTATTCAGCATGATAGCTCAGAGTTTAGCTCAACTCAAAATTAAAATATAAATTTAGTAAGATGATTTGTGTTATTTATTTATGACATGCAGAAACTTTGTATAATGCTCCCAAGGCCACTTGTGGAACTACGAGCACCGGGGACAGCGTGAAAATAGGGGACATTGTCGTAAAGTAAATAAACTCTACACATGTAAAATTTATTTTAAAAACTATAAAAGGCATAAAAGATATATTTTAAGATTTTAAACGTTCCTATCAGGCACATTTGGAATGATAACACAATGTTATTCATATGCTGATTTTTTAGCATCTATTATAAAAATTTTAAACAAATTAAAGCATAAATCGCAATAGGGTTTTGTCTAAACTGTCGGCTCTGAGGGCTGTGGAAAAACGAGTATTAGGCGGGACCGTTGTACCAATAAAATATTTATATCCTTTATAGAAATGTGAAAATAACAGCTGATAATGAAGCGGGTTTGAGCATAATTGCAGTTCCCGTTCGGAACAAAATTACTCAAACTACAATTGGCGATGAGCCGTTAAACAAATTCGAATCAACTTATAACGGTTACGGCAAATTACATCGAAATATAATTGCATCGATTTCAAATTTACCAGATCTTAGCTGTCGTATAAATCGAACGGTAATAATTGTCATAAAATGAAGTCACATATAATTTAGTATGTCGCATTTTTAGATATCTTGGAAACAATAATTGGCTGAACTTTAAGGGAATATCTACGAATCAAACATTATCTCATATTTATAAAAACAAATATATTAAAGGTGTTACGTAGCGACTTGTGTGAGGATAAAGTGACATTCATCTTTCGACAATTCAATAGTACCGTAAAAACGACCAAAACCTGCTCGGACAATGTAATTTTATTGCTAAAGAACATTTAAAAAATCATGAGAAATAATTTTTTTCTTCCTTAACACATTTAAAAAACTAAATAAAGCCTTATTATAAAGATTAGTGTTCTCTTTAAAATATGTAATTAGCTATACAGAGTAAAACAAATTTATTTCCAATAAATTTTAAAAATCGAATATACACATTACAATTTTGTCAACTAAATTATACTCTGTAAGACAGATAAAAATAACTTACTTTTTTTGTGCATACGGGCACGTGCAAAGTGAGTTTTTATTTTCGTAAAATTTTGAAAATTCTAGAATTTTTAAAAATTTTATTTTTTTTTAAAATTTTTTTAAAAATTTTTTATTTCAGAAAAAGCATTTTATGTATATATACCAAATTTGGCAACTTTTAAAAAATTTGCGTTTATTTCAAAATTAAATTTCTTAAAATTTTGAAATTTTCACAAAAATAAAAACTCACTTTGCACGTGCCCTACTAAAAAACAAATTTTGGCTGCAATCAACTAAAATTTTTAAGTGCCCTAAGCGGTACGTTTACAGTTTATTCATTTTCAACATATATTAAGAATTTTAAATATATAAAATTTAGCTTTTTGCAGCACTATTTATTCACATGTGCAATTTTTCTGTGAAAGTTTATAAAATTAATTATAAGATCCATATAAATATAATGAAACTGAATTTTTTTATATTTTAAAAATATAATCTCTGCACGACCAAATATTTATATAAATGGATAGTAACATAAAAAGGCATAATAAGCATAAACATTGACAAGCACATTGAGAGTTTTATATAATTCCTATAAAAACAAACATAAATAATAATAAAATAAAAGTCACGAAGACACATTGCTCTAATTTAGAGTTTAAACCGGACGGTTAAATCCGATCCCGCCTGCCCGACATTATAACTTAGGTCCTGCACATAATTTTGCATTTTATAAATTTTTTTCATTTAAATTGCCAATAAAATACATAGTTAGAAGTAATACCCTTTATTGTGATTTTATCATTAAAGTAAAATAAGGCAAAGTTAAATAAAAAATGGCTTCATCTGGCCCGTAATTATTTCTAATCGGGATACGCTCAGCTCATTTTGAACTCCGGGTTTTGGGCTTCGTTAAAGAGGAATTTAATTATTTTTTTTCAAAATTAAAAAACAAAAATAAAGTTTATTTATTTGTCAACCTAATTAGCAGAATAAAGAGGAAATTATTTGCATAAATGATATATATTTTATAATGTATAGTTTACCATAATTATCGAAAACGCCGATATTCAATTTGATTGTGGTGACGGAGGCGTAAATAAATCGCATTTGGCAAATTATCTGTTAGATTCCATCAAGTTCCAAAACTGCACTGTTTTAAATGATGAAGATAAGCGTCCGTTTAAACCCCATCTACCGTCACTAGAGTTGGTTCAAAAGTGCTAGAGGGCAAATAAATTTTCAGGAAATTAAAGAATCAATGAATGAATCTGTTAACATTTTTTTCGAATGTTTTTAACAACATAATAAATGAAATTTTGAAATTTTGCCAAATTACCAATATTTAATAAAAGGTAATTTTTAATTGAGAAACAGGCATGAAATTTGTAAAAGCGAGGGTCCATTACAAAAAAACCCTACCTTAAACGAGATTTATTTGCCATATTAAAACCCATGACTCGCCTCCTACGACTAAATGGGAGCTTTCTCTACTCCGCGTAGGTAAGTGTAAATAGAAAGGCCTGATCTCTTTTTCACATTGTAGTTTTAACAGAAGCAAACGATAAAGCTAACCCCCCCCCCCCCCCCCCCCCGTTTTAACACGCCCCCCTCCTCCCCAAAGGCCCTTGTTTCATCAATATGCCAAAATATTAACTAAACAGTTAATTTCTCATATAAATCAAAATACAAAAAAGGAGATCCATTCTCATGGATTATTATTGACATATTTACAAATTAAACCCAATAGCATTGTAATGTGGATTTATAATACAGGTTAAAAAATATCAATGTCATAAAATATAATCATGAAAACATAAAAACATACATTTCAATGATGACCTTATCTTCTCATATATATTTTTCGTTTTTAGAAGTTTCTTCCGCCTTCGGCTTTTTAAATCTGTACATATTGAAAAATGGTCTTTACCAAATTGACAATTTCAGCGACCTTAAAAACACCCTAAAAAATTTGAGATCCTTTTTTTGTATAAAAATCTTTTGTATCTTACATTTATCTCAAATAAAAATTAAAAATATTTGTATATTTTCTTGCATCAGCATTTAAATAAAACAGAATATTTTGCATCCAAACTTAAATACGACCCGATTATTGCGGTTTTTAAATAAAAATATCATTTAAAATGTTTAACAGTTTAGCTATTGTAAATGTGCAAAAAATTTATTTATTTTTTAATCTTTTTTGTTTTTTATTTGTAATTTTTTTTTAAATTTTAAATTATAGTGACTTACTAAGTTTGATTAGAAAAAACGGAAAACGGATTTGAAAATCCCAAAGACGGCAGGCTTGAATTCTGCAGTTAGCTCTACTGTAGTTTCAAGTTTAAAGAAACTAGTAGCTTGATCAACGAATAATTAATAAGGAAATAGCACATCATGTTGGATATATAAACATTCTTGTAAAACGTTTAATGCAATAAATTAGGCCTATGACAATACCCCACCCCCTTTCCTCAAATAATTAATCATACTATATTCCATACCCTCTAGTGGGTGCACAGCAGAGTAAATATGAAATTAAGATTTTAGGTTAAACACAAGAACATTCAAAAGGAGGAAAGAGGTTGACAAAGCTATTTATAACATAAATGAAAATAAGTTACAATACTTAATATGTATGTATGAATGTAATATATTTTGCGCTAAGTTTATTTGAGAGGGAGCACCGCATGTTTCACAGATCTCCCCAAGTTAACTTTCAATTTTTCACCTGAAGATACATATAAAGCTGATAAAACGTACCGTTGTTTTCATGATTATTGCTAGAATTAATCGGTTGAGAGTGCACTACAATATCAATTCGAAACAGACAATCTTTTTTTTTCAATAGGAAAATATATGAATGTCCGGTAAGTTTATAAAACTAAAAAGAAAAACAACAAGATAATTTTTCTTAAAAATTTTTTCCGTTTAAATACCAATGAGACAACGATAGAGGCTTACTAGAATCACTGGCCAATTTTGTGACTAATTTTGAGACCCTGAGAAAGTACAATTAGCCATTATATGGTTATTAATCTTCTTAATAACTAAATATTTTAGTAAAAAAAATTTATGGCATTTTTATACTAAGGTCAACAAATCATTGTCGGAAAAAATATTTTATGAATCACAATGGCCTTATCCCATACATTTTTCGTGTGTTATACAAATCTTATGTGTACTTACTTACGAAATAAAACTGAAACATTTAGAAAATATGGTTAAACTTTTCCATTCCAAATTTTTGCGGTTTTCAACATTGAAAAGGACCATGTTAGATTCATACTGACTCCAACAAACAATTTTGTTTACCAATATCAAATACTAATTTTATTTATTATATATTTTAGAAAAATATCACAAAAATTTGATCATTAATATAACATTTTAAATATATTCACAATTTAAGACGTGCTGGTTTATTACCCCAGACTGCCACCTGCACGTTAAATATACATCTAAAATTTCATTACATAGTAACAAAATTATTTTCTGGGAATTTCACGATTTCCCTTAGGACCATATCTCAGTGGGTACATTTTTGTTTATGCAGGAGATCGGATATTAATTTAAAATTTATGCAGTTTTACTAAAAACACACTTGTAAAATGACTTAAGAGAAACTCAGCGGCCTCTAAGTTAGCAGGCAAGAGTAAGATATATATAATTTAGGTTACCTGAGCCAAATATATACAATCCAACTGTAATATTAGCTTTGCTTATGTCAAAAAGAGGAATGAGATTTTTTTTGTGGAAATAGAAAAACATCAAATTAAATAATTTTCTATGTCATTTGCTTATAAAGCTAGATATTTAAATCATGCAATAATTAGTTGAGATTAAAATTAAGCCTTTTTATATTATGATCTTGCAGTTAAACTAATTCATTATATCTTTATTTCTCAATAAGATTTATAACTTTTTAAAATCAATAAAAATTATGTTTATTACAAATAAAAAATAACATTTATAACATAATGTATAATTGCCTATTTATAAAAGTGTAAAATATCATCTAATAAAGCAAGGCCCAGGACCTGCTTTGGTAAAAATTACATTATCAATACATATATGTTGAATAGATTGTAACATGGTATTATTCCTAAAATACTTTGACCATTCTGCCTGGTTTTTATCTTCATTGGTGATAAAGGAACCATTATTCAATAAATCATAGTTTGAGAATTTTACAAATTGTGTTAGGTTATCAATAAAAGATTTAACATTGTTTTTCATCATGAATAAGAATGCATTTGGTCCTGCATCATATGTATAGGCAACCTTAGATAAAATTAAAACATTAAATAAATATGTAACCATTTAATAAAAGTTTTACTATATTGAATTTTGTGTTGCTGTAAAGACCATATAATTGGTTGTAAGAAGTTATAAACTCTATTATAAAATCTGATATTTGATTAGAATATATGATAGGGGGAAATGTGTCTCTGCAAATGGCTTGTAGTTGATTACTCTCCTTCATTATAATTTCACAAAATTCAGAAAATGTTTCATCATCAAATTTATTGCATAGCATTTTTATTAAAAATTCTAACTTTTTTAATCTTTGTGGAACTATATCATTAGCCCTATGCTTAATTAAATCACTAGTTAAAACAGTTCTTGCCATACCAATTGTACTACCAACCTGTTTTTTGCATGGATTAGTCACTAAAATTAAGATAACTAGGTTATTTAGGAAAAAATTATCTAAGTTTGTATAAACCGGTCTTGAATAATCATTATAAAAACTTCCTTCATAATCATTTATCCATTTAACAAACCCACCATACAGGCTTCTACAAGAGCTACCAGATCCAAGCCTAGATAGCTCTGATATTTGTTTTATTTCTTCTCCAGTAAAGACTTGTGGCAATGAGTTATCAATGGATGATATCTCAGACCTTTTAAAAATTTTATATAAACAAACTGCCAATGCACAGAACCCAGATGCTGAAGATGCAAGGCCTGCAGCTGTAGGAAAATTGTTGACAGAGTCAACATGAACATATATTGCCCTTGGAGATTCCTCTAAAAAATTCCAATCAATTAAAGAGGTTACAAAATCAATCATCATCTTAAATCTTAACATTTTGGGGTTTGTATCAAAATTCAAATTAATACCATTTAATTTGATTTTATGTGACTTAAATTTCGAACTGAAAGACAAAGTGGTACGCGTGTTCATATTATCGTGACTTAAGGTAAGAGATAATGAATCATTTAGACAATAATTTAATTTTTCATCACTTTTTCCCCAATATTTTATAAGCGCGATGTTAATTGGCGATATACACTGTACAGTAAATATAGCGTCATCGTTGAAAGCATTTTCTTTTTCTTCGTATAAAGATTTATTTAAAAATTTAAATTGCATGCTTCTTAAAAATTTCTTCATTCATTCATTGTTGTGCATAATGTAATGTCTTTTTTTGATTTTTTTATAAAGTTTAAAAACAATTTAATAAAGGCAAAAATTGACACATAGCACTAATTGCGTTAAAAGTACAATTTGGTGAATAGGAAATTTTATTTATAAGACCTATCCTATCATTTTTTGATGAGATATGTAATTTATAATTTTGTACAAAATTCTATAGAGTGAGTTTAAGATACTAACATCATAAATTCAAACATATAAATTAATCCAATATTTTGAAATTGTATAATAAAATAAGATGGCAATTGACTAGAATCTTCAAAATTAATAAGCAAAATTATAAATACTGACTAAAAGGACTAACTAACAGCTATAAGGCCAATGTACCCGTTGAGGCTTTCGTCCTTTTTCTTGTCCCTAGCCATTGTCAGTGCAATACAATCACATTTTTTTTAGCTGCATGTATTTTATTTTAAACTTTGAGTCATAATTAAATTTTATTTGATGCTAACCTTACTTAACCAAACTAAATAAAAAATACCATATTAAATTAACCTTAAACTAACATATAATATTTTAACGTTTCCTTGCGTGATTGCTACTACTCTCATATTTGTATATAATAACTATCGAAAATGTAATTTGAACTTTTACAGTTTTCTAAGGAACGAAGTGGCGCTTATGTATGAAAAAATTAGTGGTTATTTCCTTAACAAAATTTCGTATTACAAATTTTAAATAAAATATAATACATAATTTTAGAATATTATAAAAAATTGAGATTTATTAAAATTCCCATAGACAGTCAAAAATTCAAATTTAGCTGAAGGTTGATGAAATATCTTTAAAAAACAAAGTAAAATATTTAGAATATGTCAAGATAGGGCATGGATATAACATTACCAGTTGATAAAATTTTAGGTGATTTGTTAGTTTAATAAACCTAAATATATCCTAATCTCTTTGTTCTTACGCCATATAGGGTTGGGCATTGCCTAACCCTGCCAATAAGACTCAATCATCCTAAATATAACTAGCCCAGGAAACATCCAACCATTGACAATTGGTCTCAGAAGTGGGATTTGATACGATTTAGGAAAATTTCAAGTTGCAATATATATATGAATAAATAATGTTGTGGAAAAAGTTAGAATATGAAAAAAAATCATAAATGAACATCAAACCTTTATGTGCAAAAAAACATTATTTAATTTTTACTATAACAATAATGATAACTATTGCAGTCAACTTGAATCTATAATCACTATAGTATTATTTTAATGTTTTCATTTCATTAAACAATTAACATGATGAAATATTGTCAATTAAATATGTATAGCTCTTTTTAATAGTTAGCGATTATGATTTTATCTTTTGATTTTAGTCAGTTGTAAGAATATTAGTGATAGATTATATTTGATTAAGCTTGAAAACATTAACATTATGTATTTACCAGATTTTAACACACATTTTATTTTTTTTGCAAAGCAGAAATTAATCAAAAGAATACCTACAGCCAGCATTTATGCCGGAAGAACTGAAGTTTAAATTTAAAAGGTTTTACAAGTATTTATCAATATTTTTTAATATTTTATTTTTCAAGATAACATAAAGGACTGAGTTAGTTTGATGGGAATATACCAATAATACCATGCCCATGATTTGGTTTTTTTTTTGAAAGTATGGGAAAGTTACACCTTGCCTTCTTGGTCATACTGTGGTTTACAGACGACATTCAGAAGAGATTATAGGTGTAGGTTACTTTCAAATTCATACTTGCCATAACCTGATTATGGTTGGTAGATTGTATATAACCTAGTGAGCTATAACTCTAAGAGTTATTTTAAAATTTGGTACCAAATTCTATTCTTTTACAATTTCTATTTCTTACAAATTCTTTTTCTTACAAAAGCTATTCTCTTACAAATCATATTCCCTATATTTTTTTTCTACAAAATATTTGCTAATTTATTTTCCATATATTTAATTTTGTGCAAGTTATTAACACCGCGGCTTTAACTTTGTCTTTTGCTCATATTTTTTTGGAAGGGGGGATCGGATAAAAGAAGAGTGAGATAATAGTTAGGGTTTGACATGTAAGACACATAAGTCCTAGGGTATGACGCTATTTTAGTCTAAATATGTCCCATGTCATTAAGACCATTGTAATTTATTTTACTTAGGCTGTGCATTCGCATCTTAATGCAGCCAGTGGCAAACAAAAAATATATTTTTTGTTTTTAAAGGCCCCTTATTTGAATTGCAGGAAAAGACAGATTTTGTTAAGGCCGATGGCAAGACATGGATAAAACAATACCAGTGGATAAAATGTCAAGTTATTTATTAGTTTAATAAATCTAAATATATACTAAGCTCTTTGTTCTTACGTCTTATAGGTGTAGGCGTTTAACCCTAGCCACACCTAATACGATTCAACCATCCTTAGTATGACTTAGCCCAGGAAACATCAAACCTTAGAACAGCAAAAAAAAACAAAAAAACTCACTTTGTACGTGGCGTGGCCTTAAGTGTATAGTTAAAATTTTTACAATTTTTGACATCCACCTTTTTTTGTGCCAAAATTTATGCTTGCAAAAAGCGATATTATAGCATAAAATTTTTTATTTTATAGCAATAATTTTTTTCTATATTACACAGGTCAACATCAAAGTTTATTTAAACATAAAAGCATACATCCTCATGATATTATGCAATATATATTATGCAATATATATTTTTGGTTATTCGTAGTTTATTCCATCTTTCCTTAAATCCGTATGCCAAATTATAGCCTTTTATGACCAAAATGAATGGCACATTTAGTGACCTCTAGCCTGTATAATTAGTAGTAACTCACACATCTACAAGTTTCGAAAGAAGATCACAAAGGTGATAATGACCTCATTGGCATTGGACCTACACATTTAACTCTGTTGCATCATCAACTCCTATTTTGATGCCTACAATTCATCAATCGTTTAAAAATCACAATAATAATTTATCTGGCAACTTTACCCCTTTTTCTACCATTAAACTCAGGTATGTACCCTCCTTTTGGCAATATTAATGCTTCTTCCACCTACACTAATAATAACATTTTGAGTTCAGGGGGCCCCCCTAACCTGCAAATTCTATAAAATTAGTTTAAAAAGAAGGAGGCTTCATAAAAGGCTCCCAATTCAACAAATACACAAGTACATACAAATCCTATTGCCATTCATCATAATAGCTCATGTCTCCTGCCTCAAATAGGACAGGTTTTGGCTGGCAAAAACCCAAATAATGCAATACTAATTTTATAAATGACCCTTCAGATTTCCTACATTTTTTGCAACAACACCAACAGCTAACAACTGATCAACTCCAACAATTAATACAGCTATTTACAAATATGCTACAAAATTAAATTTTTCAAGATTACAAAATTTTTACAAATGTATTCTAAACAAGTCATGGCTTAAAAGATTCATTTATTTTCATTAAAATCAAAACTATTATTTTTACCAACTTATTTATAGAGATACATTTCTCCATATTACACCACATTTTTCTTTATCTTGGCCTACTTTGCAACTTTATAATTACTCCAACCATAAGGAAAAAGTCCACTAAAAAGTTGTTTAATTCAATCCTATAAATACCATGATATTGAAACTCAAATGTTAGTTTTGATGTTAAGCCTGCAAACATAATGGCACCTCATGCAAACTTCCAGCCTGTTTAATTAAGATTTAACCAAAAACCAAACTACTCATTTTAAATTTTTAGTACTTTGTCCCTCTATAATCACCCTTCCCTACATTTTTAAATTATTAACTCTTAAAATTATTAATATTTAAAAAAAACTCTCAACATAACATATGCTCCCCATAATTAAAATCGCCCAGTAGGAGAAATTTATAATGTCCAAATTTGGATCTACAAGGTCATACATCTCAAAAAATGAATAGTCAATGCAACATGTAAACTATGCCTACAGCTTTACAACTCAAATCATTTCATCTTTAATTAATTATTTTAACATCCAACTTGCACCCATTATACCCTTACAACCAACCTCACATTAGTTATTTACCTTTGATATTTATTCTAGCTTAGCAATAACCTAATTATTAAAAAGGTTAAATTTGTACATTTGTTTTTATTTTTTTTTTCATTTACTTTAATCTCTTTTTTTTTCTCATTTATTTTTTAAGTGTTTTTTTTTAATTTTACACCGATCTTCCAAAACCTGTTTACCCATCCTGCTCAATTTCAATCCTGTAAGGTTTTCAATCTTCCATTTTAAGATTTTCCCCGCTGACCCACATATGTCCTTATATTTTCTTTTAAACGTTTGGTTCAGTGGTGTTTTTTTTTCTTAATGAAAAAAAATTGTTCTGTTTGTTTTAGGCTCATTTCATTAAAGAATAATAATTTAATATCACTCCACGGCCCCGATAAAAGATGCCCGGGAAGCAATAAACCGGAGGCCCTTTTAGTAAATGAGCCTCAGTCTAATCTAATCCCCGAAGTCTTAATACCCGATCTTCCTCCTCTTCCGATTATAATTTGTTTGGGCAAGCTACAATTAGTTTTTCGTCTAACAATAAGACTTACTTAAAAAATGTGCAGATTCCTTTATTAGAGCCCGGAACCCAAATTTTGGCTAAATGTGAACCCACAATATCAAGGGTTCCCAAAAGTGCAATAGATGCCGTTTACGGTGTTTTTTCCAAAATTTTATCTACTTTAGTGGAATCCCCTACTCATGATAATTGGGAAAAATTAATTTTATTCCCAACTTTGATATTAGGAATCCCAGACCCCCTTGATGAGACTCCTTTAGTCCAAGTTATTAAATCTAAAATTAATAATTTTTACCAGGCTGTTTTTTCCCCTCCTTTTCAGCTCCAAACTTCCCATAAGCCTACCGACCAATCTTTTAAATAAATATCGAATAAAATTAATAATTTTAACCTTAAGGGAGCCCTCAGGATCCTTCAAGGCAATAATTCAATTGCACCCAATACTCCCAAAACAATCGAACAATTAAAAGACAAACACCCTAAGCCCGCTTATCAGTTTAAAATTCTCCCAATTTTAAATACAAAAATGAAAATATCACCAAATGAAATTCTTAAAGCTCTTAAAACGTTTTCAACAGACTCTGATCCTGGACTAGACTTTTTTAGACCTATATTTTTAGAGGACCTTTTAGAAATTGATACTTCTAGTTTTTTAATCAACAATTTTTGCAAAGTGGTAAATTTTATTTTTAATGGAAGTTTCCCACTAGAATTTGCCCCCATATTTTTTGGGGCTCGTCTTCTCCCCCTCCAGGAAAAGAACCAAATTCGCCCTATAGCTATTGGTTGTTTTTTTAGACGTCTTATTTCAAAAGTTATATGCAGAGGATTAAATCCAATTTAGCAAACCTACTGTCTCCTCACCAACTGTGTTTTGGTATAGAAGGGGGCTGTGAAATTGCGATTCACGCCACCCGCCTTACCTTAGAATCAATGAATCCTGACGAATATTTAGTTAAACTGGACTTAAAAAACGTTTTTAATTGCCTACCTCACAGGGATTTTAATAAAATGACCCCTTAGGTCCGCCTTTGTTTTGCCTTGGGCTTAAAAACTTGATAGATGAAATTTCTAATTCAACAAATCTCCGTTTGCACTTATGGTATTTAGATGACTGTACCATGTGTGGCAAGCTGGAAGATATCAATTTAGCCCTTAGTATAGCCCAACGCCACTTTTCTGTTTTAAACTTATCTCTTAACCCTAACAAATGTGAGACATATCCATTCCCACCATTTACAAATTCTATAGTTGCCTTTAATAAAACCTCATATGAGAATTTAATAATCTTAGGTTCACCCGTAGGAGGTTTAGTTGCGGTTGAAAAATTTTTAGAGAATCTTACTTGTAAGAGAAAAATTAGAAATTTTAAAAAAATTACCTCTTCATCAGGCTTTTTTTCTTTTAAAAAATGTTTTTTTAATTCCTCAATTGCAATTTTGCTTCCGGACATCTGGAGCTTTTGTTTTTAATTCTCTGCTCAAAAAATTTGAGCACGAATTAATTTTAATTTTTCAAAATTTTTTTAATTTAAAATTTGATTTGAACAATTACGTCCAATTTACCCTACCAGGCAAGTTGGGTGGACTTGGCATCAGGTCACCCAGTAATATAGCGCTTGTCGCTTTTCTTGCGTCCTTTTCATCCTTTAAGAATACAATTTTTAAAATCACAAATTTTAACTCGGACCCGTTTTTTTTTCAAGCCTTAACTACCTGGGCTTTTGAGGCCGGCCCAACCGGGCCATACCCTGAAACGGGTGATCAAAAAGAATAAGATATGTATCTAGCGTTAAACTCTCTTGCTTACCTTTAAGAGTGAAAACACAACGCACAAATCCCTTCTTAGATCACTGTCTTCATATAATTTCGGTCATGAATGGTTAGAGGCTTTTCCCAGTAAATTAAATAATCAATTACTCCCCAACGAAGCGTTTAAATACGCTTTGTATTTGCGGTTAGGAATCCCTTTTTCAACCCCTTACATTTGCAGCAAATGCAAAACTCTCACCGATTTGGCCGGCATCCCTTATATTGTTTGTCGAATTCAAAGATAAGGCGACACAATAAGGTTAACTACATTATCGCCACTTTTTTTAAAAAGGCTAATATACCGTGTGTATTAGAACCTGGTTTATCTTTTAATTCTAAAAGGGATGGAAAAACTCTTGTTCCCTTCTCTGAGGGGAAACCTTTATTTTGGGATTTCACCTGTGTTGACCCTCTGGCCCCTTCAAATTATAATTCTGATCCAATTTTGAATGCCGAAATTTTAAAGACAAGAAAATATTGTTTTTTAAATTCCGATAATATTTTTATACCATTTGTTGCCACAACTTCAGGATCATTCGGTCCTGAAGCTTTGAAAATTTTCAAACAAATTGGTAAACTAATTGAAAATAATTTTATTTCACCGAGTTTTAGCTTAAGGCAAAAAATTTCTATAGAAACTTTGAAATATAATTATTTTCTTTTTAAAAATACGTGGCCGGAAGATTGTAAAATTTAATAAATATAATATTTATATTATTTTTTATTTATTTTAATTACTTTTTTCATATTACATTTAACATACTACCTGTTTATAATTTATTAATTATATTTAACATTGTTAATTTGATATTATAATATATTAATGCTGGAAATCTTATAAATAAAATCTTTTTAATATAAATTCAAATTCCTTGTAATTCAACCACCTTAAATAATGAGAATGAAATTTTTTAGATTAAGCCCTTACATCAGCATTTAGTTAAGATAAAATTTTTTGTGTCCTAACTTAAATTCAAGACGACATATTACACTGGTCAACAAATATCAATGTCAGAAACGTAAATTTTATGAATATAAAAGAATGCATTTTCATGATTGCCTAATCACATATATATTTTTCATAAATCTTCCGTCTTTGGCTCCTAAAATGCATCTATAACAAAAAATGACTTGGCCAAATTGACAGATCTAAATATAGCCTAAAAAATAAAAAAAACTTTTTGGCATATAAATCTTGTAACTAATATTTTTATAATAAAAAATAAAATTTATTAATATATCAAGCTCTTACATCGGCATTTAAATAACAAAATATTTCGCGTTCAAACTTAAATATTACACGATATATGGTTTTCAAAGAAATTATTTAAAGTTTGAATTTAACAGTTTAAATATTGTAAATATGCAAAAATAAAATTTTAATTTATTTTTGTTTTAGATTATTTGACCTTTTTTTAAAATTTTCAATGTTTATAACTGACTAAGTTTGAGTAAACGGATTTGATATACCCTAAGATGGGGTTAAATCTCTGTATTTAATTCATAACTCTCAAAAGATTGTTGACCTGCGATCAGTTAAAAACAAATATTATATGGTTTGATTTAACAGTTAAGCTGTTGTAAATATTCAAAAAAAATTTAATTTATTTTTGTTTTTGAATCTTTTTTTAATGATGAGCTGACTTATAAAAAAAACAGTAAACGGGTTCGAAAATCCCAAAGAAGGTAGGTTTGATATTTGTAGTTAGCTGATAACTCTCAAAAATTTGTTAACCTATGTTAAAATCAACTATGACTTAATTTTTATTTGAAAATAAATTATATTTATAATGCTCCATCTTGGTAGTTTGCACAAAATGGATCCAGACTCCTTGATGTCACTATATTTTACCAAAAAAAAATAAATTAAAATAGTTTTAAAGCAATTTATTTTCATAATTATTACACAGGTCAACAATTTGAGGGTTGTGAGTTAACTAAAGAGATCAAACCTGTCATCTGAGGGAATCAAATCCGTTTACCGTTTTTTCTAATCAAACTTAGTCCGTTATAAACATTGAAAATTTTAAAAAAAGGTCAAAAAAAAAATAAAAATCAAAATCATAAATTAAAATTTTATTTTTGCATATTCATATTAATTAAATTGTTAAATTTAAATTACAAATTTTCATAAAAAAAGATAACATATCGTGTGGTATTTAAGTTTGGACATATTATATTCAGGGCTGGGAAAAAAAACTAAATGGGTTTTTTAAAACAAATTTTTGAGTTTTTTTCCCAAATGCCTACAAAATCGTGGGCATGGCAAAAATAAAGCCCCTTTTGTTTAAAGAAAGGGGGCATGTTTAAAAAAAGCCCCTTTTCTTTAAAAAAACTTCTAGGAGCTTTAAGAAAAAATAACCCACCCATCATATTACAAAGAAAAAATCAAAATACTTCGATTTATTAAAAAAAACTTAAAATGGGCTTTTTAGGAGCCATTTTATGTGGGTCTTTTTTTAGTAAGGGCTTTTTTTTGAATTCTTATTTTGGCCCTTTATTTGTAGCCCCCTTTCTTTTTTATGTTTTGGGGAAAAAAATGAGCCAATGTTTTTTGGCCTATTGTTTTCATAGCACTGATTATATTATGTACTATCTAAACGCCGATTTAAGAGCTTGATATATTAATAAATTTTTTTTCATTATTTGTGATTAAAAATATAAGTTACAAGGGATTTTTATATGCAAAAAAGAATTTATAAATTTTTCTTCTTAGGGTATATTTAGATCTATAAAATTGGTTAAAAACGCCATTTTTCGTTATAGACGGATCTAAGGAGCCAAAGTTGGAAGAAACTAAAATCGAAAAATATTTATAAGATTAGGCCATCATCGGGATGCATTCTATTATGTTTTCATATTCGTGTTTCTGACATTAATTGTGGACCTGTGTTATATTTTATTTTAAATCTTATTGGTTTAAATTTTTATTTACAAATTTAATATTGCAGGCTTCCAATATTTCATCAAAACAATACACAATAATTTATGAATAAATGCTTTTTTTATGAATTTATATATCTATAAAATTTGTCGAAGTACAATAAATATAAGAAAATGGAATAATTGGCTTGCATATTTTTATTACATAATTTAAATAAAATTATTCATATATGTAATATCAAGTTTGAGGTGTAATAGGGCCAGTATTGGCGGTAGGATATATATCATGCAGTTCGGCCAAATGCCGTATAAATATATCTCGTTGTTTCTTGCCAAACCGGAGACCGCAAGCCTGGCATAACAAATAATGAGGCGTGTGACGAGAGGGCCCTCTTTTCCTATTTCCTGTGGCATGATGAATAGATGCTGCCAACTGGCTGGTTAACGGCACGGGACCGTACATTGGAGGTACGGGAGCAACGGGTGAGTTATTGTGTGGGGTTACAAATTGGTCAGATGGATGCATGAGAAGCGAATTGTTATGAAAATTGTTTAAAGCCGACAGCGTATCAATGGTATTATCTTGAACGATATTTTTTTCCTGACTATTTCCACTTGCGGTGGAAGGTGGCAAATTAGTAATATCAAACCTGATGTTAAAAAAATATTAAAATATAGAGGTACGTATATTTATCTTTAGGAATTATAATCAAATAATTAAAAGTATATTAAGAAATCATTAAATCAATCTTGAATATGTACCCCATGTTTAATTCTTGTAAAGAAGTTGATAAATTAGAAGATCCTTCGGGGTTTTGCATGGAAATGATAGCATTTAAATTATCGTAATTAAGATTCTCTATAATGTGATTATATATGTTATTTAAAAAAATAATCACCTTAATATATAACTTAACCCATTATTCTGCTAACCCAAGCAAAGCAATTATAATAACGGCCAGGTTAAATGATTAATCAAAAGAAACGATAAGAGTTATTTCATAACCAATAATTCAATTTAGTTTGTAATGCCAAATGTTCTATATATAACCTTATTTTTCAGTATTTAAGATGAAAATTATAAATCTTAATAAACTAAAAATTCTGAGTTTTTTATTTTATGTAATCTTGAAGGGGCAAAATAATCAATTTGGTTAAACTTTTATAACCATTTGCCAAGACATAACTTATAAATAACCGAAAAAATAAAAATTTTTTTAAAGGCAAACTGTATATAAAAAATATACAATACAATTTATGATCCTCTATAAAAATGGCAGTGAATAATGTTTATATGCCATACCCATTTTTTTACAATTAAACGCTATTATATTTTACCAATCAAAATATAAATGATAATAATAAAACAATATAAAACATGGCTATAATTACTATATAAGCTTTAAAATCAACACCAAATTTGATTTGTAAAATTTTTTTATGAGATATAACAAAATTCTACGTATGCTATCTTTCGCCCCAAAATGATTTTTATCCAGTTTTAATTGATTTTTAATTTATATGACATAAGGACTTAAAAATAAAATTCAAAATTGTTTGTCAACTAAACTAAACATTGGATGTTATTGATATGCTAAAAAATACACATAATTATGGGAAAGATCTGAGAAATTAATTAGAACACAGATCAACAAATTTTGAGAGTTACCAAACCTGTTATCTTGCAAATTTTAAAATCCGTTTACCTATTTTTAATTAAACATGTCAACTAAAAAAATATTAAAAAGATTCAAAAACAAAAAGATATAAAAAAAAATATTTTTACATTTAAAAAACTTAAATTCAAACTACAAATAAGAGTTATTTCATAACCAATAATCCAATTTAGTTTGTAATGCCAAATATTCTATATATAACCGAAATGTTAAAAGTAAGAATATACATAAAAATTTTATTTTTGATTATTCAAGATGAAAATTGTAAATTTTAGTGATTTTAATATTCTAAAAAAATTTCTGAGTTTTTTATTTAACTTATACTCGAAGGGACAAATGATTTTGGTCAACCATTTTTTCAATACATAACTTAAAATAACCGAAGCACGAAAAAAATCTCGAAAAAAATATAAATGCAATAAAGCCATGGGAGTTAACCCCTTTTAATAATTTTCTTTTTTATCCCTAATTTTTTGTGTAACAAGACTTCTGACATTTTGTTGAGGGAATAGAGTTCAAATTTCTATCAGACCTATACCAAGTTATAAGCTTCTAAGAAATGCTCCATTTTAACCTAAAAATTAATAAAGTTCGTGGACGAAAACGAAGTTTGATCTAAAGAAAGCATCTCATTCGTGCCCGAAAAAATGAGGTCGGTTTTGTTGAAGAGTGTACAAAAAAAAATTGTTATAAAATCCCAGCGGTTCGGGTGAGGCTATTATTACCAAATCTTAAAACAATATATTAATTATTTGAATTTAATTACAAAAGAAATAACTAAAAATTTTATACAGTTCTATAAAAAAATAAGGCAAAAAGGCAAATTTATATCGAATGAATATTTAATCGGTAAAAACTACAACGAGATAGCGAGATTCTCGGGCGGGACACTAAAATAACTATTAGGTTTATTTTTTAGCTATTAAAAAAAAAGGAATAATTAACCATATCTTTTTCAGGGTCAACTAAAAATTCACGTCCTTTTTTAAATTTAATTATTAATTTAAAAATAAAAAGGGAGTGTAGGTATGAGAACAAAATTCAGTTATATTAATGTTACTTAGAACCATTCGATCTTTATTGAAAAAGTTACAAAAGTAGAAATAACTTAAGGCATTTTTAATACACATTTTTACGTGCACTAATATAGCTGGCAAAAAAACTTAGGAATGATCATAAAAAGATAGCAGTGTAATAAAGGCTTAGTTTAAATATATAAACGACATAAATGCTTCTTTTAAATGGCTATGCCAACTTAAGCATCAAGTTAAATAGTTTGATGTAATAAATAATAATGTTACCCATGTTTAGCAAATCAGAGTGCGTACTATTCATATTCAAATTTGCCGAAATATGCATTTCGTGTGAACCGTTACTCATGTCAACAAGAGCATTTTTGGTGGATGAATCTGTAACGGCCACGGTAGGGTTAGCTTTATAATAATCCACGAGGGAACGCCACCTGGCAGAATCGGCCTTTAAGGCTGCAATAATGTCGGGGTCAGTTATACCCGCTTTTATGTAGGGGTCATTTTCAGGGTCCGAAAAAGTTTGTGTTAAATTTGAATTTAAATTAGGTGTTAACAATGGGACTTCAGGTTTTATGAATTTCGAATTTTGAGCGCCAAAGACTAAAAATTTTTGGTAAGGCGAACTATAATGGGATTGAGGGCTTGTTCTGATACCCATGTTATCCTAAAAAATTATTAGTTGAAACTAAAAATAAAATAAAACTATATTTGAACAAAAATTAATTATAGATTCCTAATTTAATAAAAAAGCTCTAAATTGGCTATAGAAATAAATGGCTTTTTTTTAAATTAATATAATAACTTTTCCAAGTTTTCGTCTTGTTTGAGATTTTTGATTGCTGTTGAGAGGATAAATGTGAGAAGTGTCTTCACCAATAATTCTAAATAATTCAAAATCAAATAAGAAAAAGAGGTTTATCGTAAAATAAAGTACATTTATAAAATTAACCTTTGAGAGAAAATGACAGAATATATCATCAAATTACATATATTATATAGCATATTATATTTTAACAAAGATAATTTATAAACAATTTTTTTTAATTAAAAATAATAAATAAATAAATGAATTAAGCAAATTTAAAATAATTACGCGCTCTGTTTAGTGTATGAATGGCATTGCAGACCAGTGGGAGATTTTGTGTTTCTCATGGGTAAAATGATAGATTCTTCCACCTGATCATCGGCAGTTTCAATCAAGTCTCTCGCAAGATTGGCTCTCTTTACATTAGGTCCATAACCGATGTCATTTTCGTTATTGACCTTCTGGTTTTCATTAAATTTACTGTTATTTGTAGGTTCAACAATCTCGTATAAATCAGGATCGTATTTAATAAATTTGTGATTCCGCCGGCTCTTTAAATTGTATCTAAAATTTAAATAAGATAGTCAACATAGTTTATTTTAATAAAAAGTCGTAATAAACAAGGCGTAAAAATTAGAAAAAAAAAATAATAAAATGACAAGAAAAGTGGTTATATATTTATTGTTATGAACCAAACAAAAGTAGGAAAGCCATATATTGAAAAATGAAAAACAAATTTAACCTTTTTGATGGAGAATCATTTTTGAAGTCAGATTCTTCAATTTTAATAATAGGGACTTCATTGGTAGAGATTAATGGTGGAACAGTGTAAAATTCAACTTTTGGCACATTAGAGAGTAGATTTAGGGAAGTCTCATGAAGCTCGTATGGTAAACACTTGGGAGTCTGATTTATGTTTAAATCTTCAAATTTATTATCAAGTCGGGCCCTACTTCTTAGAGATAGATCTGACAAGTCAAAAACACCAGTAAATACACGAGGGATTTTGTACAGACGAAGACTTAAATCACCACGACCGATTGATATGGGTAAAACTGTTCTGTTATTATCATTATTAATAATTGGCGCAACAAGTCTCATAACCTTAGGCCCCGAAATGCTTAATGGGCTATTATTATCATTACTATTATTTTTAGTGTTGTTATTGATTAAAGTCTGAGACTTAAAAGGGGAAGAAGCGGCAATCACGTGACCAATCCGAGCAGCTATCAAAGCGTCCTTAAGTTTCCACGAGGCATATGTGTCATTTAAAATATCAATGATCCTGGCGATATTACATGAAACATTAATGGTTCTTAAAACGCGCCCTATACTTCGGTCCTCTTGCCTTAGCTGTTCTGTAAGGTAATTTTCAATGTTTGTCACCTGAACATTATTATCTTTAATATCATAATTAGTTTGGTAATTTTTATAACTATTATCAATTACATTGCTGATACCAACATTATTAATCTGTGTCGGGTAAGAAGCTATAAAAGACCCATCATTTAATGGCGCAGTAATGGAATCATTAGCCAGGTTAGCCATGATCGAAGCTACGTTAAATTGTTGCTGGGGACTGTCAGTTCGGGAATTATGCTGGCCGTTTATATTAAAATAATTTTTTGATCTTGATTCGATTGGGGTATTTAATGAGTTATTAGACCGAATGTAGCTTTGTGTATTTACGGTTACCCGACTAGGTTCACATGCAGCAGTTTCCATGAATTCTAATTTGAGGTTGGGCCCAACATTCTCGTTAAAAGTGTTATTCTCATTCATCATCTCTGGTATGGTCAAACTGCTGAAGTTCGTTAAAGAAGGATTGTTCAAATCTAAGACATTAGAGCCGCATCCTATGTAAATATGTAAAAGACAATAAATAAAAAGTACGCTTCAACGAACATTTATAAATTGGCTTTCATGTGAAATTTAAAAAGAATATTTTTGAAATAAGTGTGCTTGAATGTTAAATTAGCATAATCGGTAGTAAGACATATATAAATGTTTCCTGGCAATTAGCTACTCGTTATAATAACAACATTTTCATTGTTAAAAAGTCCCAGCTGTTTTTTAACTAATTGTAAATTGAAAAATAATGGCTCGATGTTAGAGTTTTAATATTAAACTTAGCAAGCCTTAATATAATAATATCAAATTATGGATAACTTTTTTTTAATAAAACATCATATTTGCTGCTAACTCTATCCATTAAATAAGTGGCCCTGGAAAGGCCCTAGACGCTTGTATACTTCATATGTGTTAACGAGATATGCCCTCGGTGAAATTCGGTTAAAACCTTCGGCCTCCCTTGGTCGCAAACTACCAAAAAGTTCTCTCTGTACACAAGGTCGTCAACGCACGATGAACAATCGAATATGATAAAAATCATTTTCTTCAGGTTTAAGCAAAGCCGACCAGCCTTCGGCGCGGGACTTAACTTCACCACGTTAGTACATTTTAACTAAGGGGAGCCTATCTGCAAATCCCGGTAAAAGAAAGCGGCCAATTTATAGCCAATAATCGACCACCCGGGTATAAACGGTCTTACCATTCGCCATATCCGGCGTGATCATAATCTTCCAAAAAATCAACAAGATTTTTTTAAGTAGCCCTATACCTCGACGACATTATAGTAGATTGATGAGGAAACGGGGTCTACCGGGTAATCATCCGCGTGTCTGCTAAAAATGTGCGTTTATGTAGAGAAATGCCAAGCTTGCCACTCAAACATAGGGTTTGTTATTAGCCAAGAAGGCTTGATTACCAAAAAACACGATAATATCAACAACCGTCTCAGCCGAGCCAATTAAAGAACACGTATTGTTAAAGACAAAATTAATATACAACGATGGCTAAAATATTGTATACTCTAACTCACAAGAAAAACGAGTATAAAGATGACTGGCCTGCTGGAATCTCCCAATATTTAGACACACTAAAATTTCAACTAACGGCTCTCCTAGCACTACTAGAGCCATTAGCTACAATTTAACATAAAAATCAATTTAAATGCTTACGGGCCTCTATTCGGATACCAGTCCGGGCCAGTAAAAAGGTCTCAAATTGAACGAGACCTATCCGATTGTAATAAAAAACATTTCCGCTAATAATTATTAGGATGACCTCTTAAAAATATGAACAGATCACAAGTTAGTTACTTTTCCTCGGAGCTCTGAAGCATGTAATGACTTTCTATATTGTCAACCTCGGAAGAACCAGATAGAGAAACAAAGCAAGTGTTAATAAAGTGGCACATGTTAGAAATAGAATGACCTATAGACACATAAAATGTGGCCAACAACTACGATATTTTTGATCGATTTCACCAATAAAATGATCACGATCACAATTAAATGGCCAAGATGATGGTTTCATGTTATAATATCACTAAGTTGTGGCTAAATGGTCACACAAATTGGTAATGTTTACCATGAAATCATCATCTTGGCCAATTAATTGCGATCGTGATCATTTTATTAGTGATCGCGATCAAAAAAATGTTGATGACCACATTTTATGCTCTATTGATCATTCTATTTCTAACATATGCCACTTTATTAAAAGCACTGCATTTCTATGAAAAATGGCTTGGGAGGGAATCGTTCGATAAGCAGGGAATTCACGAGGCGCAATCCTCTTCTTGAAAACCTAGTAAAGTGCTGCGCCGAAAGTTGGCCGGCTCTGCTTAAATTTGAGGAATAAGATTCTATCTAATAAGGGACGTTGTCCCTCGTGGACCTCCTGATATACCGAGGGAACCATTTGGTACTGTTTAAAAGGCTAAAAATTTCAGCCTAACTTAACCGAAAAAATACTTCGTTAACACAGGAATATGCCTAAAAAACGTCTGGTGGACTTACCTAAGCATTCCTCAGCAAGAGCTGTGAACACTGCAACTTTAGCAGATAAGAAAACTATGCTATTTGCCTCTAAGCCCTTACAAAATTAGGTAAAGCGTTCAATCGGCAAAAAAATTACAATTTAAAAATTAATTAATACAAAAAATCCCATAAATATATATAATAATAAACTAAAAATGGCATAAGCTTAAATATCAAACTATCGGGAATATAGGAAGATATTAGTGCTGTCAATCTCAAACATTAGGATTAGAGGTAAAAATCATTTGAGAGGAATTTTAAAAATTTTATACATTTTTTTCGAATTTTAAGCTAAATCCCAATAAACTTTGACACCTCATTGATTAAATTAGAAAAGAAAAATTTCGCAAACGATTTTACAAACAGTTAACAGGCCGAAGTGGGTTAAAATTATACAATCGGCTGACAAATTCTATGTTGTATTTAAAAAATCTTTGAAGCACTAAGATAAATACCCTGCAAAAGCATATTAGAGTGTGCGCTTCCTGCACAGGTGGTATAATTATCAAACCCCAACGTTGTTAATTCTTGAGACGCCATGGTAGGAAAATTTAAATTAAATTTGTTTTCTTCGTTAAACGGGAAAGTATCGAGAAAGTTTGGGTCATCGAAATCGTCCTGGCAGTTGGCCTCATAATGGCGCTTTTTAACGCTCCACGTTTTGAAGGACTTTCCACATCGTTGACAAGTGTAAGGTAGGCGCTATATATTATAATTTTATTAATAATAATAATAATAATAATAATAATAATAATAATAATAATAATAATACAGGTCGACAAAAATGAAGTAGAAAAGGAAAATTATGACGGATTATTCCCCATGATAATCTATATTTTTCTGTTTGCGAGGTATCTTTCGCCTTCAGCTATCCTCTTAGTAAACCGAATACCAAATTTGATTAAACTAATTTGCCTATGAAAACCCTACTGAATAAAACTTAAAAAAATTGTTTGTATATTAAAAAACCTGTTACTTATAATTTTTATCTCAAATAATAAGGAATAATTTTAAAAAATATGAAGCTTTAACATCATTATTTAGATAATAAAGAATATTTGGAACCCCAACCTAGAAAAACGATATATTTAATTTGAAGAAAGTTATAATAGTTTAAGTGTTTTAAAAATACAAATAATTTTCAATGTTTTTTTGATTTTAATTTTTTTGTATTAATATTTTTTTCATTGTTTTTAGCTAGCTTACAAAGTGTGATAAAAAAATGGCAAATTTGAAAACTCTAAAATAATGGCAAGTCTGGTCTCTAAAATTAGCAAATAAATCTCAATTGTTGACCTGTGCAATAATAATAAAAGTCTTACTAATATAATAAAAATAATGATAAATAATCAAGATAAAATTAGTTTATGATAATAAAAAAAAATCATTAAAGTTGAAACATTTTATTACTTAGGTAATAATTTTTAAAATATTAACTAATATATACATTTGTGCGAAAATAAAAATAATAAAGCTTAATATATTATAGAACACGTGCAAAGTGAGTTTTTAGTTTCGTAAAATTTTAAAAATTTTGTAAGTTTCAAAAATTTTATTTTTTTCAAATTTTTTTCAAAAATTTTTTATTTTAGAAAAAGCATTTTATGTGCATATATGAAATTTGGCAACTTTTTAAAAATTTACGTTTTATTTCAAAAATTAAATTTTACGAAAATACAAACTCACTTTGCACGTGCGTGCCCTTATATAAATAAAAACTCATTACGCCAGCATGCAATAAGATGTGACGCTTAAGCGTTGATTTCCGACTAAGTCGAACATTACAAAAGGGTTGAGGACACTTGTAGGGTTTACTACGACGTTCTTAAAAAAATACAAAATAAATAAAAATTAAAAATAAATATTTTGATGTTGTAATAAAAAAAATATAAATGAGCTAATTATAAGGAAAATAAAGGTATACATTGCCAAGCGCGAGTCCAAGAATTCAAAGTAAAAGATTTGAAATAATTTAATAAGCATAAATAGAAAAATCGGAGTATAATTCTAAAAATGATATAATGAAAAAACAATTTTCATTTGTAAAACTTGAACCTTAGCGTTATTTAATTCATTGCCTAACAAAAAAACACATGGAAATAAATAAACTGGCAATCCTTTCAGCTCGTATTTTAGCAGCTTTTTTAAGCAGGCTAGTGGAATTTAGTGATGGAGGTATAAGCCCGAATGATCCTCCCCCGGTGTGAGCAGAAGAAGAGTTACTATTAAGTAGCTATAAAAATGTGCATAAAAAACAAAGTCTCAAATATTAAGCATTATACTTAAAAACAAATAAAACGACTTTAAATATTATCTTTATATTTATTTTGAGCCATCAAAAGTCAAAGTTTAAAATGACAAATAAAAGTAACAAAAAAATGGACAAAAAAATCATTGGTGGCATTATATTTGCCTTTAACTCAGCCTTATAATTAGTGTATAACTTGCGCTTCACCGATATCGTCGAAATCGCTACTTTCGTCACCAGATTCACTTTCATTCAAGCCACTTTCAATTTTAGATAATGAATCATTTTTAAAAGTTCCGTTAGGATTAAAATGGACACTCTTTATATGTGTTTCGCACATTAGCGGTTTCCTGAAAGCCCTATAGCAATAAGGGCATGCATAAGGTCGTTCCTATAACATAATAATAGTCAAAATAAACACAAAAAATAAAAGATAGTTATTTTATATATTAATTGAACTAAGGAACAGTTTATTTTAACATTGTAAAATATTTTATTAATCGCAAAAACTAAATAACATACCTAAAACTAAACTTTATAGATTAAGAATAAAATAAAATAATTAGTTCAATATATTAATATAACAGGAATAATTATAACACAAATGAAAACAATAAAATAAGAAATATCCTCTAAACAAATACATATCAGATATTCCATTTTTTTTCGCATTTTTATTAACCACATCCTGTAAACAACAAGGGTCAAAAGTGATGTTTAGGTTTTTTACAAGCTCAAGATAAAAAAATATTATATTTAAACTAAAATGCAACAAATCAAAAATCCAATTTACATTTTTAATCAAATTAAATTTAGGTAAATCAAATCAAGAAAAACTCTAATTCTTTTTATAATTGTTTATATAAAAAAATTACCCTGTTGTGTAAATGGCTCAATGGTCTGTAAAATAACTCATAAATAAAAATGGTATAAATTACCGAACAATGGGTTACCATGTGCCTTTTCAAACTTCCGTTAGTTGAAAAAGACAAACCACAATGAGGAAATTTACATTCAAATGGTTTTTCACCTAAACATAAAAAATGCAAGTTTATTTACCAATTAATATACAAAACTTTCCTATATATAAAAAGACTGATTATTTTAAAATTGTGAAACATGCAAAAAGTACAACATTCCTTGAAAAAATTAATCATTTAGGCTAAATACTTAAAAAAAAAAAATTTCAAAAATCTTTAAATAATAAATAAATTATGTAATGTACCAGTGTGGACCCGAATATGATCCTTAAGGTGACTTATTTTTTTGAATCTTTTAAGGCAAATCTCACAAAGATATCTACGTTCATTCAACAAATCTAACTGCTCTGTTGTTGCATAATCAGTTGAGATTAACAAATTGTTTTGTTGGTATGATGAAAGGTCAAAAATTTGTCCTAAGAGTAAAAAAATAGATTTTAAACAAATAAATAGCTACCCTTTTTTGCAATTTTGCTTGTGTTTACAAATATACCATTAAATACATAATAAGATATAACCAATACATCTTAATAGTTTGTTTATTTAAAAATATTAACGCAATCACATAGAAATAAATGGCATTGATTAAAAACTGTATAAAGCATTAGTAAATTGTTCCAAAAAATTCACTTTTTATAAACCAAAAAATTATTATATTTATGCATATAGTTTATTACAAATAATTAATAAACTCTTAATGTGCCGTATAATAATAGCAGTTGTAAAACATCCATATTTATACAAATTACCAGAGGAGGTGTTTTGACTTTTTTCAACATCCAAAACATTTTGAAGATTTTGGGTAATACCAAAGGCTTGGAGGTTTGCCAAATTAAATTGGGTTAGTTGGTTGGAATCTATAATAAGATTACTGGTACTAGCAAGATTGTCTATATTGAATAAAAAATGTATATTATAGTGCTGACTTCAGTAATATGGCACATGTTAGAAATAGAATGATCAATAGACACATAATAAGTGGCCATCAACTTTTATATATTTGATTGTTGTCACTAAACAAAATGATCACAATCACAATTAAATGACCACTTTGTGATGTTTACCATGAAATCAACATAAAAATTAATTGAAATCATGATTATTTAATTGAAATCATGATCATTTAATTGTAATCATGATCATTTTATTATAAACCACAATCAGAAATGTTGTAGTTGATGGCCACATTTTATGTGTCTATTGATCATTGTATTTCTAACATGTGCCACTATTGAAGCCAGGACTGTAAAATTATAAAAAATGATAATAAAATCAATTAAATAGGCATATTTTAAGGCAATCATAAAAAAAAATTTTCTTTATATACCAAACAAATATTTTAGTTATGAAAACTAAGTATCACAAATGTTTTATTACCAATATTAGCAAGATTTGTATTTGTACTATTTGCACCATTTTCATTGTTATGTATAACAAAATCAAGGTTAGATGCAATCTGCCTTAAAACATCTAAATTTTCTGCAGTGTTGCCCAAGTTATTGATGCTGGTACAATTATCAGAATTATTGTTTTCTCTAAATAAAAAAAATAATAAAATAAAAAATTCTTATAAAAGATAATATTAAAAATTAAAAAAAAAGATAATTGTGCACATACTTGGATGCATAATTGTCTTCAATAGATACTTCATTTGCAAGCTTATCATTGATAACCGTATATATGACCTCTCCATTAGCATTAAGTGTTGTTTCAATGGGTATATTTGATGAAAAAAAATCCATAACCTAAACCAAATATAATCATAGGTAAACCATAGATGGTAGCTCATTTTAAATTTTTATAAACCTAACAAATAAAATTTTTAACCTAACTTTGAAGCGATAATGGTGGTTGTGAATGCAGATTTGTCGTCAATCAGTAATTGGCCCGCTTTCAAGTCAAATTAAATTATTTATTAATTATAGATATCTGGATTTATAATTAATTGTATAAAAAGATAAATATTTATTTATTAAAAAAATAAAATTTAAGGTATTTGTTTATTTTTATATAATGGCTTAGCGCTATTAATATAGCATGTTTTAGTTTGCAAAAAAATATTTATATCCAGGGTTTGTTAAAAACATTTAAGATTTATGCATTAGAGTTTAAAGCAAGTTTTAAAGCACATGCTCAACATAATTAATTGATATTGCATCTATTTCGTTTGGATTAAATATGTGTAGGTTAAATTTAAGGTAGAGTAAAAGAAATGTTAGGCTAAGGATATTTTAAAGTTATGGCTAGGTTATAATTAGTACAGGTTAAAATTAGGGTTAGTATTAGATTAAAATTATATTAAACTTTGCATGTCAGACAAATTAATCATACATTTATGTGAAAAGAGAAGGAGATTGTAAAATTTAATTTTTAGTCCACCTGACATATTTTTTAATTTAAACTTATTCTAAAATTGAAAATACGGCCAATAGGCCACAATTTTTTTATTATATTGACAGAGTGTAGAAATACCTTTAGTATGATTATTATAATTAAATAAATAAAAAAAAAAATTAGATTTGAAAAATTAACAAAGCCTAGATTTTTTCTCTAATTATGTACCCTCTTTTTGGTTTTCGACTCATATTAAATCATAATACTTAAAAAATTATTTATACAGACATTAAAAACAGAAGGAGGTTGTAGGATTGCATAAACTATAGACGCACACTTATTATTTTATATAAGGCAAAAACATATTGTAACTGAAAAACTGGCATTTGCCTGCTAATACGCCTTATTATGGCTTAGATATCAATATATTCAAACAAGAGTATAGAAGAAATAAAAGCCAAAAGATATACAGATTATAAACAACGTTAGAAGTATAAACAATATGCACTTATTAATGAATTACTTATATGAATTTGGCTTTGGTCAATATTTTTTTTAACGAATAAAATACTTTTTTATATTACAGATCGGCCGCATTCTGGGAAATTTAGAGATGACTTTTTTGAAACCTTTAAAAAAATTTATTAAGTGAAATGGGAGGTGGTGAATGTTTTTCAATTAAATTATCGTTCATAACTATTTTTAAAGACCTGTTGTAGTTTTAAGGAGTGTTTTTTAGATATAAAATAAAGGCCCATATTCTATAGGCTAAGAACGTTTTCAATTTGGGTCATATCCGTGTATGTAATTATTCTACGACATTCTTAATTTTCCGCATGTTAAAATAACGAGAATTTCAAGTTTTGATATGAAGCATCAAAACATGTTAAAATAGACATTAATACATATTGAAGCTATTAAGAAAATTTGTAAAAAAAATTTCTTAACGAATGGTTTTTTAGAGATTAAGGGATGATGGTGTCAATTAAATATAAAAATTAATTATAATTTAGATTGGGCCAACTTCAATATAAATTTATTTTGCAACTAAATAGTAAAGTAATGTTGTTGACTTGCCCTCAAATTTATTCGCTCTGCCATGTTACATTAAAATAAATTAATAAACTCTCATTTGAGCCCCTAACGCTTTTATTCAAAAGTTTAAAAAGCACTCTGTTGGGCCGCTTATTAATAAACTCTCATTTGATCCCCTAGCGCTTTTATTTAAAAGTTTAAAAAGCACTCTGTTGGGCCGCTTCTGACCAGATAAGAATGAGGGCTAAATGCGCGTTTGATTCACAGTTATCGAGATTTTAAAAAGTTTATATTTTATGGTAAACGGGTACCTTAAAAGGTAGATGTTCAAAGTCACCAACCATTTGATATTTTACAAATTTGAGTTTTCAAGGCCATAGATTATGATAAAATAGCTTTAACATTAATAAAACTAAGTGTTATTGTATGCGATATAATTTATAAATATTTTGAATATAAATAACTCACTTTAAAAAACTGCCCTGTTATTAAAAAATTTTCCGGTTTACCATTTTTTTAATCAAACTTTAAACGCCAACTTTAATGTAAAATTGTTAATTAAAACCGAATATAAGTGCAAGCAAAAAAATTGCAAAGCTATTAATAAATTTCAAAAATATATTTTTTATACCGAGAATATATCGTTTTCCTTATATAGGTTGGGGTATCAAATATTGAAGTTAAGGCTTGATATATTTATAATTATTACATTTACAAATAAAAAATTTAAGTTACAAGTGATTTTGCCATGCATAGGAATTTTATAAATTTTTCCTATAAGTACTCTCGAGTCACAAAATAGTCAAAATGATTATATTTGGCCATATTTCGGTATTTACCTAGCCAAAGTAAAAAAATTAAAAATATGAAATTTTTCATAGGGATTATTTCACTCCAGTGTCATGATTTCCTTTTTTCACAAGATAATTTTAAAGATAAGTTACTAGTGAGTATAATATAAATGAACGTATTTTTATTTTCTCACGTGATATTCTCAATATCGCAAAGTTAGTCAATTTGGCAATTAGGCTATTTTTAATACACATAAAATAGGCGAAGTCTCAAACTTCAGTAAACATTAAAAAAAGAGAATAAGACCATAATGGACATTATTTTTCCCATAATTTTGTTTTTTCATCATTATATTTGTCGATCTGAACATGATAGAATAAAATTCTGTAACAAAATATTTGTTATCCATAATAAACATATGGTCAATCCGTATTTAATAATTTCTAAACAATTGCTAAGAAGTCAATTTTATTTATTGGTTATTTATCAAATAATTACAAAGTTACAAAAACCATATTGCATATTTGATATAAAATTTAATTATGCATAAAAACCCCTTACCAGTCACCACTCGCGTATCAAATGGGGTGTAAGTTTGTTGTACAAAACCAACTCATGTTTCAATTTTGGTCATTCCTTTAATCTACATATATAATTTTATACGAGTAGGCCCCCCTAAAATGTGATTATTTATATTACAATAACTATGTGATAATTATTACATATTACTGGAAACTCTTAAAGAAATTACTTAACAAATTGTATTTCAAGAATGATATGTATTCAAAGGCGAAATCTTTTATGTATACTCAAATCTCATCCAAAAATTGCGCGCTTTAATTTCCACAAGTGTTTTACGAAGTTTAAAGAGGCTCCGAGTTTTTCCAAAACCGGTTCGCGGTTCATTATCGTGAAAATAATAACATAATTTTATAAACGGGCTGCTGGTGAATAAAAGTTATAAAAAGGCAAATTGATACGAGTCAATGCTGCCAATGGCCGGCTGAAACAATATCAGCTCAAGGTTAGTCGGACTATACTCAAGATTTAAAATTACCTAGCTCGAACCATTAAAATCACGATAATGGCAGCAGGACCGGTTTACCTTTGGAAATTGCTATTGCGTCCTATAAATAAACCCTATTATATAATACAATATTTTTTTGTTCATTCTTACAAAATTCCTGCTAATTATAATAATTATTAAAATATCTTTTTTAGGGGCTTCGTGTTCTCTTTTCCAAAACATTTCAAAAATTCTAAATTTTTTAAATTTGTGATTATACAACTAAAATTATAAACTATGGTTTTTTATGATATTTTTTCCATTTGCAATTGTAGGTATATTGAAAAAATTTAAATGTATCGCAACATATAAGCATAGCTAATAATCATTTTTAAATGACTCCTTTCAAATTTCTACGGCTTTACACAATTTTTCATTGAACCAATATTATTTTTTTATGAATTTTTTTTATAAGAAAGAATGAAATCTAAACGCTGTCTAATCTACTCAAGCTAAATGCCTGTTATTAAGCATTTATATATCTTTTTATTTCTAATTAAACTAGTCAAATTTTTATTTATACCGGCGCGTTTATTTAAACTTTTTTTAAAAAAAATTTAAGAATTCACAAATTTAAATTTTTGAAATTTATGTTTTTACATCAAAAATTAATAATCAAAGTTAACAATATTTTCTTTTATCCTGATCATTTGCTATGGGTATATATAAATGTTTCATTATATCGTATCTAAATCCATATAAACATTGCTAATAATCATTCCAACATTAATTTTTTATAAAATTTATCCAACATTCGAAAAAGTTTTAAATTTTTAATAAGTTTCCAAAAAATGAATGAAATCTAGCGCCCTTAAAAATAAACCTATAATTTATTATCTCTTTGAGAAATTTTTTTTAATTATCATACTTTTACAGGTTTGAAAGTGGTTATGCAAAATAAGAAATATTTAAAATTTTTGTATATTAATAATAAATTATATCAAAAAAAAAACATTTAGTTTGCCATATGCATAATCGGCCTAAGACTAGGCCAACCGCTAATAGTTTAATTACTTAATATACGACTTCATTCAACAAATCCTCTTTTTGCTTTTAACTGTTAAGTAAAGTTCTTTTATATAATTTATACGAATACAAATATCGCCAAATCTACCCATTAACTAAAAAGGGCATAAATTAGTCTGGGGCTCATAACTAATTGAGCGTCGGCAAAAGTTTAAAGGAAATTTTAGTACAATATTTAGGGTTAAACAATATTTAGCGCACGAACAGCGTCCTTATTTTTATCCTATATTTTGGATAAAGAACTTTTAAAATACTTGTATATAATATAAATAAATATTTAATGGTAAATTTGTTATAGCACTGGTCGTAATTGTTAAACTCAGTTAAAGGTGTTTTGAGAATTGAAGGTAAGTATGGATTGTTAAAAGGGTCAAAACAGAAAGGCTTGATAATTTTGAGGTCCTATAATTCAAGCCTTTCTCCCTATTCAATAAAAAGTATAAATTTCATAAAATTATACTCGTAAGGCCTTTCAGTTTGGCTATATGAAAGGATTATGCTTTAAATTGGTTCTAAATCAAAATTATATCACACTCCCATGAGTTGTCTATATATTATATTTAGTCTAAAATCTAGCTTAAATTAGACCTACGGGATTAAGATTGTTCCAACTCCCTCTCGATAAACATAAAAATTAGAGTCGGGATCGGATAGCCCACCAAGCCCGGTGTCGGTCCACCCACAAAAGAGACCAGGCGGACCGAGCCTGCAGATTTTATATTTGTTTCATATTATAATTGTGTTTTATAAATTTATTAATACGATTACTTCAACAATCTGTATTAATAAATTTAATAGCAAAAAATTTATAGCTTGCAATATTCAATCTTCGGGCCATATTTTAAATTGGCTGGGCCCAGCTAAATTTCAGGTTTGGGCGAGCCAGGCCGGATATCACGGTGTTTAAACACAAATAAGTAGTCTATTAAAAAATATTAGAATTTGGTTTTTAAGATTATAAAGTAGAAATAAATTGAGAATGCAGAGCCGTAACCGGTGGGACCGGTTAAACCTTTTGACTTTTAGCACTATCTGACAGGTAGCCAAGCTGTTTGCCAGGTTGCCTAGCAGCTGATTTAAAAAATTAAACATAATTGGCCTGTTATAATTTTTTTTAACATTTAAAATTATTTACAATGGGTTACACATTATGAGTGAGGTTATGAAGGAAGCAATGGCAAAAAGCCGAGTTATAAAACTTAATTTAATAATCTTCTTTTTGCAGTTAAGGAAGTAACCTAATTTTTAGTTGTAACCTACTTGCATTGAGCGAAATCACTTTGAAACATACAAAATTGTATTTGAGATTATAGATAAATTGCAAATTTATTCAATAGCTAATTGCTATAAAAAATAGATAAAAATAGCCCCATTTAGTAATTTAAGTCCTTTGTAAAAATCAGTTGTGAATTAAGTTTTACATGTTTTAGAAGCTATTTTTTTTCATTGTTAGCTTTTTGCCATTGAGGCAGTAAGCTCTTTCAATTTAAGTCTCCATTTGTTTCTATCTCTACATTCGTTTCTATTTAGGTTGTGACATCTCATGCTAGCGTCTACTCTTTGAGACCAGGTGAGTTTAGGTCTGCCCCTTTTATTCTTGCCTTGCACTTCAATTGCATTTACCAGATTGCTTAGATACCCGTCTTTTTGCCTCATAACGTGTCCAAACCAACGGAGTCTGTTGATTTCGACTTTATTTTGTATGGGTGTTATGTGTAAACTTCCAAGTATATGATCGTTGCGGATCTTGTCTTTGCGAGTGACCCCGAGAAACATCCGTAGCATGCGCATTTCCATCGTTTGTAGTATTCTTTCATCGCTTTTCCTTAACGCTGTTGTTTCTAAGCCGTATGTTATTGCCGGTTGTACTATGCTTGAGTAAGTCTTGATATTAACTTTTATTGGTATATTTTTGTCAAACAGGACACCTGTCATCCATTTTAGCCACCCAACTTTGAGTTTGTTCCTAACTTCTTGCTCAACGTTTTCATCGGATCGTAGGTAAGCACCTAGGTAGGTTGCTATTGGCTTTGATTTGAGAGACCAGTCATCGTTAATTACCAGTTGTTCACCTTCTGAGCCTCCGAAAACTATCAATTCAGTTTTGTCTTTGTTAATTTTTAGGCCTAGCTTTTCAACCGCTTTTATACAATTATTCAGACTTTCACACATCTCCTGCGGGTTTTCAGCCATTAGTAGAATGTCGTCAGCGTACAGTGCCACGGTGGATTTGTGGCAACGCTCTTTGAGATCACGTCCATCACCGCGATGAATAGTAGGGGACTTAGGGCCGAACCTTGGTGCACACCTTCATTAATTGTAAATCCTTTCGATGTTCCTGACGAACTCCTTACATACGTCAAATTTCTATCATACATACTCTGAACCAACTTGATATACATCTCAGGAACATTTTTTCTCCTCAAAGCCCACCATATTACTGATCTTGGAATTTTGTCGAAAGCTTTTTCCAAATCTACCAATGTGCAGTAGAGCTTTTTATTCTTTCTCGTAAAACGTTCTGCCATGATGCGCACGGCATCGCGTCAATTGTCGACCTTCCTTTCATAAACCCGCATTGCTCAATACCTATCTCGATTACGTCTCTTAATCTGGCTTCTATGACTTATTCGAAAAGTTTGAAAGTATGTGACATTAGTTTGATGCCTCTTTAATTGTGACAGTCAAATGTGTCGCCTTTATTTTTGAAGATTGGAATAATGTAGCTTTCTTGCCACGGAGGTATATTCTGATATGTTAATATCAAATTGAATAGACTCGTTAACGCCGAAATTTCCTCATCTCCTAAAGATTTCCAGCACTCAATGGGTATGTTGTCGGGACCTGTCGCTTTCCCATTTGAACACTTTTTGAGCTGAAGGCTGACTTCTGATTTTGAGATTGGTGGTATTAGGTTTATCCTCAAGCTCAATTCTATTTGTCGCTGTTCAGTAATTCATTGAAGTATTCTTTCCAACGCTCCCAGTACCTTTGTTTGGTCTACGAGAAGCTTGCTTTCTTTGTTTTTGATGAACTTTACGTTTCCGTCGCAATCTCTTGACTGTCTTTCACGTTGCTTTGCCATCTTGTACACCAAATTTTGCCCACTTTTGGTGGCCATCTCCTTGTATGCTTGTTCATATACTTTCTTTTTCGTTGTACGACATTTCTCACAACTTTGCATTGGTCTTTGTAATCAAGCTAGTCGTTGGTCAGTTGACTCTTTTTCCATCGTTTGAGCAGCTTTTTTTTTCTGATATCCCTTTCAACTCTTTCATTCCACCACCATGTAATTCTTCTCTTTCACGCCCACCTTTTGTAGTTCCAAGTATTTCTTTCCCGGCCGCTTTGAGTTTTGAAGATAACTCGCACCAGAACTGCGTAGGACTTGGTATGATTTCGCAATTGTATTCGCTGTCAAGGTTGCAGGTGATTACGAAGGCTTTGATTCTCTCCTTGAGCTTTGACCATTTGATTTGGGGAAGAAATTCTGTTTTGCTGAGCCTAGGTTTCTGGCGCTGAAACGTGAAGTCCATCACCAGGAGCTGATGCTGCGCAGATATGGTTTCTGGAATGATTTTGCAATCTTTGATTCGTTTAAGCTGTCGTCTCAAAACTAGCATGAAGTCTATTTGAGATTGATTGGAACCACTTTGGTAGGCAATGAGATGGGATCTTCTTTTGCTGAAGAAGGTGTTGGCAATGGCCATGTCGAAAGCTTGGGCGAATCTTAGCAGGTGCCCTCCGTCATCATTGATCGCTCCATAACCTTTGCCTCCGTGAACTCTTTCGTACCCCACATTTTCTTCTCCTACATGCGCATTAAAATCCCCTCCAATCATTGTCAGTTCCTCGTTTAGTATGTCCATCAGCACTGCTTCTAGTATTTCACGAAACCCTTCCTTTTCTTGTGGTAAGATTTGTTTGGGGTGCATACACCGAGTTAACGTTGGTGACTTTGCCTTCAATAACCAGTTTGATTGCTATGATTCGCTCGGAAGCTCTGTTAACTTTAACGACTGTTGGAATTAGTTCTTGCGCTAGTATTATCCCAACTCCGTTGCCATGGTTTTCCTTTCCATTGTAGAACATCTTGTATCCTAAGCCCATCATCAACGCCTTTGAGTCTTTCATCTTGGTTTCTTGCACACACATCACATCAATCCGCCTTTTAGCTAGCATGTGCGCCACTTCTGCCATCTTTCCCTTCATTGTTCCCACGTTTAAACTTGCAAATCTAATGGTTTTTTGTTTTGCTTGGACCCTAATGTTTCTTCTCACTTGATGTGGGCCAGATACACCAAGCGCGTCGCATACAGGGGACGCCTTAACGTTTGGTTTTTCATATTGTTTGGTTGTATTCATTTTGTTTTTGTTCAGAGTTTTCGGGATTTTCACACCCGCCTTCTGAGGGCTGACGGTGACCCAGATTTGACTTTGGACTCCCTAGGCATCATCGTTTAGGGCCTACTGCCTTGTAGGTCACCAGTAGTCATGTGGCTACTCTCTTGCTAAAACTTTTTCCTGAAAATATTCTGCCTTTGCCGGGATTCGAACCCCGAACCTACTAGGCTTATTCAGGCTACAAGCAAGCGCTCTGCCACTACACTATAGGCCGATTTTTAGAAGCTATTTTAAATACATTAATATAATATGCCACCGTTTGAAGGTCCGCCGGTAAATTTTTATTTAGACTTGACTTCAACGTTGAAAGCCTATACTTTTCCGGAAACTTTTGCAACTTGGCAAACAAATTTTTAATTTTCCAAAATAATTAAATTTAGCCTAATATTTTTTTTAAATTTTATTTACCAAATATTTTTATTAATTGATATCTAACATTTTTATAAATCTAAATTTTTTATTATGCACAATTTATCTATATTAAAGGTTCTAGGTAAACTTAACATACAATACTTGAATAATTGTCGATTTCATAATCTAATTATTTAAAACAGCATTTAAAGTATTTTTAATTAAATCTCTTAAGTGTTGATATCCTTCTTTCAAATGCGTTGACCGTTAATTATAAGGTCATACCGGCATTATTACTCTTAGCAAAGTGAACTTGTCGTATTAATATAAAATATTCAACAGTTTGGTAAAATGTTTGATTAGGACGCATTAAGAATTTATTCAATTTTTCATTTTCCCCTAAAATAAAAGGACAATTATAGATACATTTATGTATTCTATATCAAGATTCATAAAATTTAGGCACATTTACCCATTGTAAAAAAACGCCTTAACCAATCTGTGATATTTTTGTTCTAACCCATTTTATCATACAACAATCAGCTCTCTAAAATTTTTGTTCTAACCCATTTTATTTTTCAGCAAACGACGTGTTTTTCTTCAAATATTCCTTTTAACTTTTCTTACAACAAAAAGGTTAAGATAAACCGCCCTAATTTACAAATATTAAGTATTTGACGCCTATGAGGCAATATTGCCCTACAGTTCAAAAATACCTCCTTCCCCTTTTTTAAAATCCTTTTTGCGGCTTTTACAAATTTTTTTAGGTTTTAATGCAAATTGACGGATTGACATATTTATGTAGCGCCTGCAAATAATTTTTTATGTCCCAACTTTGTTCAGGAAATATTTAAAATTTGGCTGTATTAAACAGGTCGACAATTGTAAATGGAAAAAAAAGAAGTGCTGATACAAATGGATCTCCATGATGGCCTTATCTCATCAAAATTTTTCGATTTTCGTAAAATCTTTTTGGGAGTTTTTGTCCGTCCATATCCAAAAACGGCCACTTTAGACCTAATTGACAGATTTTGCGACCTAAAACTCTAAAAAAAAATTTAAGAACTTGTATTAATATAACTTGTAACATATATTTTTTTTCTCAAAACAAAAAATAAAGTTTTTAATAACGGCTTACATCAACATTTAATAGAGAATATTTGGCATCTTAAACGTAAATAAGACACGTTATATTATCGATTTTTAATAAAAAGATTACTTAAAATTTGTATTAACAGTTAAGCTGCTATGAATATACTAAAAGATTAATCTTTTTTGTTTTTTAATTTATTTAAAAAATATTTAATGTTTATACTGACTTTTTCAAAGTTTAATTAAAAAAAATGATTAACGGATTTTAAAATTTCCAAAATGGCAAGTTTGATATCTGTAAATAGCTCATAACTTTCAAAAATTTGTTGACTTGCGTTATGCAAGCTTTATATAATGATAGTCATAATCATATAATATGTTCATTGGAAATAAAAATAATTTTTATGGATACCTTTATTTATGTTAGTAAAATTTAAAATTTTTTTGATATGGCCCATGGCTAGCCCTTAATAATGAGAAATGTATAAAATATATAACTTTTGTTTTTGATTTAATTCTTGGTAGATGGCCAAAAATAAAAATACAATTTGCTACGCAACATTTAGTACATTTTGCCCGATTCTTTAAAAAAATTTGCAATTAAAATGGTCGAGTTTATAGTTTTAAATAGCGTATTTTTTGCTATAACTTAATATCAAAATATAATGTATATACAATATTTCGCAAAACATTAAACAACGGGTTTAAATTAAAACATAAATCAAGTAATACTCTATTTAGTATGATATATTTTGACGATATGTGAATGTCAAAAAGGACTTCAAACGCTCCGTCGACGATGCACAATCGTAAATTCAACCGCATATTGTTGAATAAAAGACAAATTACTCCTTGAGTGTTATTAAAAATATGAACGGGATTATCTAAGCATCAAAATAGCTGTGCTTTCAAACTCTAATGGGCGAATGTGTGTTGTTTAGGCAACTTTAAAGATTAGTGCTGGCCTAATATTATGTCTAAGAACCCTAGTGATTATATATCTTGCCTAAGGCCTTAAAAAACTCTAACAAATTTGTATAACTCTTATTTAATATAGGTATTTTTTCTATAAATTTTCAAAAGCCTTTTGTTTGATGTTTGGGAAGGTCTATTGGGTTGACCTTATATACTCATTGAAACTATTTTCCCAATATATTTATATATCAAAAACTCAACAGCTATAATGCCTAAAGTTGATAGTTTTAGCCAAGTAATTTATGACTTAAAGGCATGTTCATTAAATTTTATTACAAAACATTTAATATTTATTTTATTATTAGTGGAATTACTTACAAAATAATTAAATAAGATAAAAATTAAAACAATTTTTTACTTCTATAGACGAAAATAAAATTTTGTTCTGTATTCTTTTGTTTAAAATTAGCGTTGAACAAAAATTTAAAGCGGCATAGGCCCTATTTTTCTTTTCTTTTGTGAATATAACAAACCAAAATACAAAACACATTTTGAGCATGACCTAGCATAAATTATATGTTTCCGCACTCACCACGTGGAGGTTACTATCACGAGTGCGTTTAAATCTTGTTTTCGGGCCCGCCCTTATATTAATTTACTCAAGTGAAAACAAGATTACGGTCACGATAATAGTTATTATTATTATAACAATTACATTATAATAATTATAACTGCTTTCCACCATAAAATAAAAAAAAATTTTATTTTGCATTTTTTAGCCATTGCTTAAAGGATAAATTACAAAATAGAACAGTCAAATATAGTTTTAAATTCCATTTGTTAGGGTCGCTTTGCAATTAATCTTTTTGACTTTTTCACAAACAGATCAGAGGGGCAACAAAGAGTATGCAGGGCAGATTATAAATATAGATAAAAAAATTTTATTTTGTATTTTTTTTAATCCATTTTTTTGCTCAAATATTAAATGTTAATAAAAAATTTTAGTCTTTGATTTTTTCCCTTGTTGTTGGATTATTATAATATAGTGCAATGATTTTAGAAAATCTATTTGTAATAAATCTAATATAATAACTCTTATCTAAAAAACATTTTAAATAATTTTTTATATTTTTTTAATGGGAGGGGGGGAGGGGATTAGGATTGAAGTAGACGTGATAAAATCTAAGGGGTAACAATGGTGTGAGGTACTATTTCATATACCCTTGGTGTGCCATTAATTGCTCTGAAATGTATGTTCTTACTGAAAAAGTTACATTTTTAATATGCAATATTTTTCAATGTCCTGAATAAACCTTATAATTAGTTATTTATTGTAAAATTCAAATATTTTCTTTTCAAATGGCTATAAAATTTAACTTAACAGGAAATAATTTTAATTGGTAAATTCTCTAGTTTTTCAACCCAAGTTCAGCAATGTGAGGTCCATATAAAGCTTAGCACATCTTAAATTCTGTACATTCAAACATTTATATTTATATTATGGTACAAATTTTTGTGACTTAAATACATAATTAACAAAACTAGTAAACATATTTTGATTTAAGTCTAATAACAAAATTTTTAAAGAATTTCCTTTGGGGTCCGTATTGATCCCACATAATCAATTTCAATGTTAAAAAATTATAATATTGCCTCAATATAAGTTTAAACTGAGTAAATTGCAACTTTTTAGTTATTTTTATAATAGTTTAACATATTAGGTATATAAAATGTTTGTATTTATAGAATAATATTTATTTTTCATTTTATATCATTATCAAGATTTTAGAGTACCAATACTTTTTTTTAATTTTTATTAATATATCTGGCACCCCAACCAATATTCAATATAATATCGGTTTTTCATGAAAATATTATTTGAAATTTGAATTTAAAGTTTAAACAAAAATAATCTTATGTGTTTTTTATCATTTTTTCTAATTTTTTATTTTTATAGTTGAACTAGATAAAAAAAACGATAAACATATCCATTGGCAGGTTTAATCTTTTTAGTTAGCTCAAACCAAAAATTTGTTGACTGTTAGCGGTTTTTCATTATAAATATTATTTAAAGTTTTTAACAGTTTAGCTCTTGTGAAGATATAATAAGTTTCAATTCATTTTTGTGAATCTATTTTATTTCTAAAAATTTTCAAAGTTTATAGCAGACTTATAACACAGGTCAACAATTTTTTGCGAGTTGTTATCTACAGAGATCATACATCTTAGGAAACAAATCCGTTTACCGTTTCTAATCAAACTTAGCTAGTCACTTATAAACATTATTTTAGAAAGGTTAAAAAACCAAAAAAGATTCAAAAACCAAAAATAAATTGATATTTTATTTTTGCATATTCACAATAGTTAAACTCTTAAGTTTAAATTTCAATTATTTTTTCATTAATAACCGATCATATATCGTGTCACGCGAAATAATGTGTATTTTCTAAATGCCGATGTAAGAGCTTGATATATAAAATTATAAATTACAAGGAAATTTATATGCGAAAAGATCTGTTAATTTGGCTAAAAAAAAGCCATGTTATACACGGATTTAAATAGCCAAAGACGGAAGAAACTAGGAAAAACAAATATATGAGTTAGGCCATCATGGGTAGGCATTCTTTTATGTTTTCATAAAATTCACGTTTCAGACATAAACATTTGATAACCTATGCAGTATATGTAAAAACGGTAGGGATTTAAAAATCCATGGCATAGGTCTCTGTAATTGGCTCTTAATTGTCAAATATTTGTTGAGTGTCCTAGGCAATGTTTAGAATAAAAAAATCTTTAATATAATATTCAATTTAATCACTTTAAATTTGTGACAATAAAGCTAGTCTTTAATTTTAAAAACGATACAGTCACCTGATATTCTATTATTTGATATTTGGTATTTTACCATCTATTCTTAAATTATTTTCGTATTTTTTAAGAAGCCTGAACCCTTGAACCTCTTTGGTCTTTTAAATATTTGCTAATCCGATAGGCCATTAATAAGAATGTAAGCCTATCAATAAAAGACACAATCACCTATTTATTTTTTGAAAATGATATTTGAAATCTTATCAATGTTATAAATTATTTATACTTTTTTACCTGTCTTAACCCTTGAATCTCTTTGATCATTTATATATTTACGTATATATCTGCATTAGTTTCTAAAAACCATTTTATATAAAATTGTTTGGTAAGGAAGTGAAAAAATTTGCTCGTTTGATCCCAAAGCTAGCCTATAAATACACTGGGATTGGGATCATCAAATACACCAGTAATTTTTAAGAAAAACAGATTGATCAGTGCGGTAAATGTATGTTGTTGGTGAATTAAATTGTCCGTACTGATGTCCGTAATTAACTAAAAGTTCACTGCATGCAGGGTTAAGAGTACCTGCTAAAAAACCACCTCCTCACAGCCTCTTCTATTTTGTGGCCGCCGTACCCGTTAGGGCTTTGGCACTTTTATTAAAATTTTAAATATGTGATGTCAGGGCTTGGAAAACAATGAACCAAAAAATTGGCTCATTTTTTCCCCTAAAACATAAAAAAAGAAAGGGGGGCAAAAATAAAGGGCCATAATAAGAATTTAAAAAAAGCCCTTACTAAAAAAAGTGGCAAAAAAAACTAACAAAAAGTGGCTCTTAAAAAGAGCCCCAAAAAACCCATTATATGTTTTCTTTATAATAATTTCAAAAAATTTTGATGGGCGGCTTATTTTTTCTTAAAGTTCCTAGGAGGTTTTTTTTTAAGAAAAGGGGGTTTTTTATAAACATGCCCCTTTTTTTAACATGCCCCTTTTCTTTAAAAAGAGAAGGGGCTTTTCTTTTGCCATGCCCACGAGTTTCTGGGCATTTGGAAAAAACTCAAAAACTTGTTAAAAAAAAAGCCCATTTAGTTTTTTTTCCCAGCCCTGCATTTTGATTAAGCTTTCTCAGATTACACATTTCAACAAATTTTTGAGATATATGAGCTAACTAGAGATCAAATGTGCTTAGAGATATTCAATTTCTTTTGCCATTATCAAATCTAGTAAGCTATAAATATTGAAAGTTTTAAAAGAAAAGGTCAAAAAAAGACAAATAAAAATTTAAAAAAATTATTTTATATTTAAAACAGTTAAACTGTTATATTCAAACCTTGAATATTTTATTAACCCAAAAAAAAATTCCTACATTTTTAGTTAATGACAAATATATAATTTGAATGTTTATGTGCGAGCTTGATATACAAGAAATTTTATTTTCCCGTAATTTGCGATAAATATAATTTACAAAGAATTTTGATATAAAAAATGATGGTAAAAAAAGTCCTTTTTTGAGGATGGATTAAAGAAGTTGAAGGCGGAACTAACTAAGTAATGGAAGACATATATGAGAGAGGCCATCATAATGGTTATAAATACGTAAATTACCTATTTTTTAAATATAATATCTGATAATTTTCTATCATCAAAATTTGATTTTATAATTTTTAAAAGTAGCTACTTTAACCCATAAATCCCATTTTTAGGAAAAAAAAATTTTTAGGAGGTTTGCGTTATAAATTAAACACAAAAAGGTAGATTAAAAATCAATTAAAAGACCTATTTGCGTATGTTACTAATTTTATTAAAATCTCTTAGAGAGGCGCTTATAAGCAATTTATTTTGACAAACCGATGATATTCTTATGAATATTAAATTTGCAAGGCAACGTTCGATAAACTAATAATGCTAAAGCATATACATGATTACAAAACCGCTACAATCACCTCATATTATTTTAACCAAGATATCTATTTTTCCATCTTTTTCTTAATTTATTTTCCTATTTTTAAAAATGTCCTAACCATTGAATCCTTAATCTTTTAAATATTCGGTAACCTGTTAGGTCATAATTTCTACAAACCACTACAGGAGAACATTAGAGGTGACGAGAGTTAGCTTAGGAAAAAAGGTTTGGGAGAGGTTAATATATAAACCCATAAACTGGGCACAAGGCACTTTGAATATTGATTTATTTATTCAAACCTCTTAAGGCCCTATTCTATAATTAATAAATAATTATCATAATTTCCAATGGCGGTTACTATATGTAAATTTAAGTTCACTAAATAATATATATGATATGTAACGCAATCAAAACCTTAAATATAATTTAACAACGATTTGTGAAAAATTAAGAATGATTAAGCACATCTATGATTTTAAAAACAATACAATCAATCACCTCATATTCCTTTATATATTATGATATCTAGTAATTTTCCATCTATTTCATAATTTTATAATTTTTTAAAAGATGCAAAACCTTGATTCCATTAGATCTTTTATATTTTAGACAGGAAAAAAGGGAAAAAAGGCTTATAACACAGGTCAATAATTTTTTGAGTTACGAGTTAACAGATAAGAAATCAAGGTCAAGAAACCAAAAAAAATCAAAACAAAAATTAATTAAAATTTTTTGCATTTTCACAATAGTTAAACTGTTAAATTCAAACTTCAAATAATATTTTTATTTAGAACCGATAATATATCGTGCCGTAAAGTTTGGAATTAAATATTTTATATTATCTAAATGCCGATGTAAGAGCTTAATATATTAATAAAATTTATTTTTTATTTTATTTGTGATTAAAAATATAAGTTACAAGGAATTTTTATATGCAAAAAAGATTTTTAAATTTTTTCTTTTTTGGGTATATTTATATCTGTCAATTGGATTAAAATTAAAAAAGGCCATTATTTATTATAGACAGATCTAAGGAGCCAAAGATGGAAGAAACCAAGAGAAACGAAAAATATGATTAGGCCATCATGGGGATGCATTCTTTTATGTTTTGATAAAATTCATGTTTCTGACATTGATATTTGTTGACCTGTGTAATTAAATAATTTGATTGAGCTGACTTTGATATTAGGCATTTTTAATGTCAAGTTATTTAAAATTCAAGCCTATTAGGTATTTAATAATTAACAAACCATAAATGGGGGCAAAATCTAAATTAGTTACTAAATATAATGCATATATAGTTTAATATGCAACGCATTGTTTAAACTTAAACACCTCAAATTTAATTTTTTAATTTAAATAAATGAGATTTGTTATAAATTAAAAAGCATGTTTATTTTAAGAAACGATACAATTAGATAATATTAATAATTGATATACGATCCATCAATATCCTAAATCATTTTCGTTATTTTTAAAAAGATGCCTTAACTAATCCAATATTTTAAATATTTGTTAATCCGTTTATAGAATCAAAGTCGGGCGGCCTGCCCGAAAAGCGGGTCGGGCCTAAATTTGAAAATTAATTACGGTCCAATCCGAAGATTTAAATTTTATATTAAATTCCTTTTTTTATTAAGGGCACGTGCAAAGTGAGTTTTTATTTTCATAATTTTCAAAATTTTGAAAAAAATAATTTTGTAATAAAACGCAAATTTTTAAAAAGTTGTTAAATTTAATATATGCACATAAAATGCTTTTTTTGAAAATAAAAATTTTTGAAAAAATTTTGAAAAAAAATAAATTTTCAAAATTTTTAGAATTTTCAAAATTTTACGAAAATAAAAACTCACTTTGCACGTGCCCTAACAAAAAAAAAATAAATTTTTTTCTTACCGGTGAAGGTTATAACTTCTACATTCTGTATTATATTGGTAATTTTCAAAATTTTTAAAAGTGGTATAAACCTTCAGGCTACTCAAAATTTAATTCTATTTTATCGATGTTTTGTTTTATAGTGTAATCTAAATGTGATGTAAGAGCTTGATATACATAATTTTATTTCTTATTTATTTGAGAAAGAAATAGTTACAAGTGATTTAAATAGGTCGCAAAAATTGTCAATGTCAAAATGGCCATTTTTCGATATAAATAGCCGAATGCGAAAGAAACGTTTGAAAATGATTACACTGGACAACAAAATTTGGACGACCCTAAGCATCATTTATGGCAACTATGGTTTTTGGTCAAGTTTTTGGCGCTAATCACGAATAAAATGAGAACGATAAGTGGTAAAAATAACAGCCTCTAATGAAAAATGGCTTGAATATGACTTTGTATATAAACATAAGAATTAACTAAAAGGCACATTAAATACACTGGACAACAAAAAAAAACAACATAAACAATTTTTTAAGCGTTTTGTAGAGAATTTTTTTGCGATAACGATCGGGTTTAGTTTTATTCCCAATGCCTCCAATTTTTTTTAAACCGCGTCCAATTCAGAAAAAAATTTACAATTTTTTTTTATTAATTCTACAAAAAATCTATTGGCATATTTATATTCCTTATAAAAAACATATCTAAAAAAGGTTATAACATAAAATATTTAGCAATTTTTTTCAAGTTATTTAGGATCAAAAAACGGAGTTTATGACGAAAACCACCAATTTTACAAAAATAAAAAAATAAAAAAAAATTAAATATTTATAAAAAATTTAAACGCCTTACGTTATTAATGAGTGTTTCCGTTATCTTAATATATTTTTAAACTTTTGTTACAACCCATAGGTTTTATGATATAGAAGCCCAAAATACCGCAAAAATTGAAAAATCTCAACTTTGACACCCTATAACTAAAAATTTGAGGCATTGGCTAAAATTCTGATTTCATATTTGTGATCAGCGCTAAAAACTAGACCAAAAACCAAATTGCCATAAATGATGCTTAGGGTCGTCCAAATTTTGTTGTCCAGTGATATTAATTAGTTCAAAATTCAAACTTATTAAGGCTATAAATATATAATTGAAATAATTTTATAGATGGCGGTAAACTAAAGGTTAGGATATCAAATATAGATTATATTTTGGAAGGCAATGTTTATTAAACATATAAAAACTTAAAATTTAATATTCCATTTTTAAAAAGTACTGGATTTGTGACAAATTAATAATGCTGAGGCATCTATTATCTTGAAAACTATACACTCACCTCAAATTCATTTATTAATTATGATCTGATCAATGCCATAAATTATTTTTGCAATTTTTAGAAGATGCCAGCCATTATATTCCTTAGATATTTTAAATATTCGCTAACCTTTTCGGCCATAGTCTTTAAAAACCAATAGAGACAAACTTTAGAGAAGACTAGAGTGGCGGGATAAATAAATTGCTTAGGAAAGGGAGGGGACGGGAGTGATTATATAAATCCAGGGCACAAAAAACATTTTTGATATCAATATGGTTAAAATTACCTTGTAAGGCCCTTTGTATTTAATGATTAATAGAATTTTCCTAGATGGCGGATATGATGTTTTATTTAGAATTTAGTAAATATAATGCATATATAGATTATAAGCAACGCAATATTTAACCTTAAATTCAATATTACCTTAAATTCAATGTACCTTTAAATGAAATAGTGAGTTTTGAGAAATTAATAAATGCTTAAGCACTTCTATGATTTTAAAAACGAAACAATCACCTCATATTCATATTTTAATTATGATATCTGGTAATTTTCCATCTTCATAATTTATTTTCGCAATTTTTAATAGATTTCTTAACCTTTGAATCTCTTTGATATTTTAAATATTTTCTGCCAACGACATTGCTTTCTATTAAAAAGATACAATCACCTCATTCATTTTTTAATTATGATATATAGAAGTTTCCTATCAATGTCATAACTAATCTTCGTAACTTTTTTTAACTGCCTTAATTCTTAAATCTCATAATCATTTATATGTTCGCTTATATTTACGCCATAGTTTATACAAAATTTTAAATTTGTGAAGTAATAATGATTGGCTACGCATTTCACTGATTGGAAAACGTAAAAATCACCTACTCTTTTGCATTATTTAAACATGATGTTTGGTAATTTTCCATCGTCATAATTTAATTTTATTATTTTTTAAAATATTGTTAAAATAAAAAATTACCTATAAAAAATTACGTAGGAGGTTTTAACCCATAAAAAAGGTAGAAAATTGATTTATCCAAACTACTAACATATTTGGGTCGTTTGCTTTTACTTTTTAATAATAAAAATATCGAGGGCGCTAATAAGCTGTTTATTATGATTTATTGCGTAAGGCAATGTTTATTAAACAATAAAAACTTTGTCGATTTGTAAATATAATGCCTAAGCATATTTATGATTTCAACGTTACAATCACCTCTTTTATTTGTTAATATGATATCTGGTAATTTTCTATCTTAGTCATAATTTATCTTCATTATTTTAGAAGCCTTAACTCTTAAATTTCTTTGATCTCTTAAATATTCGCTAATCCGTTGGGCCATTAATATTGCTTTCAAATCTATGATTAGATACAATTATCTTAAATTCATTAATCATGATATCTGTCAATTCCCCATCGATGTCATAATTTGTCTTTCGTAACTTTTCTTGTTGAATCTTTTAAATTTTATATATATTGGCTGATATGTTACGCCTTAGTTAACAACCATTTTATTAAAAATTTTAATTTGTGATTTAATATTGCTTGGCTAAGCATATCTGTGATCATAAAAACGTATAAACATAATATTTAGTAATTTCCCATCTTCATAGTTTGATTTAACCCTTAAATCGCTTGAAAACACTGTTTAAGGGATTTTTTATAAACCCATAAATTGGACAAAGGCAGATTAATAATTGATTTATCCAAAATTCTAGACAGAATAGTGCCGTTTGCTATTACTTTTCAAATAAATAAAATTTATAAAATGGGAAACGCTTACACATGTCGAAAAATACCAATGTCAGGAAAAACAAAATTTTGACACTGAAATATAATAATCACCACGATGGTTTTATCTGACATATATTTTTAATTTTCCTAGGCTATTTCGCTTTTCGAAAAAATGGCCCACTTGACAGATTTTGCGACATAAAGTATACCCTTGAGATAAAATAGAAGATTTTCTTTCCTAACAAGTCTCTTGAAACATATGAAAATTTTTTATCTCAAATTATTAGAATTAAAATTTTCAAGTATACTAGCTCTTGCGCTACCATAAGATAATACAGATTATTTGGCGACCGGCACGCTAAATTACACTGGACAACAAAAAAAACAACAACGATTTTTTGAGGGTTTTGTAGAGAATTTTCTTGCGAAAACTTTCTCGAGTGTCCGCATTGTTGTCCGTAATTAACTAAGAATTCTCCGGTGCATGCAGGGTTAAGAGTATCTGCTAAAAAACCACCTCCTCACAGCCTCTTCATTTTTGAGGCCGCTACCCGTTAGGGCTTTGGCACTTTTATTAAAATTTAAAATTTGTGATTCAATAATGCTTAGATAAGTTGTTTTCTCAGATTACATATCAACAAATTGAGAGTTATGAGCCAACTAGAGATAACTGCTTAGGGATATTCAAATTCTTTTGACATTTTTTAATCAAATTTAGTGAGGAAGCTATAAATATTGAAAGTTTTAAAAAAAAAGGTTAAAAAAAACAAAAAGAACAAAAAAAATTGAAAAAAATATTGTATTTAAAACAATTACCGTGTTAAATTCAAACCTTAAATATTTTAATTTACCCGATAATAGATTCAGATATTTTTAGTTTGTGACAAATATATAATTTGAATGTTTATGTACAAGCTAGTTATACTTGAAATTTTATTTTCCCGTTTTTTAAGATAAATATAATTTACAAAGAATTTTGATATAAAAAATGATGGTAAAAAAATATCCTTTTTTGAGGATGGATTAAAGGAGCCAAAAGCCGAAGAAACTAAATAACGGAAAACATATATGAGAGAGGCCATCATAATGGTTATAAATACGTAAACCTACCTTTTTTTAAATATAATATCTAATAATTTTATATCGTCAAAATGATTTTATAATTTAAAAAAGCTGCTTTAACCCTTAAATAATTTTTAGGAAAAGAAAATATTTAGGAGGTTTGCGTTATAATTTGGACACAAAAAGGTAGATTAAATATCAATTTATCAAAAGATAACCTATTTGCGTATGTTACTAATTTAATTAAAATCTCTAAGAGAGGCGCTTATAAGCAATTTATTTTGACAAACCGTATGAAATTCCTATGGATATTTAATTTGTAAGGCAACGTTCAATAAAGTAATAATGCTAAAGCATATTTATGAATATAAAACCAATACAATCACCTCATATTAATTTTTTAACCAAGATATCTATTTTTCCCTCTTACAATTTATTTTAATATTTTTAAAAATGTCCTAACCCTTCCTTAATCTTTTAAATATTCGGTAACCTGTCAGGCCATAATTTCTACAAACCACTACAGGAGAACATGAGGTAGAGTTAGCTTAGGAAAAAAAGGTTTAGGAGGGGTTAATATATAAACCCATAAACTGGGCACAAGGCACTTTAAATATCGATTTATTTATTTAAACCTCTTAAGGCCCTTTTCTATAATTAATAAATAATCATCATAATTTCTAATGGCGGTTACTATATGTTAATTTAAGTTCACTAAATATAATGCATATATATATGATATGTAACGCAATCAAAACCTTAAATATAATTTAACTAGGATTTGTGATAAATTAAGAATGATTAAGCATATCTATGATTTTAAAACAATACAATCACCTCATATTCCTTTATATATTATATCTAGTAATTTTCTATCTATGTCATAATTTATTTTTATAATTTTTTTAAAGATGCAAAACCTTAATTCCATTAGATTTTTTATATTCAGGAAAAGAGGGAAAAAAGGCTTATAACACAGGTCAATAATTTTTTGAGTTACGAGTTAACAGATAAGAAATTAAGGTCAAAAAACCCAAAAAAAAAACAAAAATTAATTAAAATTTTTTGCATTTTCACAATAGTTAAACTATTAAATTTAAACTTCAAATAATATTTTTATTTAGAACCGATAATGTATCGTGTCGTAAAGTTTGGAATCAAATATTTTATATTATCTAAATGCCGATGTAAGAGCTTAATATATTAATAAAATTAATTTTTCATTTTATATGTGATTAAAAATATAAGATACAAGGAATTTTTATATGCAAAAAAGATTTTTAAATTTTTCCTTTATAGGGTATATTTATATCTGTCAATTTGATTATAATTAAAAAACGCCATTATTTATTATATACAGATCTAAGCCAAAGACGGAAGAAACCAAGAGAAACGAAAAATATGATTAGGCCATCATGGGGATGCATTCTTAAATGTTTTGATATTAACGTTTCTGACATTGATATTTGTTGACCTGTGTAATTAAATAATTTGATTAGGAGCTGACTTTGATATTAGGTATTATTAATGTCAAGTTATTTAAAATTCAAACCTATTAGAGCTTTTGTATTTAATAATTTACAGACCATAAATGGGGGAAAAATCTAACCTAATTACTAAATATAATGCTTATATAGTTTATTATGCAACGCTTGTTTAAACTAAAACAACTCAAATTTACTTTTTTAATTTAAATAAATGAGATTTTTTATAAATTTAAAAGCATGTTTATTTTAAGAAACGATACAATTAGATAATATTCATAATTGATATCTGATCCATCAATATCCTAAATCATTTTCGTTATTTTCAAGAAGATGCCTTAACTAATCCTTTTAATATTTTAAATATTTGTTAATCCGTTTATAGAAATCAAAGTAGGGCGGCCTGCCCGAAAAGCGGGCCGGGCCTAAATTTGAAAAATGTAATTACGGTCCAATCCGAAGTTTTAAAATTTTATATTAAATTTCTTTTTTTATTAAAAAAAAAATAAATTTTACCTCACCGGTGAAGGTTATTAATTACATTCTGTATTTTATTGATAATTTTAGAGCAAAATTTTTAAAAGTGGTACAAACCTTCAGGCTACTCAAAATTTAATTCTATTTTATCGATGTTTTATTTTATAGTGTAATCTAAATGTGATGTAAGAGCTTGATATACTTAATTTCATTTCTTATTCATTTGAGTAAGAAATAGTTATAAGTGATTTAAATAGGTCGCAAAAATTGTCAATGTCAAAATGGCCATTTTTCGATATAAATAGCCGAATGCGAAAGATTGGAAAACGAAAATTACACTGGACAACAAAATTTGGACGACCCTAAGCATCATTTATGGCAACTAAGTTTTTGGTCAAGTTTTTGGCGCTGATCACGAATATGAAATCAGAAATTTAATGCCTCAGATTTTTAATTATTCGCTGTCAAAATTGAGATTTTTTAATTTTGGGGGTATTTTGGGCTTCTATATCATAAAACCTATGGGTATTAACAAAAGTTTTAAAATATATTTAGGTAACGAAAACATTCATTAATAACGTAACGGGTTTAAATTTTTTTTAAATATTTAATTTTTTTTATTTTTTTTATAAAATTAGTAGTTTTTGTTATATCCGTTTTTTGATCCTAAGTAACTTGAAAGTAAATTGCTAATAATTTTAGATAATAACCTTTTATAGATATGCTTTTTATAAGTAATTTGAATATGCCTATAGATTATTTGTAGAATTAATAGTAAAATAAATTTTGTAAATTTTTTCTAAACTTTGGACGCGGTTTAAAAAAAATTGAGTGCATTGGAAAAAAATACTAAAACCGAGGTCGTTATCGCAAGAAAATTCTCTACAAAACCCTCAAAAAAATCGTATATATTGTTTTTTTTGTTGTCCAGTGTTATATGAAGGCCACCATGGAGAATTTAATGTCATATTTTTTTCAGACATTGATATTTGTCGAGCCCTGCTATAAAATTCAATAAAAGCAGTGTGTTGGTTTATCGTAATAACGACTATATTGGGCAGTGCAACCTTATTTTAATATGTCAACCCACCTGCTTTCAAATTTCGTGCGATACCAAATATGTTGGGCAGCAGAAATTTAAAGATACATTACACCCCCCCCCCCCCACCTCCAAAATTTAAGTTTTTTAGAATATTTATATCAAAATTGTTTTTTCACTAATTGCGTTTGCAAATATTCAATGTTAAATTTTTTTTAGCTTTTTATAAAAAATATTGTGCTACTTTTTTTTTAATTCATTCTGCCGGATCAAGCCTAAAATTAAATAACCAAATTCCGGGTTGGACCGGACCTGGCCTATTGTCGGGCGGGCAGGGCTAACACGGCCCGGTATGAACTCTAGTCTCTACAAACAAATACAAGTAGTCTCTACAAACAAATGAGAACGAACTTAGTGGTAAAAATAACAGCCTCTAATGAAAAATGGCTAGAATATTACTTTGTATATAAACATAAGAATTAACTAAAAGGCACTTTAAATATTAATTTGTTCAAAATTCAAACTTAGTAAGGCTTTCGCTATAAATATATAATTGAAATAATTTTATAGATGGCGGTAAACTAAAGGTTAAGATATCAAATATAGATTATCTTTTTTAAGGCAATGTTTATTAAACAAATAAAACCCTTAGATCATGGCTGGGAAAACAATGAGCCAAAAAACTTTGGCTCATTTTCCACTAAAACATAAAAAAAGAAAGGGGACTCCAAATAAAGGGCCAAAATAAGAATTCAAAAAATTACTAAGAAAAGGGGCAAAAAAAACCCACAAAAAGTGGCTCTTAAAAAAAGCCCCAAAAAACCCATTTTATGTTTTCTTTATAAAAATTTTAAAAATTTTTGATTTTTTCTTTATATAATGATGGGTGGGTTATTTTTTCTTAAAGCTCCTAGGAGTTTTTTTTTGAAGAAAAGGGGCTTTTTTTAAACATGCCCCTTTCTTTAAGCAAAAAAGGGGCTTTTTGACATGCCGTTGGTGGGCATTTGGAAAAAAAACTCAAAAACTTGTTTAAAAAAAAGCCCATTTAGTTTTTTTTCCTAGCCCTGCCTTAAATTTAATATTCCATTTATAAAAAGTATTGGATTTATGACAAATTAATAATGCTGAGGCATCTATTATTTTGAAAACTACACACTCACCTCTTTTTCATTTATTAATTATGATCTGATCATCAATGTCAAATTATTTTAGCAATTTATTAGAAGACGCCAGCCATTATATCCCTTAAATATTTTAAATATTCGCTAACCTTTTCGGCCATAGTCTTTTAAAACCAATAGAGACAAACTTTAGAGAAGACTAGAGTGGCTTAGGATAAATAAATTGCTTAGAAGGGAGGGGGCGTGAGTTAATATATAAATCCAGGACATAGAAAAGCACTTTTGATATCAATTTGATTAAAATTTTTACCTAGTAAGGCCCTTTGTATTTAATGATTAACAGAATTTCCCTAGATGACGGTTAAGATTTTTTTTCTTACATATACTAAATATAATGCATATATAGATTATATGCAACGCAATATTTAAACTAAAATTTAATATTACCTTAAATTCAATATGCCATCAAAAAAAGTAGTGAGTTTGAGAAATTAAAAATGCTTAAGCATTTCTATGATTTTTAAAACGATGCAATCACCTCATATTCATTTTTTAATAATGATATCTGGTAATTTTCCATCTTCATAATTTATTTTCGTAATTTTTTAAATTCCTAAACCTTTAAATCTTTTTGATATTAAATATTCGCTAATATCTGCCATCGACATTGGTTATGATTACATAACACAATCACCTTATATTCATTTTTTAATTATGATATATGGAAGTTTCCCATCAATGTTATTATTAATCTTCGTAACTTTTTTTAACTGCCTTAGCCCTTAAATCTCTATAATCATTTGTATATTCGCTTATATTTACGCCATATTTATACAAGTCTTTTTATAATATTAAATTTGTGAAATAATAATGCTTGGCTACGAATTTCTTTTAAAACGTGATAATCACCTACTCTTGTATTATTTAAACATGTTGTTTGGTAATTTTTCCATCGTCATAATTTGATTTTATAATTATTAAAAACATTGTTCAAACAAAAAATCACGTATAAAAAATTACGTAGGAGGTTTTAACCCATAGAAAGGTAGATTTATCCAAATTGCTAACCTATTTAGATCGTTTATACTTAAAAATATTAAAAATATTGGAGGCACTTATAAGGTGTTAATTTTGATTTATTACGTAAGGCAATGTTTAAACTAACAAAAACCTTGTTTTCAATTTGTAAAAAAAAGGCTTAAGCATATCTATGATTACAAAAACTTTACAATCACCTCTTTTTCATTTATTAATATGATATCTGGTAATTTTCCATCTAAGTCATAATTTATCTTCGTTATTTTAGATGCCTTAACACTTGTATTTCTTTGATCTCTTAAATATTCGCTAATCCGTTAGGCCATTAATATTGCTTTGAAATCTATGATTAAACACAATTACCTTCATTTTTTAACCATAATACTGTCAATTCCCCAACAATGTCATAATTTGTTTTTCGTAACTTTTTTTACCCTTAAATCTCTCAAATTTTTTATATATTCGCTTATATGTTACGCCTTAACAACCATTTTATTAAAAATTTTAAACTGTGATGGAATATTGCTTGGCTAAGCATATCTTTGATCATAAAAACATAGGAATTACCTAGTTTTATACATTTTTTAAACTTAATATTTAATAATTTCCCATCAACATGGTTTGATTTAACCCTTAAATCCCATTGTTAGGTTGAAAAAACTGTTTTAGTGATCTAAATTATAAACCCATAAATTAGACAAAGGCAGATTAAAAATTGATTTATTCAAGATGCTAACCTATTAGTGCCGTTTGCTATTACTTTTTAAATAAATAAAATATATAAATGAGGGACGCTTACACAGGTCGAAATATATCAATGTCAGGAAAAAAAATTTGACACTGAAATATAATAATTCTCACATATATTTTCCATTTTTCTAAGTTGCTTTCGTCTTCGGACTATTTCGCTAGTCAATTCGAAAAAATGGCGTAATTGACAGATTTTGCGATCTTGAAAATACCTTCGAGAAAAAAAATACAAGATTTTCTTTCCTATTAAAGTCTCTTGTAACATATAATAATTTTTTATCTCAAATTATGAGAATTAAAATCTTTAAGTAAACAAGCTCTTGCGCTAACATAAGATATTACAGATTATTTGGCATCCCGACCGGCACGCTTTATTGGTTTTTATTAAAATGTTATTTAAAGTTTGAATTTGACATTTTAGCTGATGTGAATATATATAAAAAATTTCAATTTATTTTTTTTTTAATTTTTATTGTTTTTTTAACATTTTTATTTAACATTTTTAATATTTAAACTGATTTAAATTTGTAGAATAAACGGTAAACTGATTTGAAAATCCATAATATATTTTGGTCTTTGTTTTGACCTGTGTTACAAGCAGCGTCTCCTACTCCCCAAATTTCATGGAAGAGCTACCCCCCTTGCCAAAATTTTGGGGGAAAAAAATTTTAAATTTTTTTTTTTTTTTCCCCCAAAATTTCTCCTCCCCCCCCTAACCCTCCCCCCCCCCCCTTTTTTTTTGAGCCCTTGGTTTCTTCCCCCCCGGGGGGGGGCACTGTTACAAGGTGTTTATATTGACTTATCTTGTAAAATGCTTATAAATATTACATTGTATGAGGCAAAATTTTGAGATTCAATATGCCTTTATATTGGATTTGTGATATATTAATAAGTCTTAAGCATATATTTAACTATATTTTCCCTGATGTTCATTTTTTCATATCTGTTAATTTTCCACCTTTGTCTTATCTAACCTTAATTTTTAAAAGATGCTTTAACCCTTGAACCTTTGATCTTGATCTTAGTCTTTGCAAACCCATACAGAAGAATGAGGTGAAAAGACTGGCATAAGAGAAAAGAAAATCTTAACCTGAATTTTAGAATATACTTAAATTGGACAAAACACTTTAAATATCGATTTATTCAATATTATGACCTATTTGTGCCTATTCATAACCATAATATAATTATTTTAACATAACATATATAAGGCATATATAGATTATAATAGAAAAAAACTAAATTTTGATTCAAAAAACTTTGATAAGCAATGATTAGATAAATACAATCACCTCGAGTTTTAATTATAATATCTAGTAATTTTCCATTTATGATATAATTTATTTTTCATAATAAAAGACGTTGCCCTTTGCTTATCCGTTAGGCCTTCTATAAAACAAATCCTGTGAATAGAGTGTAGGATTAAACATTGCTTAGGAGGTAAGATGATAAATTTGACACAAGAATGCACTTTAAATTCAATGTATTAAATATTCTAACTTAATAGGCCATTTTATTAAAACTTTTAATAATTAACATATTTTCCATAGATGTCGCTAATTTTATTTTTAATTTAAATATTAATGTAAAGATTATATTGTTTTTATAAGACAATGTTCAAACCAAAAACTTAAATTTAATATGTTCATTTAATTATAGTTTTGGATTTGTGATAAATTAATGCTAAGCATATTACAAAAACCACAAATACATCTTATTTATTTTTTCATTATGATATCTGGTAATTATTCATTTAGTCTTAATAATTAATTAAATCGTTCCTTGTACTTTTTTTTAATATTTCCTTACCCGTTAGGCCTTAGTCTTTAAAAATAATTAAAAATAAGATGTGGAAGAATGATTTAGAATAAAAAAGGTGGTGGCTATAAGATACTCATAAATTAAACTCAAAAAGGCATTTTGAAGATTAGTAAAAAATTAACCTTTTAGCATTTGCTAGTGTATATTATATCATAAATTTCAAATAAAGGGCTATTAAATTTTAAATATGATACCGAATATAATGCATATAAAAATTATATTGAATAAGGCAATAACTACAAACTTTTTGCTATTTAATTGAGGATTTGTATTTGTGATAAATTATTAGTGCTTTGTAAGCATATCTAGGTATAATGACGACACAATCACCTCATCTTGAATTTTAAAGAATACTTTGTAATTTTCCATCTACGTCATGTATTTTTGGTAATTTAGTAAAAGAAAAAACCTTGAAACCCTTCAATCTTTTTAATATTCGCCCCCATTTTACACTCAACAATTTTGTAAGAGTTATGAGCTAACGGAGATCAAACCTGCCATCATAGGATTTTCAAATCCGTTTACCTTTTTATATCTAATCAAACTTAGTTAGTCAGCTATAAACATTGAATTTAAGAAAAAATTAAAAAAACAAAAAAATATTCAAAAATTAAAATAAATTTTTCATATTTACAACAGCTAATGTTAAATTCAAATTTCAAATGTATATTTTCTAAAACCGATAATATTTCCTCGTATTTAAGTGACGCGATATATTTACATATTTAAATGCTAATGTAAGAGCTTGAAATACTATAAAATTATATTTCTCATTATTTGATTATATAAATGTAAGACAAGGAATTTTTATATGAAAAAAAAAATTCTTAAATTTATTATTAGGGTATTCTCAATATCGATATGTCAATTTGGTCAAAAAAGGCCAATTTTTTGATGTGGACGGATGAGGAGCCAAGGCCGGAAGAAACCAAGAAAAACAAAATACATTTATGAGATAAGGTCATTTGAGGATAAATACTTTTATGTTTTAATAAACACGATTGTGCCATTGATATTTGTTGACCTGTGTAATAAACCGGTGCAGGGAGTAGTAAAAAATCGCGTAGACGGTTAGTTTAAGATATAAACCCTTAAATTAGAAAAAAGTACCTCAAATATTAATTTATATAAAAGGCTACCCTAAGGGCCCTTGTGTTCCTTGTTGAATAAATCATTAACAATACAATTAGATGGCGAGAAGTTGATTATACTGTGACTTAACAAGTTCAGAAGCGTATAACAATCACCTCATATCCATTTTTAATTACGAAATCTGTTAATTTTTTATTTGTGTCTTTTTCGTAATTATTATAGATGCTGCGTTAACCCTTCATTACCTTTACCAATCTACCGTAAGGCTTTAGTGGATTAAATAAATCAATAAAGAAATATAGAGATCAAGGATGATGCGAAATTCACAAATTGGACACAAGGCACTTTTAACTTTGATTTATTTAAAATGTTACCCCACTTATCCCCTTTGCCATTATTTTTATGATCTATAAAGGAACCCATTTGTTATTTAGGAATAGATTTCAACCCAGGCCGTAATATTTTGGCCCGGCCCATCCGATCTATTTAATTAAGGCCCGGCATGTCGCTGAATTTGCCTATATAGTCTTAGGCTCAGCCCAACTCGACTCAAATTTGAAAATACGGCCTGAAATTTTTTTATTACAAACCAAAAATTTTTACATTGAATATGTTTTTGCGAGCGCACTTAAAAAATCAATGTTTTTAAATTTCCAAAAAAAAACTAATAAATTTGAAAAGTATACATTATTAAATTTTCCAATGCCCACATGTTTTGGCATTGTACGAAATGTCGTAACAGGTGGCTGTTACGGGCGATTATAGAGTAATTTTTAAATAAAAAAGTTGCTGGGCTCTTTGTTTTAGTCATAAAGAATATATCTAAGTTGACGTATTGAAAAGGTAGCACTTACAAATACGGTTTATTTTACCTTTAATCAATCATAGCGTTTTGACAGAATTTTTGATTTGCATAGCACAGCGTGACATATATCTCTGAAAAAAGAAAGATATGGCATTAAAAATAATCCCCATGATGGCCTTATTTCTTGCAATTTGTGTTCCAAAGTTTCTTTCGCCTGGGGATATATTCTATGTCTATTTTAAAAAAATGGCTACCCGACTTTGATCTCTTCTTACGATCCCGATAATAGTTTTTCTTACATTTAACATAAATGGGCTATATTCCGATTTTTTTTTGAAAGGAAAAATTTTAATTTTATAATAAAATGTTTATTTTTATTTTTAACCATCTAGTTTTGATAACAGTAAACGAAGAAAGCCTCTAAAGTTAAGGAAGAACAAAAAAACTAATATGCTTTTAAACAATTTAAAATAAAGTGTGACCCTCAAAAAATAATCGCATTTGGAACACAAAATATTTGGCACTATTATAAATAATATTTTTTTTGCAAAATAAACCATTTTGGTGTGTTACAACCTTTAATTATCGAAAATTGTAAAATTTAAATAATATTTGGATGTGTTTAAATGAAAACATAAAAGCATACATTATTCTCATGATGGCCATATTCTCATATGATATTTCTCTTATTCATAATTCCGCCTTCTAATTACGTAACAAGATACTAGCCTTTTTTTTAACAAAATTTACAATTTTGCAGTATTGTATTCTATAAAGATAATTTTGCAGTATTGTATTCTATAAAGAAAAAAACAAGAATCTTTTTTTCATATAAAAAACTTGTAACTTATAATTATCATCTCAATTAATAAGAAATAAAATTTTTATTTGTATGAAGCTCTAACATCAGAATTTTGATAATACAAAATATATTTCGAGTCCAAACTATACGACACAAAGATATCATTGGTTTTTAATAAAAATATTATTTGAAGTTTAAATTTATCAGTTTAGCTGGTAAATATGAATGAAAATTTTAAACTTATTTTTCAATCTTTTTTGTTATGATTTTTTTTTATTTATAATGTTTATTGCTGATTTACTATCGGTAAACGGATTTGAAAATCCTAAAGATGGGCAGATATCTTTGAAGTTAGCTCATCTCTCAAAAATTTGTCGACCTATTATATTTACTAATTTGTATATAATAAATAACGAAATTGTTATATTTATAACAAAGATATTTTATTAATTATAAATATCGTTTAAACTAACAATAGAATTTTACTTTATGACAAAATTAGAGACGGCTATTAAATTTTAATATATTTTGTTCAGACTTAAAAAATACACCCCCCCCCTCTTTCCCTCCTCCTAAACCTGCGAATGTAGGGTGGGAAATTTTAAACGCAAATGCTACAGTAGGGTCGGGATCCTAATATTAAACTTGACTTCAAAAGTTTTAAAACTTATGGTCTTTATTTTTTTATTGTTTTGAGAAATACGTGCCTTTTAATTAGAAACTAATATAAATCATTAATGAATATTGCAAATTTGATTTGACACAAAGGAGAAAAAAATCTGAAAAACCGAAATTTTTTTAATTTTTTATATTACATTAAATAAATCATGTTAACAAATTAAATTTATCAATATTATTAATCATATCGTGTTTTTAGGTCGGGTAGAACATTTTATCAAAGATTCATGAAAATAAAATATAATGAATTAAAAAATTATTTTTGGCTATTCAAAACTAGACATTATATAAGGAATAGGAAAATAAGATATCTATCTTTAATATACATAACAATTTTATATACTTAATATGTAAAACTGTTATGAAAGGACTAAAAAATAGATGGAATTTTTTTATTGTAAATTTACATTGAGGCAATTTGGCTTTCATTGAAATTGAGAGTGTAGGGTTCATATAGACCGAATTTCTAATTTCTAAACAAATTTTGTTATTAAACTTAGGCCAAATTTAAATTACAAGTTTTGTTTAACAAATTTTTGAGAGTTATGAGCTAACTTCTGAGATCCAACCTGCCATCTCAGGAATTTTCAAATCAGTGCCTTCTAGTCAGCTATAAATATTAAACATTTGAGAAATGCCAAAAAAAACAAAAATAATTTAAAAACAAAAATAAATTCTTTTTATTCGCATATTTACAACAGCTTAACTATTAATTCAATTTTAAATAAATTTAATTAAAATCCGATAATATATCGTGTCGTTAAGTTTGGACGCCAAATGTTTTGTATAAACTTAATTCTGATGTAAGTGCTTGATATACTAAAAAACTATATTTCTAATTTAGATGATAAATATAAGTTACAAGAGATTTCTAAATATAAAAATCTTAGATTTTTTAGGGTATTCTCGATCTGTCAATGGTCAAAAAAGGTCATTTTTTCGATATGGACGGATGTAAGGAGCCAAAGCCGGAAGAAACTAAGAAAAACAAAATATATAAGATAAGGCTATCATGAGGATAGATTCTTTTTTTAATAAAATTCACGGTTGTGCCATTGAAATTTGTCGATCTGTGTTATATATTTAAGAAAAAAGTCACAAAGTTTTGGTCAATATTATATAATATTTTTAAAAATATTAATAATTTAAAAAGCGCTGGGGTCTGTATGGACCCGTGCTAATCGCGGGTTAAAAGATTCCTTCCTTCTCATTTCTGTCCCCTCCCCCACTTCCTTTAATATCAAGTATACCCCTGCCTAAAGTTTTTAGAATAAATTAAATTTTACTTGAAGGGTACACTGCTCCAAAGAAAAACCAAAAATAAAAGTTGCCAATTCCTAGAACATTATGTATTGAAAAATGAAATCTATGTGAACAAATAACAGTATAGTTGGAGTGAATTTTACATGTTAAGCAATTGAATTTTAAAATGTTAAACAAATGAATACAAAATGATTGTTAAATTTGTGTAAAAATCAAAATAATTCTACATGACAACAATCAGTTTTAATCATTACCAAGCTGTAATAAAATACATTCAAGTAAAAATTGATAGTTTACCTTGCATTGAAAACAACAATTGATTGCTTCAAAGTTAAAAGACTAATACTAACTTTGAACCCATAACTAACGAAAATAGTAAAAGGTGTAAATATTGAACAAGTTTCTGCACAATTAAAAATTATCTAAGAAAGTATGATTTTTTGCGGCTGAGCTGTACAATGTAACTAATATAATTTTGTATTTTTTTCTAAAGCTGTAAAAATAATACGGCACCCTTGAGCAAATTGTTTTTAAGCTTCTGTAATGGCTCTAACATATACACTTATTTAAAATTACACAACTCACCTCCGGCACCTGTCATCGCCCTTACAAATTAGTTACGATATCTAGTTTACATATTTGTCAAATTAGCCTATTAACATCTAATTTAATTTTATATAAAAACGGGTTTTTCAACAAATAGAAATAAAAAGTTCTGGAGCAAATTGAATATCAACGTTTTTAAAAAAAATGACAGTTTGTTATATTCAATAACACAGGTCAACAAATTTCAGAAAAATAAGAAAAAACATAAAATCATACCTCCCCATGATAGCCTTAATATATTTTCCGTTTTTCGTAGTTTCTTCCGCCTTTGGCTCCTTAATCCGTCCTTATCATTCAAAATAATGACTTTTTTTGACCAAATTAGCAAATTAACAGATTTTGCGACCTCGAGAACACCCTAAAAAAAATTTATGAATTTTATTTTCATATAAAAATCTCTTGTTACTTATATTTATCACCTCAATAATGAGAAATAAATTGTAAATCAAGCTTTTACAGTAGCATTTATAGATATTTTGCGTCCAAACTTAAATATGACACAATATATTACACAGGTCAACAAATATCAATGTCAAAAACGTGATATGAAAACAAAAAAAAATGCACTTCATGATGGCCTAATCTCATAAAAATATTTTGTTTTTCTTAGTTTCTTTCGTCTTTGGCTTCTTAGATCCGTCTATAACGAAAAATGGCCTTTTTTGATCAAATTAACAGATCTAAATATACCCTAAAAAAGTTAAAAATCTGTTTGCATATAAAAATTCCTTGTCACTTATGTTTTTAATCACAGATAATGAAAAATAAATTATATTAATATATCAAGCTCTTACATCGGCATTTAAATAATACAAAATATTTCGCATCTAAACTTTATTATCGGTATTTAATAAAAAAAATTCAATGTTTTTAAATCTTTTTTAATTTTTTGACCTTTTTTTTGATTCAATGTTTATAATTAACTAACTAAGTTTGATCAAAAAAAAGGCAAACTGATTTGAAAATTTCTAAGATGGCAGGTTTAATCTCAGTATTTAGCTCATAACTCTCGAAAATTTGTTGACCTGTTTAATATTATAAATCCTTCATATGATCAAGCAACGGCATCGGCATCTCGAATGACGAAATTACACATTTAATATTGCTTAAGTATTTTTTGAACTTTGATATAATTCGACAAAAGGAGAAATTTTTAAATGTTTTATGTTTTGAATTACCTATCACAGAACACGCTAAATTTATTTACATTTTATACATTTTTTGAGGTAGCACATTTTTAACTCCTATTGATTTTGATTCGGTTTTATTAGAAAGAGGTCTGAGGCAAGGTAGTCCATTATCACCTTTTTATTCATGATAAATTCTAGAATAGATCGAATCATTTAACATTTAGTGTCCTTAATGTATGATAAGCTTAAGGGCTTGTTATTCGCCAATCTGTTTTTTGCGCAGAGTCAATTGGATAAAATAATGCTTTGTTACCTTAATAGTTAAGGTGGGAATAATCGGAGCTAAAAAATGTGGCATTGTAGTAAGTAATATTCGTGTGGGTCAATTCAGGGTTACTAATACAGTGGTATCTAGCTATAAATATTTGGACCTCTTGATAAATGATGACTCAAATAAAGATTAGCTGCCGAATGCTATCCATTTCCACGGTTCCTTGCATATATGGATACATTTATATTTCACATTCTAACCATCTTAACTTATGAAGCGGTTATTTGGTGTTCTCCCAATAAAATTGTCGTCTCTAAAGGTTCACGAAGATCAAGCCCATTTGCTAAATTATTGAAATTGCCAAAAGACTTTCTGGGCCAAAACTCTACCTGTATGTAAACCTTGATTCCTTTTAACAAATATGCATTAAATAAATCTGTAAGTTTGTTTATAAATTCCAATGTAAAACATTTATAAAAGGTATAGTCCTTTCATACTCGCAAATACATAGTCTTTCGTTGCACTTATTTTAATTGTCAGCGCCCAAACGCAATATTCCGCCGGCGGAATATTGTCTGGACTTGACCTCAGCGTCCAAAGCTTATATTCCGCCGGCGGAATATAAATTGGCGTATAGTCAACGACCAAAACGAATTTTCGCCGGCGGAATATTGTCTGGACTTGAGCTCAACGTCCAAAGCTTATATTCCGCCGAAAATTTTTGCAAATTTAAGGGACAAACAGTTAACTGTATGTGATTAATTTTGAAATATTGATTATTAGACGTTTTTGATTTTTTATGCTTAGAATATGAAATGTTTAATAAATAGAGGTCTTGTTGAATTAAAAAAGGGCTAGAATGGTGCTAAAATTAAAGATTTAAACATATTTAGACCGGTGTATTTAGAAGCGCTTTAACTGCACATTTGATAGCGCTTAGATTTTTTAGATACCCTCAGAAGTGCGCTAATATAAAAATCGTGCAATTTTTTTGTTTTTAAAATTAAGCGAAAGACTCTAAAAAACGCCGAGGTATTTCTGTAATGTACAGTGAATTTAAATGCACCAAGAATCCTAACTCGCAATCAAGATTCAATTGTAAGTAGGAAAAAACATACTAAGGTGCCTTAAAACGCGTTGGTGATATTGAGAGCACGCAAAAGACTCTTATAATAGTGCAGAAAAATGAATTAGGATAGCTTACAGGTGTCGAACTTTTAGGAGCACCAAAATAATAAAAAATTTACAACTTTTAAGATATATAAGCCTTATTTAATTAATATTAGGGCATTCCCTGCCTAGCTGGCCCTTAAAAATGCGATATTGGAATTAATGGAAGGTTTATAAGTTAAATATCTCCGATTTTAGTCCAGTTAATGAACCGGCTTTAGACCTTCCTTAAAATTTTTTAATTTCAATATTCCTATTTTGTACCAATTAAGAATTAAAACATTTTAAAAGAATAAAGAAACACGGGATTATTATAGGCTCAATATAATTTCAAGTTCAAAGTTTATCTAATATGTATATTTTGACAATCTTTTTGGATTCCCAGCCAATTGAAAAGACGCGTACTCACATAACTAAAAACTTTTGGTATTTTGTAAAGAATTGAGGTATCTTTAACTTGAGCGAAACCTCTAACGTGCAAAATATAAATTACATTAAAATTTTAAAAGCCCAACGAAATTAAATTGACGCTGAGTATAAAGGCGCGCATTTAGAACCAAAATTTGTTTTTTCAAATTTAAAGGCTACCAACTCGGTAAAAGCAATAAATCATCACAATATAAGCAGATGTTGCCGCCAAAAAATATAAACCTTCCATTAATTTCAAGATCGCATTTAAGGCCACCCTAATATTAATTAAATAATTATATAAATCTTAAAATTTGCAAATTTTTTATTATTTTGGTGCTCCTAAAAGTTCGACACCTGTGCGTAGTCCTAATTTATTTTTTTGCACTATTTTAGGAGTCTTTTGCGTGCTCTCAATATCACCTACGTGTTTTAAGGCACCTTACTATGTTTTTTCCTGCTTACATTTGAATCTTTATTGCGAGTTAGGATTCTTGGTGCATTTAAAGTCACAGGTACATTACAGAAATACCTCGGCGTTGTTTAGAGTCTTTCGATTAAGTTAAAATAAAAAATTGCGCGGTTTTTAAAACATTAGCGCACTTCTGAGGGTATCTAAAAAATCTAAACGCTATCAAATGTGCAGTTAAAGCGCTTCTAAATACACCGGTCCGAATATGAATCTTTAAATCTTTAAGTTTTTAGCACCATTCTAGCCCTTAACCCTAATTTTTAATTCATCAAGACCTCTATTTATTAAACATTTCATATTCTAAGCATAAAAAATTAGTCTAATAATCAATATTTCAAAATTAATCAATCACATAAAATTCACTGTTTGTCCCTTAAATTTTGTAAAAAATTTCCGGCGGAATATAAGCTTTGGACGTTGAGCTCATGTCCAGACAATATTCAGCCGGCGAAAATGCGTTTTGGTCGTTAACTATACGCCAATTTATATTCCGCCGGCGGAATATAAGCTTTGGACGCTGAGGTCAAGTCCAGACAATATTCCGCTGGCGGAATATTGCGTTTGGGCCCTGACAATTTGTAACAGTTGCAGTTCAAATATTTCTCTAAAGTAGCCATATTTTGAACTCAACTCTTTACCATTTTTTACCCCCCCCCCTCCCCCTTATTTAAAAAAATTTAAATAAAAAAAAAATTTCTTTCTCTTGCAACTCACCTCAAAAAAAATTCCTAATTGTAAAAATGAATAATTCTCAAAAAAAAAATTCATTTTGTTTCTTTTCTCCTCAAATGAGCTCAAATGGCTTCTCCGAACAAGCTAAATGAATTTAAATTTTAGTTATTATAATAAAATTTAAAAATAACAAACATGAGTTTGGCCATATAAAAAGCTAAAGTTTTCCAAAAATTGCTCAGAGTACCTCACTCCGACTCATTTAAAAAAATTCCATATTGAAAAAAAAAAGAAAAGAGGTTCACCAATACTATCAAACTCCGTTTTACCAAAAAATAAAAAATTTGAGTTCTTTTTTATTAAAATAAGGAATATTCATTTTTTTGTAAATGAAAATTTTTTATTTGAATATTTTTCACCCCCGTGAAAAAGTGAATTCCTTCATATTCACTTTTTTCTTTCCTCACTATTCACTAGAATTGAGGAATTCACTGCGGCTGAATTCTTTTTTTGTAAACACTGATCTAAACGATTCATATGTGATAATTATATTGTCAACTGAAATTATATGGCTTTCTGTTCAGTCTAAAATTTTTTATATATTCAAATATTGTCAAATGTCCGGAAATTTTGATTCTTGGTCTAGGGGAAGTATGCCTAGTACTCGACAGGGCAAAAAGGGCTATGCTTAAGTATGCCGTCTCTTTCAAGAGATGAAGGGCAAAGAGGGCATTGTTTTCGTTTAAATTCTGACCCAGGCACGATTCCAGACCCCTTTGGGGGGGCAGTGCCCCCCCCCCCCAGTTTTTGATTGCCTCCCCCCCCCCCCCCCCAAAAAAAATAATTGAATTTGCTCCCCCCCCCCCCCAAAAAATACATAGTAATTTTATGTTTGCCCCCCCCCAATTTTAATTTGCCCCCCCCCCCCCCCCAAAATACATATTAATTTTATTTCTTCCACATAATATAATTAAATTTGCTCCGTCAAAAATATCTAAAAAATATTATCTTAAAAATATTTACTTTTTTTAAACGTGTTTTTATTCATTAATACTTCTCATCCGCAAGAGAACCCAGAAATATATAGAAAAATTTGATTTTACAAAAAGCTTTAAATTTGTGAAAGCAATTCATAAATATGATGCCTAAGAAATTTTTTCACTTGTCATCAATCTTTTGTTAGAATATAATCTAGAACCAAAGAACCTGATCGCACAATGCTACGATGGGAAGGTGGTGTTCAAGTATTTCTAAGCAAAATAGCTGGACACCATGCCCCATATATTCACTGCTTGAACCACCGATTGCAACTTGTTGTAAAAGTTTTTCATGAAATTTTAAGTGAAGGAAAATTTTTTTTTGATTTTTTCTTCCCTTCAAAATTTTTTCAACATGATGCAATCAAGGTATTTAGTAAATGCGGGACCATATACCGGCTGTTGCCCCATTGGTGGTGTGGTCACTACCTGCCCATTGTTTTTTTTTAAATTACACAGAAATATTTAATACTCTTTTTAAATTAAAAATAAAAAAACTTTTATACAGGTCACAGGGCCAAATTGAGGTTTTTTGACCATATTTATAATCATCTATTTATTTTTTTGTATTTAATTGAAAAATTATTTTATTTATTAAAAATAATTATAGATCAATTTCAATGCAGAACGGTTCATATTTCTAAAACTTCTGATTTAATACACCATTGTTTGTTAAAAATTAAACAATTAAGAAATAAAATTACATCTGGAGATTTATTCAAAAATTGTTTTGATATTAATACTTTTTTAAATGACAATAATAATTTATCTATGGATAAAAGAAATAACCTAAAGATTTTTCTGATTTTATTTATTCTACTCATTTGAAAATATTTTAAATATTAATGATGAAGTAAAAAGTTTTTATTTTAATATTATTAATTTATATATTGATTCTTTTGATAATAGATTATTTACCGATAATAGTTATTTAGAATCTTTAGATTTTCTTTATAAATTTGATTAACCTTTATTTTAGATATAAATAAGTTAGAGCCTCTTTTAAAAATAAGTAATATTGATAAAAATTCATTATCTAAAGAAATTGACGTAGCCCAAAGTTTTTTAATAACTAACTTAATAATTACCAAGAATGTGTTACTAATGATTTTGATAAATTTTTATATGAGAACAAAGAGTTTTCTAATCTATTTAACAATTTTCCTATAACTTCGTTATTTGGCTCTTCAACGTCGAGTTGTGAGGCCACATTTTCTTTTATAAGAAGAATGATAACTTCTAGCTGTTAAGTAGTGACGATTTGGTTCTTTTAGACGAAAAATCATATACTGGGGCGTTGAATTTTGATGAATTTTATAATTTAATCAAAACAACCTTTAGCATAAAATTGTTAAATGAAAAAAAAACACTGCTCATAATCAGCTAATTATTAACTATTTTAAGACATGGTTGCAATCAGGCCTGGGAAAACAATGAGCCAAAAAACTTTGGCTCATTTTTTCCCCTAAAACATAAAAAAAGAAAGGGGGGCAAATATAAAGGGCCAAAATAAGCATTCAAAAAAAGCCCTTACTAAGAAAAGGGGCAAAAAAAAACCCACAAAAAGTGGCTCTTAAAAAGAGCCCCAAAAAACCCATTTTATGTTTTCCATATAATTTTAAAAAATTTTAATGGGTGGGTTATTTTTTCTTAAAGCACCTAGGAGTTTTTTTTAAGAAAAGGGGCTTGTTTTAAACATGCCCCTTTTCTTTAAGCAAGAAAAGGGGCTTTTCTTTTGCCATGCCCACGAGTTTGTGGGCATTTGGAAAAAAAAACCCAAAAACTTGTTAAAAAAAAGCCCATTTAGTTTTTTTTCCCAGCCCTGGTTGCAATTTTTTTTATGCGCATTTAACGTTTTTGTTCATGTTTAATTTAATTTTTTACCCTAATATTAATTAATTATATATAACCAGTGTTTCATATATATTCTTCCAAATTAGCATACTTATACAATTTGTTTTCATGATAATCAAGATTATTTTACTATTCATTTTCTAAAATCCAAAGTTTTATGTAATTTATTTTTATCATTCATATAAATCATATTTTTAATTTTCATGCGCATTGATACCAAATGATAAAATTATACTTGATATTAATTTCTAAATCTCATATCTTTATAAGCAATTGATTGATATTAGTGAAAACAATTAATTTTAACTCACATATCCAAATTATAAACGCAATTATTTTTTTATTTTATGAACTTTATAAATTAATTTGTTAAAAAATTTTGAACATGCATTCTATTGTTGTACATGTATATTTTTTGCCGTGACCGAAGGTCACGGCCAATCGGGCCTGTTCTGACCTTTGACTTCCAGAGTTCCAAAGCTTGCATGCTATAATATTCCGGAATACGGCGTCATACTAATTAATCCTTTTTAATTCTGGCGGAAGGCGCTTAATATTACTGAACCCAGAAATTATGAAGGTTGCCGCATAATATTTAAATGCTCTAACCCCCCAGAAAATGAAATCGACATGGGCCGTAAATTTATTAAAACAAAAAAAAAGGAATTTTGTGTTTTATAGAGTCGCTACCAACACATAACTTATATGCTCGTCATTTTTACCACAAATGATTGACATTTTAATAAATTAATTTATAGAAAAATTATTATTTTTGTCTAATGTTTAAAAACGGACGGAAACAGAGCCAAGTGCCATTATAACATAACAAAAACCACTAAAGACAATTTTTTTTTGACGAAATTACTCAAACTACATTTGCCTTTCATCCTCCTGGATACGGCTTAAATTTAGAATACGCTTGATCTGAAGGCAAATGCATTTTTTTAGAAGTCAGAGATCCATATCCAGTTGCAAAAAACTAAAAACATCACTGAAAAATACTGTATTTAAAAGGTAGAACGAATGTTTGCTTTTTGAGCCCTCCGATCTTCCGAACTTACATATGCATAGAGGTTTTAGACAAAACGTCTCATTTTTACTAAGGGGTTTTTGCAAGTACTCGAGGTTTTTTTCGAGTCTTGGACGCAATACTGTACTAATCCAAATTAGGCTCCCCAACGGAAACCTTTAATGTTTACCGTTCTTTTTTTCAATTTAAAATGTATGGGATTTTGTTTTGTTAGGTTTAAATGCCGACAAAGAAAGTATACGTCATAGGAAAAGTACAGTATCGTTTCGCTAAGTATATACAATAAATGGCGCACTCATTAATGGTCGAAAAATATTTACCCCGCCATTTATATTATTTTATTTGCCAAAATACTTGAGCAAGGATTGCAGAATTTTGTAGGAACCTATAATAGTTATATAAGGCTACATTCAGGAAAATACATATTAATAAAAACCTATGGTATAGGAGTTTCGTCCAAACTTTTTTCTCCATTAGGGGACGGCTTACCCGTTAGGGCTTGGCTCCTTTTAATTCTAAAGTAAGCATTGGTGTAGGAGAGGGGAAGGTAGGGGGGGGGGGGGGGGGGGGGATGAAACCCCCTCCAAGCATGCCATATTCCCACCCAAATTAAAAATTTTAGTGCATATCCCCCCCCCCCCCTCCAAACTAAATACCAATTAAATATAAAATTAAATTACATTTAAAATTCCATTAATATTTGGCAAAAATTTTTTTTGAACCCCCCCCCCCCCCCCAAGCTTTACAACTTGCTACGCCCTTGACAGTAAGCCCCGCAGAGTTAAATGAGAATTAACACGCGCCGGTGACCTAAGTTTTTAGGCCTAGGTTAGAAAATTGAACGGCTTTGGGATTTGTTGGCGGTCACCCAGCCTAATTTTAAGTGTCTAACACAACAAAGTTTAGCGCTCAAGGTCTTCCGACCTTCCTGCATTAATCAAAATAACAAAAAAGTTTTTTCGTCATTATATTGTAATTTTTTAATTGTTTAATATTTAAATGTGAACAACATAAATAAAATTATAATTCAACGTATTAGAGGTAATATAATACTGTCGAATATTTTGACTTTATTATTGAGGGCGTGTCTTATTGTAATTCTTTTTGTGAAAATTAATAACCTATAGGCATTTCAGCAAAATAACGTTTTTTAAAATGCCGCAAAGAAGCTGCAACCGAATAACCAAAAATCATGCATACAACATCTAAAAACCAAATTAGCCACATTTCTACTTACAATAAAAACATAAAAAAAATAATTAAACAAAAAAATTGAATTAAGACCCCGTCTAAATAACTGATTTATCCGCTTTGCTCAGGTGTCTAAAATATTGGTATTAATTTGGTTATATTTTATAAATTGAGACTCTAAGGAAAGAAAAACGATATTGAAGAGGTTATCTGCAATTAAATTTCATCTTATAAATCTTTTTTTTTCAAACACTTGTTACAGATATATTTTAGATTTATTTTTTATATTAAATTTCATATATATATTAATGTATTTAAAAGAACTCAATCTTGTATATGTTTTAAATACTTTAATGATTTTTAATTAGATTTAATTTATAAAGCAAATATCGGCTCAGACAGCTCAGTGGTTCTGTCTATCACGCAGGAGGTTGGGTCGATTCCTTGCAAAGGCTTTTTGCCTCGGATAATAAAACACGTGTACAACCACTTAGAAGCTTGACCTGCTTAAGCAGTCGGCCCAGGCCTAAGCTAAAAATTTAGGTCGCCGGCGTACGAGCTATTCTAACGCCGTCGAGAGCTTTTCTAACGCCGTCGGCAAAAAAAATTGCTTTGTTGGTTAAAAAAATCCTCTAAAATGGTATGGCGCCCTTTATGGAGGAAACCTCAATTTTTACTGATCATAAACTTAATTTGTTTGGCTCACTAAAAACTCAGTATTAAAAGAATTGGTCTATCTAATTAAAATTGGGTCCACATTAATTAGATTTATGACTTCGGATGATAGATGTTGATATATAATTATAATAAAAAAGAAGGATTAATTACCATATAAAGTGTTATTTGAAATTAACCATACAAGATAATGTTGTTATTTGTTTATACAGGTATTAAAAAATTTGTATGAATTTTGCAGTTAAAGATAATTGGAACTATAAGTTTGTCCCCTAATATGCCTGTGCCCGCCTAAATTTTTCGCTAAACAAACATTGATCGATATATCTTGGTTTAATATAGAGAAGGATTAAGCACAGTGTTGGACAGCTTGGAGGTTCTGCTAGTTTGTGTTAGTGTTCATCACTTAAGTTAATGAGCTTGAATAGCATTTCCAAGGCTGATTGCTAGGTAAAAGTCGTCTTTTTTTCTGGAGTCTCGCATCCAAAAACCTAGATCGCCGACGTGCGTTAAATCTCACAACCTTGCGACAATAACTTCGTCTGGAGTTAATATACACGGGAATGCCCCCAATGAAAAGGTTTGGGGAAAAATTTGAATGTTTTTAAAGAGTAAGACTTCACTTAACAAATTATCTAGTGTAGCATTGCTAATGCCTTGGTTACGGCTTTGCAAACTTAAATATTGTTTTGATTTAATTTGTTTGGGTAACATTAAATTTTTTTTCGCTGACACACATAGTGAAAAAACAATTTTTTTAACTTTCTTAAATAAAACGTTTAAGGTATTAAATATATCATAAATTGTATTTGCTGTGAGCATAGGAGAGTTTTATTTTTCAGTTAATGTCGCAATATTTAGCAGGTGGTTATAACGACAATTAAATTTAAAATAAACTTGGTAGGTATTTTGTATTACATAAAATAGGCTGACGTATTAAAATAAAGTCTTCTAATACAGCCCCTATCAACCTTGGGCAAACCACAAAAATTTTTTTTCTAAAATTTTTGTCAGAATACTTATATGTATAATGTTAATTATCGATGAAACCAGGACCCTTCCTCTTTCATATTATAAGGCATATATTAAATATCAGGATTAGTTTTCAGCTTAAGGCGATAGGTGTTTTAACTTATAAATTGTACCTAGGCGTCACATATAATCTATATATGTGAAAAACAGTTGAGTTTGATGAACTTTGATTTGTTTGAACCGATTCATTAGGTGTGGCTGTTATGGCAAAAAAAATTGTTGAAATTATCTTTTTGCAGTCGATGTACAATCGCACTTTTTTAATCGTTAAATTACATGTTATGTCATATTTATATTTTTTAAAAATGTTTTGCTCCTTAATCTAGTATTTTTTTTACTTCATTTCTATTTATCGACTATACAATATAAAAAAAAGATTGTTTCATCTGTAAGCCACTTATTAACTTTTTGATATGATATAGAGATATATTTAACATAATTTTTAAACATATGATACAACATATGTCCATCTCATCAATTTAATTTTAAATTTATTTATATACTCATTTATTATAAAATGCATTTTTGTCAAGTCATATATTAATACAATTAAAAAAATAATGACTTAATTTTTTTAAACGTTCAAAATAAACTTTTGTTCAAAAAATTTTTTGGGTTTTTAAACAGCACAATTGTAGTAGCTGGTAGCTATGTATTCATATATTATTGTTATAGGGCATTAATTGATTAATCAAGTTCCGAATGTGCAATATTGGTAACTACCCAAATATATAATGTTTTTCTTTTAAATTTTTTCGGAAATTATATTAACAAGATGTAAGATTTGTACATCTTTTGGTACCTTAAACCGGTAATAACCAAAATTTAATTAAAAAACCTATATTTGTATGAAACACGAATCAATCATAATTAATAGTCAACCTACAACTTATAAACTCTTGAAATCCATCTTCAATGATGATTTTTACAGTACCACTGCCCTGTTAATCAACAAGACGATGCCAAAATAAATTAATTGCTGAGGCAGTTAAAACAATTCGTTACAGTTTAACTGGTTGGATTTTACTTAAAAATTATTGAAATCAGAATATTATTAATTTATAAAGCATGTTACGAAATTTTATTAAAAAACAAACTAAAACTCTTTTTACCAATTTCATATCTTAACAGCAAATTTTGTTATAATCTATAATTATAGTAGCTTACATATAAAATAGTTACGAATTCGTTTACCACATTTATCAAAATTTCGTCTTCTAAGATGAAAGAATAAATAAAAAACACATATCTTAAAAGAGAAAAAGCAATCCACGCTAAACCTGGCAATTTAAGGCGGCCCAATTTTTTTAGGCCCAAGCCGGGCCCAATTTTAAATTTAAAATACGGATATTAATATATTATTATTATATAAAATACAGAGTATAGAATTAAACCTTTATTGTATAATTGTTTTAGTAATGTCATGGTAAAATTTAAGACATTAGATATAAAAGCTCCGGCTCGTAACTCCTTTTTACAAATTTAACCGCCGAATTTACAACCCGTTTCGACTTTGATCTTAAAAAGGAAGGTTTACCGCCTTAATAACGTTGGGAGTGAGGTGCAAACAGATTTTTAGAAAGGTCATTTTCTATTGTAAATTGTATATATTTTATTTTTACCGGGAGTTTTAATTTGTCAATATGTGTTATCATAATATGTGGAAACTTTTTTTGACCATACATTATGTTTAAAACAACATTGTTTTAGCTATTAGAGTAATCATTTCAACTTATACAGCGCCTTTAGCATTTATATTTTGTATAAATTTAAAAATTTAATTTTGATAAGGGCACGTGCAAAGTGAGTTTTTCTTTTTGTAAAACTTTTGAAAAATTTTATTTTGTAAGGGCACGTGCAAAGTTAGTTTTTATTTTCATTAAAATTTTTAAAATTTTTGAGAAATTTATTTTAATAATATAAATTTTAAAAGTTGTAAATATAATATATGCACATAAAATGCTTTTTCTGAAATAAAATATTTTTGAAAAAATTTAAAAAAAAATAAGTTTTAAAATTTTTTAGAATTTTCAAAATTTCATGAAAATAAAAACTCACTTTGCACGTGCCCTATAAGAAGCATAATTTTAAAAGTCGCCATATTTAGTATATACACATAAAATGCTATTTCTGAAATAAAAAATTTTTTAGAATTTCCGGAATTTTTAAAATTGAACGAAAATAAAAACCACGTGCCCTAAAGAAAAAAATATAGATTCAATGTTGAAAAAAACACATGTTAAGTATATTAGATTAAAAGATACATGTTGAAATGAATATCGGCAGTATTTAAATGGATTTAGACATTAATTCAATAAATTCTCTAAATAGAGTAATTGCATCGGGTGTAAATATTAAAGAGGTTAAAACCCGATTTTAAAAATTTATAATTTTGAATAAACTCTGAAGCCCATAATTATGAATTTTATTAGAAACAAGTTGTAAATCAAAATAAAATTTTCGCATTACTAACGCAAATGCAAAATAAAAAAATTTAAATTACAATATTTGACATACGGAAAAAAAAGTATCCTTTACAAGAATCATTTTGTTTGAACTACCCACTTTTCATCTCCCAAGACACATTCTTGACACTTCCAAAAACTAAATTACCTTTTTAACTTATTTTAAGTTTCGAAAGAATTTGTTAATTATTTTTAAAATGAGAAGGCATGGTATGAGGCTATTTTTTTCCTTGTTAACAAAATTAAATTTTACAAAAATTATCGATTTTTCGTTTTTTTTTTAAAATAAAACTTTTATATCTACCAAAGGAACTATTGTTATATGCCGGACCATAAACGTCGACACCCTGTCATTTATAAAATGAATGTTTGGTGGTTTAGATTTTTTATTGACTTTTAATGTTTTGTGAAAACGAGTTACCTTTACAGGTGTATTCATTTATTCCTCACCTGTACTTTAGGTATTAGACCCTAACCGTTTTCGCAATTTTTTTTATTTTTTTATTTCATCGGTGTTTTGTTTTGGCCTGAAATTTTGTCCATCTACCAAATGTCATAAATAATTTAGCAAATTCTTAAATGCTTTGAACTAAAAATTACAAGTTTTCTGCCACTTTGGTCGCTTTGTTTTGGCATATTTGGTGGTGGCGGAAATGGTGCAACATTTGTAGTATATATTAGATTTATTAAAAAATTTTTATGAGCCTGAGGTAAGAGAATATTTTAAAAGTTTTTATTTTTTTATACAAACAAATGGATAAAAAGCTTGTTTAAAAAGTAAATAAGAGTTAATAATAAATTTTTAAAGATATATAGAGGATTTTACATTTAAAAAAAAATTGAGTAATTAAAAAAAATCATGTTTTTTTTTAAATTGGATATATTTTTTATTGAGGGTAGAGTGAATTTCATATGGACCCTGATTAAAACCCGTTGATTACGAGTTAGAGCTATTGATAGGCTATTTTTTATTGTTTTCAAGTAAAACTATGTGCTCTTTTAATTTTTAATTAATTTATCTATAATACATACTCTACAAGTTTAACATAACTAAATTCATAAAAAGAGTGAAATCTCAAAGTACTAAAAATGTCGAAATTATAATTCTTATAGAAAAGAAAAATTTTAGAAAAATCTCGATATGAAAAATTTATTTTGGCTATTATTCACCCTACAAACATGATTTTTTATTCTATAGAAAAAAATAATTTCATTGAAATAATGTGAAATATCCTCTTATACACATAACATAAAGTTCCAAAAACAAATGTGATGATTTTTAAATTTAATGATATGTTGAGACTATATCATGAAGCCCTTTGAGGTATATCGAAAATCTAATATAACGTTCTTTAGGCCACGTTTTTAGAAATTTGCTAATAAAATTGGTTTTTTATGTCTGGTATCATATTTTCGGTAAAATTTGTTTTTAACTTTAGGGTAGACAAAACAAGTTTTTGTAAAATATTAATATAAATTTTTTGAAATAATATATATTAATTTATGAACCTATTTACTAATGAAAAAAAATACTAAAAAATTTTGTTTTAAATATTCTGAATGTGCCCTTACAAACTAATAATGTCATTTTATAGATAATTTTATTATCTATATATTCAAGAAGTAGCAACAGCACAGGAAAATGCAAACACCAGTCAACAATATCAATTATAAAAAAATAAATCGAACTAATATTATTCCCCTCATCGTTTATCTCATATATGTTTTTTGTTTTAAGTTTTTTTCGCCGGCTGATTGAGGTTTTTAACAAAACATTTTGGACCAACTTGATTTTGCGACCTTGATAATACCCGAAAGAGAAAACAGGCTATTTTTTTATATCAAATATACTTATAATTTATATTTTTTATTACAACTCATGAGATATAAATTTTTAGGTATATTCTTACATTAACATTTAGATTATACAGAATAATTGTCTCTTTTTAATAAAAATATTTGAAGTTTGAATTTAGCAGGTTAGGTAAAAAAAAAATTTAATATTTTTTGTTTTTAATTTTTTTTGTATTTTTTAAAAAAAATTTTATTGTTCCTAGCTGATGTACTATTTGTTTAAAAATAACGGTAAACTTATTTGCAAATCCCTAGGGCTCAAAAAATAAAATTAAAAATATTGCGTTTTTAAATTGGATATGTGAATTAAAAATTATTGTTTGCACTAATATCAAATGCTGAAAACGATATGAGATTTAGAAATTAAATAATTTTATCCTTTGGTATCAATGCGCATGAAAAATAAAAATATGATTATATGAATGATAAAAATGAATTATATAAAATATTTTAGAAAATGAATAGCATAAGATTGATTATCATTATTGTAACAATATGCTAATTTGGAAGAATATGATTAAACACTGGTTATATATAACTATTAATTATTGATATGGCAAAAGATTAAATAAAACATGAACATAAACGTTTAATGCGCATGATAAAATTTTGCAACCATGTCTTAAAATAGTAAGTAATAATTAGCTATGAGCAGTGTATTGTTTTTATATAACAATTTTATGATAGTGGTTGTTTTGATTAAAATATAAAATTTATCGAATTTCAACGCCCCAACTAATGATTTTTCGTGTCCTATAAGAACCAAATCACCTTTAAGCATGTCACTATTTGCCAGCCTACTAGAAGTTATTATCCTTTTAAAGCACCTCTAACGTTGCCGCGTATTTGTTCGTAGAGGTATTATCACCATATTGGTGATACAAATGGCAACACATCTTTATAATATAAAAATTCAACAAAATCATTAGTACCACATTCTTTGTAAATGTAGTTTTTTAAAAATTATTTGGCTACGTCAATTAAATATTAGATTTTTAAACTTATTTTTAAAAGAGGCTCTAATTCATTCATATCTAAAAAAAGGATAATTATATTTATAATAGGAATTTAAAGATTCTAAATAGTTTATTGTCAAAAAATTTCTTATCAAAATAATCAATAAATAAATCAATAATATATAAAAATACTTTTTAATTTATCATTATTTAAATTATTATACTCAAACTTATGAGTAGATAAATAAAAATTAAAAATATCTATTAGTTCTTTTATCAAATATTTTATTGTCATTTAAAAAAGTATTATATCATCACAGTTTTTAAATAAACCTGTAAATGTATTTGTATTTAATATTGTTTAATTCTTAACAATCAAAGGTGTATTAAATCAAAAGTGTTATAAACAAATTTGCATTAATTGATCATTATTATTTATTTTCAATAAATAAAATAATTTTTCAAGTGATAAATACAAAAAATAAATTGGTGAGTGTAAATATGGTCAAAAAACCACGACGCTTCGGCTTTGTGACCTGAATATATAAAACTTTTTATTTTTAATTTTTAAAAGATTATTTAATATTTTTATGTAATTTTTGTTTTAACAATGGCGTCGTAGTGTCTACACCATCGATAGGGCAACAGCTGGCATATAATCCCGCACTTGTCCTTTGCATCATGTTGAAATAATTTAAGAAGGAAAAAAAATCAAAAAAATCTTTTCCTTCACTTAAAACTTTTAAACAATCTTGTACAACAAGATGTAATTAGTTAAAGCAGTGAAAATAAGCCACATGGTGTCCAGCCATTATGCTTATAAATACTTGAACATCACCTTTTTCCCCGGACAATACGTTCGCCCCATAGTAGCATTTTGCGATTTTCTTGGTTCTAGATTATATTCTAACAAGTTGACAAGTGAGGAAATTTTTTTGGCATCAGATTTATAAATTGCTTTCACAAATATAAATCTTTCTGTAGCATCATATTTTACTAATAGTTGGATAGCCAGCGTCTGACGGGAGCGGGCATAGATAAGTAGTAAATTTTTCGGTTAATATACGGTGGCCGCCAAGCCTATATCACTTTCCGTGACGTAAAATCCAAAATACGCATCTTTATAAAAAGAGTTCCGCAGGGCTCGGTTCTTTCTCTCACCCTACGCAAAACCATCTACACTTTAGGCTCAAATGTTGATCTTCTATCGACCTCACTAAACAACTACCTTACCTTATTATCCAAATTTTTCGCCAACCGCAACTTAGCCAATTCCCCGTCAAAATCTTCAGTCACTCTTTTCACTCCCCTCACACGCCAGATCAAGGTCATCCACCTGTTTTATATGGGCTCATTACTACCCCTTGCTCGCAACCCTAAAATACTGGGTCACACGTTTTATGCTTAACTTCAATCAGCATATAAAAACACTTCAGCTAAAGTTAATAGAGACAATTCCTAAAAGCTTTGGCGGGCACCTGGGGCCAAAACGAAGAAACATTATCCACTAGCTACAAGGCGATATCTCGATTTATAATCAACTATGCCGCCCCGGTTTGGTTTCCAACAGCTTCTCAGTCCAACCTCGACAAACTTCAATCGGCACAAAACGGCGTTTTGCGCACCATCACGGGCTGCCTTAAAATTACCCCAGCAGATCACCTTTATTAAGAAAACACAGATTCTTTTAATCAAACCTCACTCGCAACTAATGCGATTAGTTTTTGGCGTCCTGTGTCTCTTCCGATCACCCGTATCACAAACTCTTTCATCTTAATTCCCTTGCTCGATCAATGAAAAATACTTTGCCCTCAATCAGCTTTATACGCATAGTCATTTACTTGACTTTAATATAACACCAAAACAGTGGCTTAAGCAAATATATACCGAGGTTGTTAGCAATACAATTAAATTTTATAAACCCCTTCCCATTCTTTTAAATGGCTCCTCCCATATCACAATATGAAAAAACTCTCCCCAGGCGAGAAATATCCCTATTATCTCAGCTAAGATCAGGCTTGTTATCTACTAGCAGACTTCCGTAGTCCCGTCCATTCAACAGAAGACAAGTGCATCGACTAAAGAAGCGACTGACAATTTTCTACATAGGCTATCGTGCCCCTCACGTGGGACCTCCATAATCTTCTGGGACAAACCCTCTCAGCCGCCTCCAAACTCGCTCACACCTTAAAGCCTCCCTCATCCCTTTTCTAGCGCATGGGTAAACAACAACAAAAAAAAAATCTGTGTTTCTTGTCAGCAATTTTTATTGAAAAATATTTTACATCGCTCTCAAATCTTGTCAGCTATTTTATTACAGTTATCTTTTTTTAATTGATAGCGGATGGTATTGATATGAAGACACTTTAAAAAAAAGTAAGTATTTAAAAAAAATATTTTATGAGGTGGAAGGGCAAAAAAATTTATACGTATTTTTTTTGGAAGGGGGGGGGCAATTAAAAACTTTGAAAGCCCCCCAAAAGGGGTCTAAAATGGTGCCTGACCTGTTATGTCAAAGATTAAAACATAAAATGTGCTGGGTTCTTCATGGAACTCACCATATCTGCCCTTCGAATAAATAGTAAATTGTGTCATTAATTTTAATTTATATTTTAATTTATAACGGTATTCAAATGTTAATATTCATTTTTATAAAAACTATAAATAGGAGGTAACAATATTTTGAAACCTAACTAATCCAGATTATATTAGTTTTTCCATATGAAACCTGTACCCTAGGGCGCGTGTTTAGGATTTTAGAAAAGAGGGGGAGAGGGGGGGCGGGAAGTACGCTTCAATTTTATGCATTTTTGAACGAACAAGAATGATTATTTAGCAAATGGGAGGTGCTCACCAGGACCTAGCAGTTTAGGCAAGCCAACAATGACCTAGGGCAATTTGTTAGCGACCTTTGCGATTACTATAGGACACATTTGTTCGTTAATGAGCTGTTATTTTTATCTATACTCGTGATGCAAAATTTGGTAGTCCTAGGCATTTTATGGCCCGTTCAGGGGTCATATTCCAAATAGCTCTAAATATGTATTTTTTTAATTTTGAAGGTTTTTGTAACTTTGGATGTATAACTATTTTTTCAAATAAAATTGACCACTTTTTTTGAAAAAATGTGATGTTAAGAGATGTAATTTACAAATTTTTTAAAAAAATAAATGAACTATGAATGCACCATTATACACTAAAGTGTATGGACCGAACGACATTATTGAAGTAATAAATTATTTTTCCTGTCGCATTCTTTTTTTAAAAAAATTTTAGATTATGACAAGTTGTGCTTGCGTGGCAATTTTTTAAATTATTATCATAAGATAATTGGAAAAAAAATCATTTCAAATGAAGTTAATCATTAAAAAAGCACACACACTCACACAAAAAAATGCCGAAAAATTTTTTAAATTAGAGTGGGAAAAATGAAAGAAAATAAAATTTACCAAGAGTGTCTTTCACATATACATTTTCTCATATAGCTTTCCACCCCCCCCCCTCTTTTTTTGGATTTTTTTTTGAAATGTAATTAAAAAATGATAAATTACATTAGCGGCCAACAAAAAAAAAGCCAAAAAAAGTGGGGGAAGGGGGGAAAAGCAAGGCATATAAACACACAATAGCCAAAAAATGTTAAACGCCGACAAAGGGAAAAAAATTAAATGAGAGGAGATATGATATTTATATACAATATATAGTATTTTTTTTATAAAGAGTGGGTTGGGTTTTTTTCGTGGGGGTATCTATTTTAAAGGGGCTATAAGGCAGCGGTGATGCATCATTAATTTAAAATCCAATTTTGTCAGGCATTTGATGAGATAGAGATAGATAGTCAACAAGAAAAAGAATGCCGACTTTAATCGTTTTTTTATATAGATATTTTTTCAACAAAAAAAATTTTTATTTTTTGGTTTTAGTGTAAAATAAGTAGTTTTTTTTCGTGAGATTTATTTTTATATGTGTTCTGTTAGACATTATTTAGTTGGTCAAAAGAATATAATTAATTGCCGCCCCTAATACAACAACACAAGCAATTTTAGATGGGGCGGGTCTTATGTGCGCTTGCTACCTATCTCCTTTAATGTCCATTATTCATCTTGCGGTAGCCCAATAATATTCTCGGGGATAGCTATACTCCTTAGGGATATTTTTAAGTCTGTAATAATTTTAAAAAAATTGATAAATGAGTTATAGATAGAGCTTTATGCATAGGTTCATATTTTTGAGGTCGGAAGGATGAGCTATCTTTTTTTGAGAGTAGGCGCAACTCATTGCAATTTGAATGGGAGTTTTAATTTATTTTTGGAATTGAATAAAGAACAAATATAAAATGAGTCTAGAAAAATTAAAATAAATTACAATATTTGTTAAATAATTTTATAAATTACTAAAAATTTATTTCTTATATGTTGGGAGTAAACTCACTTCACATTAATTTAGGCAACAACCGAGGTTATGCTCCTCAGCATTGTAGCCCTTTAACTTTATGAGATTTTGAAAGCGCGGCTAAACCCAAATCAACTTGAAACAGGGATTAAGGCGATATGTATCATACCGTTCGATCAATGAAAATTGAGCTATTATACTGATTTGTGCTAGAAGAAGACACTATCGTGTGCGTGCGCACAAAGCCAAACATTTTTTTTAGTTAGTTTTTTAAAGTGTTTGCGTTGGCTTGGTGCTGGGAGGAATCATGAAGATTCGATAATTTGATGCAATGGAATTAATAAATTGTTTGAAATGAATATAAAAGTATTCAAGTAATTATTGCATTTCTTAATACCCCATTCCCCACATGCAAACGATTGACCCCTTCATTCCCAAATGTTTAACGCCAGAATAATATCAGTTATAATCCCCATCTTCCGCGGAGTACGTCAATAATATTACTTTCCTTGGGCTCCCGGATAATAATTATATCTTTCCCCTTTGGACCTCACTATTCGTCAATGTCCCCAAATCATGTCAAAGTCCCACTTTTCGTCAATGGCTCAATAAGACCGTTTCTCCTAGGGATGAAGATTTATGATTGTTCCTTTGGCCCCAAATTTCATAGCTCTGATTTCGTCGAATTTTATAATTTCATCTATCAAATTTTAACAGTAATTTAGAGGCATTTTAAAAATCATCATATGTTTAATATCTCTCGTAATGCTAGTAATTTGTATTCTTTTTATTTTCTCGGCAAACAATGGCATCTTTGTAAGCGAACATTAATTGGGCTTAGAAATTTTTGGAAAAGTTAGGTTATAATTAAAAACTTAAATCAACTAGAGTTAATTGAACGTTTCATTTAATTTTTAATAAACCTACCGGTCGACGAAAATCATATAAAAAAATAAAAATACGACATTCGAGTAAAATATTTGATATTGATCTTATCCCATACATATTTCTGTTTACCGAATAATCAGATAGCTATAATAACCAAAATTCGCCAAATTAAAAAATTTTATGACCTAGAGAATGCCCTAAAAAAATTATCTTTTTTCCTATGTTAAAATTGCTATTAGCTCATTTTTAATAAGAGAATTAAATCAAACTCTAAATCAATATCTTATAAAATAATGTCCAACCTATAATCGCCTTTAATTAAAAATATTATTCAACGTTTAAGTTGAGCTGTTCTTAATTTAAAAATAATTTATTTTAATATTTTTTTGTTAATCCGTCTTTTTTACTTCCAACATTTTTTCAAAAATTATTAATATTGTTGTTGTTTATTACCCCATCCGGAGGTAGTAAGATAGAACTTGAGGGCAGCTAGAGATAAATTGATCCAAAGATTTATAGGAGAGATAGGAAGCTTGCGGTTGGGGCGTAGCCAGTGTTGTATATCGTCAGACGCTGATATGCGGTAGCAGATATTATTATAAAAAATCATTAATATTATTAGCTGGCTTAAAAAGTTAGAAGTAACGGTAAAAGAAATAATACATTAAATATCAGGTCTGGTTTCTGAATATAGCTTATAACTTTTATTTAAGAAATTGTGTGCCTTTTTTTCAAATCTTCACCCTTTAAATTATATCCAAATCTAGAAAAATATGAAAAGAAATGTTTTTCTTGTTTATGTTATCTTTTACATTCTCTCTTAAAAGTTATAAAATTATTTTCAAAATATTTCATTGGTCAATCTTTTATAAATCAACATTTATTTATCCGCAAAATTATTGAAAAAATTAATCCAAACTACACCCTTAAATTTGTTTATGGACATTTAACAAAAAAATAAAGTTCTCACTACAAAATCAACTCTTAAATGGGCGAATAACAAAAAACGATAAAGGACATTAAGCAACATTAGAATCAGGTTTTTTGTATAAAAATTTTTGTTATATGCTTGATAAAAATTTTTGGTTTAAACATAATGAGCATAGTTAGATTTTTCGTTAACTTCCAAAAACCACAACCCACGAATTTAATTAGAGCGCCTTTAGACTTGCCAAAAGAAAAATCGATGGAATGAGAAATTATCATGTAGCTCACGACAGGATTTGCCTATTTTAATTTGAAATTTTCAACGAATGCAATACCTAAATGTAAAGGTTTTATACAAACATTACGGAAAAAAAAACAAAAAACTCTTTCTGTCATTTCGTGGTTAACGTTGCAGTCTTCAATTTAAATGTACTTTTAAAAGGTTTTTATAGCCTATACAAGCAAAAAAATAGGTTCAGTTATATCTTAGCCCATACGTCAAAGTGGTGGTCTCTCGAAGTTATCCATTAGCTAATTCAAACATTTTAAGGTAATTGTTTAGGCATTCAAACTCGGTTCTTATAGTTCATTCCTAAAAAGCATAATAAATAGAGATGCTAAGCAAAACTACCTTGCACACACAAAATCTTATTTTGTTTTAAAGTTTGCGCTAAGCCAATTGGCCTGCCCATTTCAAGTGTCAAAAAACTTTGTTCGTTAAGAAATATAATAAATGGTTAAGCAGGCCGTATGTCAGGGCCAAAAAAATTGAAAAATGTTTACAAGGTTATAAGAAAATTCGTACAGCGTATTAATTCTATTTAAGCTTGCAAATATTTACAAACGTAAATTTATATTTGAATTGTTACAATTTTAAATTTAAATATCTTTAAATTTATTTAATACTATTTCAACATTTTGAACTCCTTCATAGATTTAAGGTACCTGAGGAGTGTATTTGTTAAATCTATAAAGTGATATATTAAATATTTTAGTTTATTATAAAATATAATAAAATTTAGGGGTCAAATATATGTTGTTATGTCACTATAGGTAAATGTGGACATAGACACCTTTACCCTAGAAATTAAACTGAAATGGATAGATCGCAACAAAGGTATAAAATAAGAATTTTAAGTTAAGTTGCATGATTTTATAGTACCTAATATTAAATCCCGTTTACCGTTTTTCGATATTTCTTCCAACATCCATTATATTTTAAATTAGAGTTTCGGATATCGTAAATGCTTTGTTCAAATAATTATATCTCTTTAGCTCCCAACTTTAATATTGTGCATAAATAAAATTTTATAAAACAATTTATTTAGTTTTAACGAAACAAAGAAAGCGTCAAAGATTAATAAACACTAAAAAATTAATTATAAAAACAATAGAGTTTGAGCATCTTAAAAAAAATTATATCAGTTTTTTCGTATCACATCACAACATCTAGGGCCATATTCGAAATATTTATAAATTTTTGAAATAAAAATTTTATTTATGAGGTTGGCTAAGAAACTAAATGACTTAAAAATCTGTATATCTTGAAGAAAAGTACAAAAAAAATTTTATGTTTTGATTGGTTTGCCCCACTTGATTAACCATACTATTGATTAGAACAATTTTTTTTTTAAATACCCTAAAAAAAATACTACCATGGAACAAAATTTAGAATTCTTTAATTCTTGAATATTATAAAATATAATTTTTGGCGGCCAAATTCGGAGATATTTCCCCCCCCCATTCCTTTCGTTTTTAAATTCACTAACGGCTCTGTATAACCATGATTCATGTGTTTTTATATTCTTTTATATGGATAGATACGAACCAGTAGTTTCAAAAGATATGTTAAAATCATTAATACTTCTAGCGTAGGGTCCGTTTATAGGGATTCCAAGCAGATAGTACCAGCGGTGGATAATGTATTAAACTAAACTTAAAGAGGAATTCTGCGCTTATCACCAGTTATGCCATCCGGGCTTGGCTTTATAGAACAATAACTAATCATTTGTGTTTATTCGTTTTAAAAAATTTAATAATTTTTGAATGAAAATAACTTCTAAGCCAGGTGATGAAACTCAAATATGCTGTGAGTAGATTTATTATATTATGGTTTCAGGTTGTCAAAAGCCTGAAAGTGAGAAAAACAATTGTTTTTAAATTTTAACTTAGGTCATTATTAATAATAGTGTCAGTGTCTCTGCAATCAAATTGACCTACCGCAGAGCTATCTTACTTTGGCCATTTATATCTGAAAAAACCAATAAGCTCCGACTTTTTGGTAACTTGATAGCATATTTATAGTTAACTAAAAAACAGTCATCTAACAAATAATAATAGAGTCAATTTTAAAATTTGCATTTAAGATTTTATATCCGAGGAGCTTAATGAACCCCACTAAGAGCCGGTCCCCAGCTACCTGCTTGGGGGCGCGTGAAAGTTTTTATAAATACACAGTTTTAAACCAACATATCGAAATAAATGTTTATTTTAGGCGACTGGAAGCTTATTGGTTAGAATGCCAATTAAAAAAGCGGACCGTAATTTTTTATGTTGTAAGCAGTAAAAGGAATTTAAGAATAATCGTATATTCATAAGTTTAGTTTTAATGTAAATATAACTACATTTAAAAAAAAATATAAAGCGCAAGACGAAGTTTTCAACGCCCCTGTTTTTCACGCTATAAAACTGGTGAACAACGGCAATACCGCCCCTTTATACGGCAGGTGCAATTAGTAGTCGCTCACACAGGCACGATTAGGCGCTTACACAGGCGTAAGAGCCAGGTTTGAAAACAACGGATTCACACTTAGGGTATTACTTTTATACTCTCTCGCGAAATTTGAAAAATCAAGCATGGCCCATAAAACAAAATTTTGGGCATACATTGAAAAACTTGTCGGGCGGGTCGAGCCGAATTACCACACTCCGGTTTGAACTCTAATTGGCCCACGCATTGCTACCAGATGCCTAAAAATATGGCGTACATTGCTTTTTATGAAAAACTAGGTGCCCATAAGCGGATTGCTATTATGGACGGACCGGTTCTGAGTCGGACTCGTCAAGGTGTTGGATTAAAAATTTTAGCATTTTCTAGAACTGACCCAATCATTTGATTTGTTTAGGTAGAAATTTGCAGTTTTTAGGTTATAAAACTACTCACAAGTGACCAACAATGCCAGAGCTTGATAGTTGTGATATGGTTCCCAATAAATCTCTTTAGCTTCGCTATAAAATATCCCTATACCGTAGGCTATTAAATTGATTCTGGCTGGCGGCAGAATTTACATAATATCAAAGAAGCAAAAGTGCACGAAAAAGCCACATTTTTTATATAGATATATATTTTCTACATTACCACGACCAAACCAGCTTTAACCATAAACATATTAAATAAATACATATCTGAAAAATGATCGCGTAGTAATAAATTTTATTGAGCGATATATCTATATATATAAGTTAAGTATAACCATAAAATTTATTACATGGCTCACAATATAACAACGAATGAAATAATATTTTATTATTATTATTGTATTTGTTTAATGCCACTAAGCAAATCCGTATCACAGCCATGCGCTTTATAACTTAATTTAAGAAATTTAAGTGTGTTTAAATATAAGGTGGTGGCGGTATTCTCTTTATTGCGAAATTGCAAATCGGTGTTTATGTATATGTATGTGCTTGCTTCTTCTCGTTCTCCCAATAGTATTCAGTTAGGTTTTAGCGGAAAACATTTTAGTTTTGATATGGTGATAAATCGTAAGATCGTTAATTTTGGTCCGGTCCTAAACATACTAATAACAAAAAGGAATTATTTATGCTTGTTAGAGGCAAAAAAAAATGAGAGAGACATAAAAAAAAATGATTTAGTAGATTATGGACATTGATAAATACTAAAAAAAAACAAAATTTTTTTTTGAAATTCATATCACAAATATATATTTGTTGTCTTATAACATATTTTTTTAAGGAAAATATAGACAACGTTTAATGACCGAAACAGTCATATATGATATTCAAGTCGCCTTGCTATATATACCGTAGCAATCTAAATGATATACATATAATTGTCACATTCCTATGAAATATATCCCAAATAAAATATTTCGGCATCTTTTGTGTGTGCCATCTTCTCAGCTCCAGACATTTAAGAAAATATAAATACGATGATGAGTTATAATAGAAACCATCAAACCGGGATATATGGACTCTATGAATAGGACATTTTAGAAAATGGCATCTTTCTCGTTAGCCAACGTTATGGTATTCTCTTTCGAAGACCCCAAAAATAATTTTATTGCTGCGATTATTCCATTTGTCATTAACAAAGATTTTACAATTAAAATATTTTTTTAAATATTTATAACCAAATCCGCCATCTAACAGTATCAACTTTATCATTTACTTCCACCTCAATAACATTCGTTGTACATAAATGTTAGTAGTCGCTATGACGGGAAATTACTCGAAAGATGATAAACCATTACCTGCCCATGTTGACCCAAATCGTCAATTCGTCGAGGTAGCATGTTTATTTAATTAATAAATTTTTAATTCTTATCCTTTAATAATAATGGCCCTACCCGTTAAATAAACATGTATGTATCTCAACAATCTTTAGGTGAGTCTCCAAATCAGATAGGCCATAATTATTGTAGGAGTAGAGGTATATATAAAATTTATCGGCACATTGACCCTTAGGCGATGTTTAACCTTACCTGTTGCCACATAAAACTATAACATTACAGCAATTTAGCTGATTAAAACAAGATTTATACCAAAGTTGGAAACGCCGGGTAATCGGTGTCATGAACTATTAACTGTTGGGGGGTTGGGATGCCGAAAGATTTTCGTGGGGGAAGGGAGGGGGGTTTGCATTATAATGAAAATTTGCGTCTTTCGTCTGTTATTTTGTGCCGTATTTTCATAAAAAGTTTCAGGCATATAATTTTCCAGGCGTTACACGAGGACTTCTTTATTTTTTATTTTAGTAGATAAGTAACCTTATGGTCTTATCTTTCGTGCAAATCACATACCCTAATCATTTATAGTGTTATTTTGTTTCGCTTATTAAGTCAATCGTAAGTTTGAAGTTATCAAATAAAGATCTCATCAAAACAATATTATGGGCAAAATAAAGGCACGTGAGGATGCATAAAGCTCATACACCTTGTCCCCTCAACGTTGCTCAAACTCTCAAATTAAAAAGGACCCAGGCGGGGTTTCAGTATAGTTTTAAGATCAGGCCACATTGTTTCCGGCAAAGTATACAATTCATTTGTCCTATAAACTTTTCGCTTTGCATATTTGGTTTTTTGCATATTTTATTTTTAGTTTGGGGGCAAACATTAGCTTTTTTTTTCGTAAAAAAAATTCTAATTAAGTCAACTGCGCAAAAAAACTGTTTAAAATATTTCAGTTTACATTTTCGACTAAATTAATGTGTTTTAAAACGTTACTGTCAAATGTTTGATTTAATATGCGAGATTATTTAACATTGTGTGTTTATATATATTCGTCAAAAACAGAATAAAACGAAATTTTTATTTTTTAATTGACTTTAAACACACCGTGCTTTTAAAAAAATGACCTGGCAAGTTGGAACAGACCCAAAAAAATTATGTTAACCCTATTGGGCTGGTTCCAAAATTTAGGTAGAGGGCTAGCTCAACTGTACTCTCCTTTCGGGGATTAATACGAACAGGTAAAAAAAACAAGATTAACCATATTTTCTTTGGTTTATAACTTGTAAATCACGAAAAATCAAACCTTTTGAACATTTAAGCTTTGCAATTTTACCAAATCCCTAGGCCATATCGTAAGGTAAAAATTTTACTGCACATAAATCATTACATTAACGTACGAGAGGAGTGTGATCAAAAGTTAAACAAAGGGAAAGCCGCGCAACAGAAATATTTCATATCTTTTTATGATTACTAATAAATTAGGTAAAACTGATCCATAAAAATATGTCATAAAAATAAAAAATAAATTTTAAATAGCGTTAAAAATGGTAAGCTGGTTTTATTTGTTTTATCAAAAATACCTTAGCACATAAATTACGAACTTAAACAAATTTATATCTAGTAATCTACTGATAATTTTTTTAACTGAGCATTCAGCTTGCTTTTGGTCAAATTTTTAGGGACTCCTAGTTTATTATAATACTCAGTCCGCCCAGTCAATAAAGTTGATATCACATTTCACCAAGGCAGCCCTATACAATATTTTTGGCCGACCCGACTTGTTGGAATTGATAAACAAAATTTTAATGGAGACCGAGAAAAATTTAATTATATATTGACCCTTTCGACATGGCAGTAATAAAATTTTTATGGAAAGTGTGCAAAACACAATATTAAGCCCGGCCCAAATTTTAGGTTTTATGACCCAACCCGACCCAAACCTACAATTACGGCCAGAAAAATTTATATTAAAATTTTAAGAAAATTTGTTGTATAAGGTATTGATAAATGATCCGTACATCATGTGATTTAGTTCTTGATAACAATGGTCAAAAAAGACAAAATGAGTTTCAAAAAAACGGCTTGGTTTAGCTCGGCCCTTAATTTTTATAATCCAGGCCCGGAACTTGTCGGCCCGCCCCACCCTATTTTTTGGGCGGATTGGCACTGCGCCGAGGGGTGGGGAGAAGGGGTTTTAGTATAAATTTTTTATCTGACTTGCCATTTTATTTTAAATAAAAATACCAAGAACAGCTAGTCTTTAGTATTCTTATTGTTAAGTCAAATAAAAAATTTTAAAGGCTGAACACAAATTCTGACGTACAATGACTTAGCAGTTGCGGGCGCCGACCTACCTAAAAAAACCTTGGGCACAATCTGTATTTGTACTTTTTATTAAAAGTTGTCTAATTGTAAATGTTTAATATCTAAACGAGGTGCTAGTTCTAGGCATTACCTGAAAATTCTAAATTTAAACAGGGTTAAAAGAAATAACCAAAGATGTTATTAATGACCATATTTTTTTTTAAAAAATAAGCCTTACACAGATTATCTTAAATATGGTGCTGAATTTTAAAAAACTTTCAATAACATTATTTGTTAATGTACAAATATAGGAAAACGATGTCTCACCAGAAAATTCGCTATCCCTGCTTGAAATTGCGTGCGAGAAGATCAGCCAAGATCTATGCCACCGGAATACCAATATCACCAAACTATTTGCCGATTCCTTGTTCAGCTCGTCTCACGCGGAGGTTCCGACTTCAAAGTCCACTTCTGAATCTCATTGGTCGGCAGAAATGAGAGGAGGAGAACCTTCACGCCGCCCAAAAAAGCCTTCTGTAACGACCTTAGGGTCAATGACTAAGAAACGTAATAATTCAAGCCAATTTGGGAGCGATAATTCTCTTGAAAAAAACAGCACTGAGCCCAAATTCCCCCTTACTATCTTGTCATCTTCATACGGGAGTGCGAGTAGTAAATATGAGCGTGACGTGAAATACTATCTCGACGTTATTAACTCTCCTTCGCCGCCAACAGATAAAGTTGAGAGACCACATAATCGGTCCTGTCATCATCATATTACTGGTCGTGATAAACGGAATGATGGTCGCGTTAAGAATGATAATAATTTTGTTGGCACTTCGTCTTCTTTCGCTTCCTCTGTCCGGCGCCAAAAATGGTTAAATTCGTTAAAAATGAATTATAACCTGTTCCATAACCATTCCAACAGCACATCTCGTCCAAACCTTGACAGAACCAAACAAATTAAACAAAACATCATTCATAAGTCTTTTATAGACTGCTGCGAAAAAGTATCGAGTCAGGAGAAATTGTCACCAAAAGAGAACCTACCTCAAGTTAAAAAGCATTGTGCAATCGTTACATCAATTACTGGTGCAAATTCAAGTCCTCACAATTTAGATTTGCCCGGTGAAATAACTAAAAATAGTCTTTCAACCGAAATATTTGAAGTTAAGGCCAGTGACTTGGGAATATTTCCAACTAGTGCATGCCCTTCTCACGTAGAACAGGATGCCCATTTGACCTATACCCAGAACTCGCATGACATGTCAGCGTATGATGGCTCAATGTTTTCTCAACAAAGACACTACAAAAACATATCATTCCAAGCTTCGCTTAACCATTTTTTACTAGAATATTATCGATATTACTTTCATTACAATTTCTTCTTAATGGCACAATCATCAAAGCATCTTCAGTCCACCCCATACCCCTTCATCCGACAAGACTAACATAAATATTGACAAAAACCTTACATACGCAAAACCAGATCCGGTCTATTTAATAACAAGTTCAAAACAACATTCCCTAAATATAAATAGGTTACTATCGAGTGATGCGCCTAAAACCGGTGATATGTCAATCTCGACCTCACCTAAAATCCACAAATATACACATTTTCCACCCTGTCACAATAAAAAGTGGGAGAATACTTGCGATAGTTTAGGTAGGTTTCCTACTCCGTACATTCCGATGCCAAAAACTGATTTTGGCGAGTCCGATAAAATTTGTGATACAACAATGTTTAATAAACAACAACCCGCTCATTCAATTACTACTAAGTCACCCATTTATTTGCATCATAATCGTCAAAATTTTTACAAACACTTTGATCACAAATTCATTATCATCCAGCTTGGCCGCTACCTGATCCATATGGTAGGTATCGTCACAGTGCTCAAAGCCCTCCTCTTTTTCCTTTCCCTCCTTCACTCATTTCTCAGCCCGCACTGCCGCCGCCATTTTTCCCATCCCCATACTCGCTCGACATGGCCCACCCTTGTGTGAGGTTTCCTCCCGCCCCAAAAAACAGCGATGAATTATATTCTCAATCAGCATCACCTAAGAGGCATGATGGCGATGTATTCAATTTTGATTTCTTGCCAACACCTAGCAAGAAGTTCAAAAGCGCCGATTTATAAAATCAATTTTTACCATTTTTATATTTATATTATGCCAAACAATATGTCAACGTGCATGTGGTATGTATATATTAACAATAAAAATACTCTTAGATAAAATTTAAAATGTTAAGCTCAATGCCGAAGATTGCCTTAATAATATTTGGTTTTGCCTTTATTTCGCAAAACCATACTTAAGAACACGTTGGATGCTTAGTTTTAAAAGACTCATAAGCTCGATGAAAAAATTACCAGAAAGTTTGAAATTTTTAGTTTTTCAAGAGGTCAATCAAAACTTATTTTCTTATTTGACCATGTAAGTTTTATAATGAGTACGTGTCGTCAAATATCTAATTTATTGAGTGTGTAAAATGTTATATTGCTTGTTAGCAGGGCCGTACCGGCCTATCTCATGGGTCAGACATTTGCTGAGGGCGCTACATTTTTTATTTTAAATTTTACTATCATGCACTGTTTAAAATTCTATTTTATCATATATATTCTAATTATATAAGTTTTTTACCATGCATCATATTTCAATAAATTAATATTTAAAAAAATTATTTTTAGTGTTACCTCGTTCTTTCTATATAATAAAAAAGGGGCGCCTTTTTTTGCCTAGGGGCGCTTGAGAAACCTGGTACGGCCCTGCTTGTTAGCTTTGCTTTTAAAGAAAACTGGCTCGTTTATCTAAATTTAATAATATTAAAAAAAATATTAAAACACTTGAAAACAAAAAAACCAACATAAACAATTTTCACAAGTTGTATAAGGAATTTTCTTTAACGATCCCGGGTTTTTTTTCTTTATGCCTCCAATGTTTTTTGTATCGCTTCTAAAGTTCAAAAAATAATCCACAAAATTTGATTTATTTATTTTTAAAAATATTGGCCTATTTAGATTCCTTATGTAAATGCATCCAAAAACAAGTTTTTAATCAAATTATTAGCAATTTTTTAAAGTTATTTAGGATCAAAAAATGGATTTTATGACAGAAAGACTAATTTTACAAAAACAAAAATAAGATAAAAAAAATTGTAAATTATAAAAAAATTAAACGCCTTACGTAAACGAAGAATGTTTTCTTAATCTGCGTTTTAAACCTTTGTTTCTGACCATAGGATATTAAAGAAGTACAAAAAACCCAAAAATCGTAATCTTTTTCTTGATATCGAACTAATATTCTGAGGCATTGGCTAAAATTTAAATTTCAGCATTAAGAACTTGACCAAAAACGATAGTTGCCATATATGATGCTAAAGCAGGCACAATTCTAGACCCCTTTTGGGGGGGCAGTGCCCCCCCAAAAGTTTTTGATTGCCCCCCCAAAAATAATTGAATTTGCCCCCCCCAAAAATACATAGTAATTTTACGTTTGCCCCCCCAAAAAAAATTGAATTTGCCCCCCCAAAAATACATAGTAATTTTATTTTTTCCACATAATATAATTAAATTTGCTCCGTCAAAAATATCTAAAAAATATTATCTTAAAAATATTTACTTTTTTAAATTGTTTTTATTTATTAATACTTCTCATCCGCAAGAGAGATCAAACTAACAGATATATGTAGAAAAATTTGATTTTACAGAAAGCTTTATATTTGTGAAACCAATTCATAAATCTGATGCCTAAAAAATTTTCTCAGTTAACAACAATCTTTTGTTAGAATATAATCTAGAACCCAAGGACCTGATCGCACAATGCTACGACGGGGCGAACGTAATGCCCGCGAAAAAAATGGTGTTCAAGTATTTCTAAGCAAATTAGCTGGACACCATGTCCCGTATATTCATTGCTTTAATTACCGATTGCATCTTGTTGTAAAAGATTGTCTTATTTTATGTGAGAGAAAGATTTTTTTGATAATTTTTCTTCCCTTCATAAATTTTTTCAACATGATGAAGGTAGTTAGTGAATGGGATCATACCGGCTGTTGCCTTATTGGTGGTGTGGTCACTACCTGCCCATTGTTTTTTTTAAAAATTGCACATAAATATTTAATACTTTTTTAAAAATTAAAAATAAAAAACTTTTATATCTTCAGGTCACAGGGCCGAATCGGGGTTTTTTGACCATATTTATAATCATCTATTTATTTTTTTGTATTTAATTGAAAAAAATAATTATAGATCAATTTCAATGCAAAACGAATTATGTTTCTAAAACTTCTGATTTAATACACCATTGCTTATTAGAAATTAAACAATTAAGAAATAAAAATACATTTAAAGATTTATTCAAAAATTGTTTTGATATTAATATTTTTTTAAATGACAATAATTTATCTATGGATAAAAGAAAAACTAAACCTAAAGATTTTTCTGATTTTTATTTATTTTCTACTCATAAGTTTAAAAATATTTTAAATATTAATGATGAAGTAAAAAGTATTTCTTTTAATATTATTGATTTATTTATATTTTGATAATTTTTTACCGATAATAGTAGTTTAAAATCTTTAGATTCCCTTTATAAATTTGATTAACCTTTATTTTAGATATAAATAAATTAGAGCCTCTTTTAAAAATAAGTAATATTGATAAAAATTCATTATCTAAAGGAATTGACGTAGCCAAAAATTTTTTTAATAAGAAACTTAATAATTACAAAGAATTACAATGATGCGTTTTCTAATCTATTTAACATTTTTCCTATAAGTTTGTTAATTGGCTCTTCAACGTCGAGTTGTGAGGCCACATTTTCTTCTTTAATAATAACGGCTGACAAGTAGTTCTGCTTAAAGGTGATTTGGTTCTTTTAGAACACGAAAAACCATTAACTAGGGGCGTTGAATTTTTATGAATATTGTAATTTAATTAAAATCCTCTAAGAAAAAATAGTTTGATCAATACAATACACTGCTCATAATCAGCTAATAATTGCTTACTATTTTAACATGGTTGCTAACTTTTTTTATGCGCATTTAACGTTTATGTCCATGTTTTATTTAATTTTTTACCCTAATATTATTAACTAATTATATATAACCAGTGTTTTTTCATATATATTCTTCCAAATTAGCATACTTATACATTTTGTTTTCATGATAATCAATCTTATTTCACTCTTCATTTTCTAAAATCCAAAGTTTTATATAATTCATTTTTATTATTCATATATATCATATTTTTAATTTTCATGCGCAATCCAAATGATAAAATTATACTTACAATTGATTCAAATCTCATATCTTTTTAAGCAATTGATTTTAGTGTAAACAATTGATTTTAATTCAAATATTCAATTTATAAACTCATTTTTTTAATTAAGAATATAATAAATTACTATTAATTTGTTAGAAAATTTTGAACATGGATTTGTTGTACATGTATAATTTTTGCCGTGACCGAAGGTCACGGCTAATTTTGCCGCCGAAGGCGGCAAAAAAATTTTTTCTGCCCCCCCCACGAGTTTTTTTGCCCCCCTAAAATGGAAAAGCTAGAATCGGGCCTGTGCTAAAGGTCGTCTAAATATTGTTGTCAAGTGATATTTATACCATTGTTTGTCTGATCTGAATTGCTACTTACTAAATATAAGGTAGAAAAATTAATAGTTGAAGGTTAAGATTGTACTCTATAAAGGGAAGAGTTGGGCAACCGGGCCTTTAGGACTCTATTAAAACTTTCGTTACATCAATCATTTTACGTTTAAAAGAATTAAGAAAGATGCTGAATATAGTTTTCGCATAAAATTGATGTTTTTGACACAAAATGTCTAGGTTTTAAACTGAGGAAAAACTATACTTTTGAGTAATATAACAATATAAAACTTTGTTAAGATCGCAGCCAGAAGGTCTCAGTTTTGATCAGGTTTTTTAAGTTGCCCCCTTAGCTTTTTGTTTATCATTATATTTCGGTACCGCCTACAGCCTCCTTAGGGGCTCAAGACAGTAATGTCAGACCTGGTTAAATACAGGCTTAGAGGAAGTTAAACCAAAAAAAACGGATATAATAAATATACACTAACTATATATCGACTACTAGATTCAAATAAAATCATTAACATTCTGCATATAATCCATCATCATTGGGTCAGTTATAACCAACTAGATTGATTTTTAATCGAGGATAAATTCTTTAAGCCTTGTATAAGATTATACTAATAATCGATCTCTTGTCATATATCTCGATGGAATTTATAGAATTCCATTAATTCGCTAATCCGGCCAGCCTAACCTATCGTCTTGTGCTATAGACGCCAGCCTATAAAAGCTCTCGGTTGAAGCACGCGCTTAAAAAAAAATTCAAAGAAAAAAGATTTTCGATTGAAAAACTTTTTATTTTACATTGTTATGCAACAGCTGAGTTGGGTGTAAATGAACTTATTTTATTGTTAGGAATGAATATTGGATATCTTTCTTGATATTATTGGCTAATATAATTATAATTCTAATTTTTTTTTGCATCAGTTCTCTTAAATTTAGTGTGGAATTTGATATTCAATAGGGGCACTAATACAAAAGAACACGAGGCATTCTCAGCATTAATATTCACGTCCTGTATAAGTTATACTTATTCGATTTTAATACAGGTATATTATGCCCAAAAAAATATTTTATACACATTTATAATTTTTTTTCTATCAAAACTTGTCCAATGCCAACTTAATTAATAAAAAAAAGCAAAAAAAATGAATTGAGCAATTTATCTAAATACTATTTCCTAAATAAGCCCGTAAGTTACAATTTTCTAATAAGTTGAGGTTTTAATGGTGAAGGGGACGGCGCGGTAATATGGATGTTGCCATTGGCATTTAGTTTGATTACAATGTTGTTTTCATCAGGGCTATGAAAACAATGAGCCAAAAAACTTTGGCTCATTTTTTCCCCTAAAACATAAAAAAAGAAAGGGGGCCACAAATAAAGGGAAAAAATAAGAATTCAAAAAAAGCCCTTACTAAGAAAAGGGGCAAAAAAAACCCACAAAAAGTGGCTCTTAAAAAGAGCCCTTAAAAGCCCATTTTATGTTTTTTCTATAGTAATATCAAAAAATTTTGATTTTTCCTTTATATAATGATGGGTGGGTTATTTTTTCTTAAAGCTCCTAGGAGTTTTTATTTGAAGAAAGGGGGCCTTTTTTAAACATGCCCCTTTTCTTTAAGCAAGAAAAGGGGCCTTTCTTTTGCCATGCCCACGAGTTTGTGGGCATTTGGAAAAAAAAAACTCCAATACTTGTTAAAAAAAGCCCATCTAGTTTTTTTCCCCAGCCCTGGTTTTCATCTTTCAAATATGATTTTAAAAACATATGATTCAAGGTCCCTTAAGGCAAAACCATGTAGCGGTATTTAAAAACATGTTAAATTACATATGTGAGCTATGTATAATATTTAGTGTTTAATTCTAAAAACTTTACCCACATACAATTATTTATTAAAGTTTTATTTAGGGAAAAAAAAATTAAAATCTGAATTATCGCCTTGTCTATTGTCTAACGTTTATCTATTTTATCTCCAGTCTTGGCCCTTTCATGAATATATTAAAAAATAAAAAATGTAACGTTTGTGATCTCGAGATTTCAATAAGGTAGTTTTTTCTTTATAAAAATTAATTTCAACTTCATATTCACCTTTGAATAAAATACAGAATATATAATTAAATCAAGCTTCAATATCCATATATGGGTTAGTAAAATAATATTTTGCATACCAGGTATAATTTGCCACGAATTTTGGTTATATTTTTATATATAAACAATGTAAAATATATCAGGATTATACAATTTGACCAGAAAAACTGTAAATATATAATCAAAAATCCGAATGAGAGTCTCTGAATTAGTTTATACGTCTGAAAAACGTGTTTAATTAAATTGCAAGAAGCTTTTGGCCGTGTCTTATAACAATTTTTTGTTGTAAAATCTTAAACAATTTTTTATCTAACAGAGCGCTTTTTTAAGCGTTAAATCAATGGCGCCGAGGCAATAATACAAAATGCCATCATATAACCATGATTCATGTGTGTTTTTATCTCATTTTTCGGAAAAATGAAATGAGACATGGCCTTGTTTATAAAATATTAGCACCTCGTTTGTACAAATAAAAAATTTTATAATTTAAATAGACCACCCTACTTTTTTTTCATTTTATTTGTTTTTGAAACTTATAGCCCTATATTTGGTTTAAATGAAAGTGGAATAAAACGAGCGTGTGCTTTAAACTACCTAGAATTATCGAAATAGTTATTTAGGGCCGCCGTGAGTCACGACAATATTACTTAAACAATATCTAATATATCCTGCTATGCTAGAACATTGACAATTTACAATTAATAATTTAGGTTGACAAAACCACAACAAATCGCTGCTACCAGTTTGAAGTTAGTGCAGAATGAAGTGTTGGAAATGCAATAAGCACATCACGGAATACGTGGAAAACGAAGCTCAACCGTACTGTTTGGAGTGCTACGAAAAGCATTTGGCTAACAAATGTAAGGCGTGCGGCAAGATTATTTCGGCAGGCGAAAAAGTAATTTTGTACTAGGACGCGTTTTTAGTTAATTTACCTTTTCAGATTTTTACAAAAAAAATTAATTGTTTTTTTTGACATAGCATTTCTATAAAAAGTTAACAGTATTATCAAAAATACATTTCTGAAATTAAATAAAAATTAGCGGTTGCTATCATAAGAAGTCAACATTCATTAAAGACCGAATTTTTTGGGTCCCGGGCGAATTATTAAAGCCCGGTTTGCTTATAAAAATCCTTTCCTCATTTACCCCTCCCAACCCCAAAGCAACTTATATTAGACTTGCCGAAACAGTTTTCAGACTTTATATATACAATTTAAAGTGTAAAAGTTAACGCTTGGCCTTGCTTAGAAAACTGTAGTTTTTAAGTTCAAAAAATTGTAGCCACTAATTTTTCTTCTGGCCTTAACGGTTTGCATCAGAGGAGAATCCTAATATTCTTACAGTCATCCGTTTAACTGCACTATCCGCTTAGTCTACTAAACAGATAATTTTTGACGCTCAAATTTAGAAACTATAAGCAAACAAATTTAGCTGATATTAACTTCTTTACTAAGCCATAATATTGGACACATTTTTCAAGCCAAGCCCGCCCGGGTGCTAGTCGCCCCGGCCAGATACTTACATATAACGGTTTGGAAACATAATTTAAATATTGTGTCACGCGAAGTAATACACTTTGTAATGTGATAAATTTGTATATTTTGTTCCTGCGTTAATCATAACTAAATAAAAGCGTTAGGCAATTCCGAAATTATTTTTTCTAATCTAAGCTTGACTCAGTTATTCTGTATTTCAGACAAGCCACTGAGCTTTCTTCGTGCCCTAACTTTAGGCTCTAATTTGAACGCGAAATTAAATTGTATGAGTTTATAGGCCCCGGGTTCATTTTGCTTAGGTGGCGATTCCTACATATCTCACCTTACAAGTTCAATTATAAAAATGCAAATTCCAATTTCATTCCGGGGAAAATAATTTATTCAGGGCAGGGATCTATACTCTATCTCATTAATGCCGTTGTGATTCCAGTAAAATTTTTGATAGAGGTATGATAATTATAGTTGAAAAATATAAACCTGTAGATATTCTATTGTAGAGTTAACTATATTAATTACACCCATAACAAACTACAAACCAACTCCACGAAAAGAATGTTGCCAGCTAATTTCCTACAAATTTGGTCATGATAATTAAGTTATGTTAATTAGGCGATCAAATTGAACAGTTTTAATTGGTACCATGCACCGTGCTTCAAGTGCACAAAATGCAAGGAGTGCCTGGAGGATAAACCCTACGACAAGCGTAAAGGGAAACCTTATTGCTCCAAATGCTACGGTAGCGAATTTATCGGCAAATGTTTTGCTTGTGATCAAGTCATTGAACCTGGTAAAATTTACTAATTTGAAAAAATATTTTTTTTGCAATAAATTTGTAATTCTGCAATTTAGGACATTTTTAAATGTGTGATGTGTGTTAATTAAATTCCTATTTAGGTGTAGGCTTATTTGTTAAACATGTTATAATTGCTCAAATAAATTTTTCAATTTGTTGTTTTTTTGCGTGTTTAAATTAATAAAAATTCGTTTAAATTTTTTCTTTAGTAAATTATAAACATAATTATTCTCTTTAAACTAAACAAAACCTTTTTCTCATTTGGGCAGCACACCTGAAATTATTTTAGCGGGAAGCTCTTAAGGGTTAAGTGATAGGAACGCCTTTGAGTCAGGTTACGTCTAAACTAGTTGAAGGTTGGCTTTGGGATTCGTGGGCGGGAAATTATCACTATATTAACCAGTCCCAACACTGTTGTTGTTGTTGTTTGTTGCCCATCCATTGGTAGTTGGTTGGATTGAGCTTGAGAGAGCTATGATCCAAAGATTCTAACGAAATCATGGGAGAGAGTAAAGATACCATTTGTATTCCATACGGAATATTAAATCCACGACGTTCACGCGGTATCATTAGAGTCAGTCCCAACACTGATTAACTTGAAACAGCTCAAGGTCTTTACTTGATATTCTTGAATAAAAATAAATATATGGTGTAGCAAACATTTTCATAAAAATAAAACCGCCGAAAATAAAAATACTAAAAATATTATGCCGATTTTGAATGTCTAAAATCAAATTTAAAAAATATTTTACCTGTCGACAAAAATTTAAAATAAAATAATATGTTTAATACACATATAAAAAAATTTCCACATACTTTTTTTCCTATTTACCTCAAGTTTGAACGCGACCTTCCTGACTGAAACGGATTTAATATCGTTTCATATAAAATTGTAAATTTACGTATAAATGTAGGACAGCCCAAAATAGAGAACGAAGGTTCGACTTGGCACGACAAATGTTTCATATGTGTCACCTGTCAAAAACCTTTGATTGACGTCGACATTTACCCAGATGACGCGGGCATGCATTGTGAGGACTGTTTTAAAGGCAAAATCGCAGCCATTTGCAAAAAGTGTGAAAAGGTATTGGTATAATTATAGTCAGGCCCTGTCCGCACGAGGGGGATTTTCTTGAAATATATCATTATATGAAATAGTTTTTGTATTTACCCCTCTTCATTTTAGCAAATTATCTAGCCCCGGCTGCAAATAGGTCCCCCCCCCCCCGGCCTCCACCTCATTACAAAATCGGATACGTTGTATACCTTTATATAATTTAAATATTTTAACCACTAATTTTTTACATAACATCCTGTCCATTAATTTAGAATATAGCAAATACGTATTATAAACTTCAAGATTTCCATTAACAGTTATTTCTCAGGTGTTTCGTTGGAAGCACAATAGTAGAAAAAAAACAAAAGTTCACTTTAAACGTATTTATGAAATTTTAAAACTTGGGTTAGAAAAAATTCCTCAAACTTACCTCTATTTAATGAAGCAGTAATTTTTATTACTTAAAAATGTTAGAAAAATCATGAGCACCCCCGATGTCGCAAATACTTTAGCCTACAATAATACAAGCTTAGAACATTTTGTTTTATATTGAAAAATAATTAATTAAACAAAAATTTTTCATAAAAAAGGCGAGTGTATATAAAAATAACAAAACGTGAAAAGTTATATAATAATAATTTAATTTTGTCCCCACTCTGTTATTATTTTATATGAATGGTACAATTTATGTAAAGCTATAAGTTTTAGACGCATAAAGCCGGCGTAATTATATTTTGACAATTTATAGCCAATCGTAGACACTTCGGTGGATTTTCATCAAAATTCCTTTCATCCAGGGTGCATGAAATGCGAGAAATGCAATACTGAGCTCGGCACGAAACAAGTCGTCGATTACAACGGGCTGCCCGTTTGCTTGGCCTGTTACACCAAGCATTACGCTGATAAATGTTCAAAGTGTGGCCACCCTATAACAGGTTGGAATTTTCTTTAAAAATCCTTCTAAATTTGATTCTGTTTTTAATTAGGGCATGTGCACAGTGAGTTTTTATTTTTGTGAAATTTTTAAAATTTGGAAAAATTTTATTTTGTAGTAAAACGCAAATTTATAAAAATTAATTAATTTTTTTGAAATTAAATTTTTTAAATAAAAAAAAATGAATTTTTAAAATTTTTAAAAGTTTACGAAAATAAAAATTCACTTTGCCCGTGGCCTAATACACATATTTCGTCAATCAATTTCCGAATTGTAAAGTTTATTTTTATAAAAATTGCAGGACATATTTTTCATTCTTTTTCATTGAGGCGACCGAGGAGTTTTTCATGTTGTGACTTCTGTGCCCAAAATCTGTATTTACCGAAATAATTTTCATAATTTAGCGAACAAAATTTAAAATCTTGTAAAGCGGTGCCACCATTTTTGCTAAGAATTGATTTATATAGATAAGTCATTTGAAAATATTTATCTACCTATAAAATCTTTTGTGTTAATGTAATATCTTTTAAATTAGGTTAAATAAAAGTCAGACCAAAAATTTGCCCCGGCCTTGCAGATCCCCCAGATAGGCCAAAACGCGCCAAATTTTTAAATGGGTCGGGCCTGAATCAAAAAAAATCCAAGCAGGGCCAGGCAAATTTTTGAGTCTAATTCTCTTAGTTTACATGACAAATATTTTATCCCATGTTGAAGAATATTATTTCAAGTTTTTGCTTAAATTAAATGTTTGGGCCATATTTGTCTGGTTGGTGTCTAAATTACAAAACCAAATTACCGCAGTTAGGGCTTGACTGGAAGCTATATGAGTTTCCCTGCTCGAGTTTATAGAAATTTACAATTTTCTATAAAATAAGTTTTTAGAGGCCCGTTCAGAATTCATTTCTAAAAATTTTAAAATTTCTTTTTAAATAGAGGGCATAAAAAAAACGAAGATTGATCATTATCATTAAATACTAAGCATTTAGATTTTATTTAAAAAATAACTAAATGTGCCTTAATCATTTTAAACTGTTATAAAATATACTCGCTTTTAAACAAATCAAGCTCAAATGCCGGCTTGACCTAATATTTAAGGGTCAATATCAAGTACACTTAAATAATAACCTACCTTGTATACTTTTTAAAAATCAGCATATGAAATATTTGTCAATCACGAGAACTTTAATAAAATTACAGAGGTCAACAAATTATTGAGAGTGTGAACTACGGAGATAAAACCTGCGATCTTAGAGATTTCAAATTCGTTTACCGTTTCTTCTAAATCGTGTTGTATTTAAATTTGGACGCGATTTTTTATTATCTGAATGCTGATGTAATATCTTCAAAAACTAAATTTTATTTTCCATTTTTTGATGTTATTAATATAAGGTACAAGGAATTTTTATAAAAAAAGTTCTTAAATTTTTTTAGGGTTTCTCGATCTGTCAATTTGGTCAAAAAAGGCTATTTTTAGGATATGGACGGATAGGAGCCGAAGCCGGAAGAAACTAAGAAAAACGAATATATATGAGATAAGGCTATAATGGGGATATATTCTTTTATGATTTCATAAAATTCATGGTGTGTCATTGATATTTGTTGACCTGTGTTATACGTATTAAAAAATTTTAATTACTTTAAAAAAGGTTCATTTTATAAAAGCAATTGAATAAAAAATTATTATAAAAATTATAATTGACAATATTTAACCATTTTGCAAACTTAAAAATTCGTTCGCTGAATTATGCAATATTTTTCGGCGGAATATAGACTTTGGGCGTTGAGGTTAGATCCAAGCAATAATCCGCCCGGAAAAATGAGTTTTAGACGTTGACTATACGTCTCAGAATATTCCGCTGGCAGAATTTTGCGTTTGGGCGGTTTATAAGACCCTTTTCTACTAGGGATATATTTATTATTTTGCCATGAGTTAGGCAATCAAAATTTAAAATAACAAACACATTTTCTTTTGGTCGAATCATGTAAAATAAACTTTTATGATCGGAATAAAAAGTTATATTTCTATATATTAAAGTGCTAATTGGGCCTTGATATTTCGCGGCTCGTCTAACATATTTTTTACATCAATCTAGTCGACCCAGCCGAGAAACTTTTAAATTTATGGAGTCTAAAGTTATACCCTCGATAATAAATTTTTAATTGTTAATCTTGTTAACAATAGTTAAAATAGACATTAGAGCAAAATGAAAAATGAACGGCCCAGCCCAAATATTCTTGTTTTTTTCAGGCTCGGCCCGTTGTTTGTGCGAACCGGCACTATATAGGGCGGACTTTTGGGTTCCGACTTGGATTTCTATTACAGATGAAAACATTTAATATAATGTAATATTTCGATTCAAGCAATATATTTTTAAAACAACAATATGTTTAAAATATAAAACTTTAAGGCAATTTTGTTTATCCTTATATTTTATTGACCTAAACATTACACTGGACAAAAAAAACATCTACGATTTTTTAGGGTTTTTTAGAGAATTTTCTTTCGATAACGATCCCAGGTTTAGTTTTTTTTCCAATGCCTCCAATTTTTTTAAAACCGCGTCCAAAGTTCAGAAAAAAATTTACAAAATTTCTTTAACTATTAATTTTCCAAAAAATCTATTGGCATATTCAGCCTTATAAAAAAATATCTAAAAAAGGTTATTCCCTAAAATTATTATTAATTTACTTTCAAGTTATTTTGGATCAAAAAACGGATTTTATGACTAAAACCACACTAATTTTATAAAAATGAAAAAATAAAAAAAATTAAATATTTTTTAAAAATCCAAACCCTTACGTTAATAATAAATGTTTCCGTTATATAAATATATTTTTAAACTTTTGTTACTAGCCATAGGTTTTATGATATAGAAGCCCAAAATACCCCAAAATTGAAAAATCTCAACTTTGACGCCGAATAACTAGAAATCTGAGGCATTCGCAATTCTTTCTATTCGTGATCAGCGCCAAAACTTGACAAAAAACCATAGTTGCCATAAATGATGCTTAGGGTCGTTTAAATTTTGTTGTCCAGGGTTTTTTATTTAATCTAAGTTCATTAACGCGCCCTTAAAAATCACACATAACTTTAATAGTTTTTGAATTTTTTATTTTATGTCAGCTGCCGAGGCCATAGTTTACGAGAACAGCAAATGGCACAAACCCTGTTTCATCTGTTCGAAATGCAAGAAAAGCTTGATCGGTCAACCATTCCTTATGAAGGGAACCAATATTTTGTGTGAACCGTGCTCCCATAAAAAATAACTGAGAGCTTCGAAAGAAAATATATAAAAGGGGCGCGTTCAGACTCAAAATAAATTTGGCAAAAATTTTATATAAATTGTTGAAAAAAAAAATTAAATTGTTCTTATACTCCTATAATATTCAAAATTTTTGCATAATTTTTAAAATTGAAGGCGCCCTTATAATGAACAATAAAAATGACCAATAAATTTTAGAATAACACATTTTGACATTTACCAGATACATTTTCGTGTATTTTTTTTACTACTAATAAAACATATTTTGTCATGTTCAACATAATAAATTTGGTTTTATGGATAATTATATTATTGTTATACAAATAGCCCATCTAGTTAAAATTATAATAATTTGAGAAAGTAATATAATTTAATAATATAAAGGCGTCCATAAGGTGTCCTGAGATGTTTTGTATAGGCGTTAATTTCAATTAAAATGTCATTCAACGCAAAATCGAAGTGTAAAATAAGGTGTGGATGGTGCATTTTCAAGCGGATTTACCTAATTAAATATACGATTCGATATAACAATATATTATAACGTTACAAATTAAACAGGTCTACACAACTTTATATTTATGTCCTTTTACTAAAATAATTTTTTTAATTCTTTCAAATTAAATAGGTAGAATATTTATAAGATATAAATAAAGGTAGTTATTTTTTTGAATAGTACAGGTGAATCTTACACACATGTTCTTAATTTAATTTTGCGCACTATAGCCTTAATTAACGTAGGCTCTATTATAATATAATTTAAAACTAATACTGCGTTCATAATTGCGGATTCAGTTTCATTGCCTTGTAAAGCAGCTATAATAGCGGCTTGTTTTAGAGTTAATTTGGGATTAAGTTTTTGGTCTTCTAGGTATACAGATATCTATTAAATTAAATACACAAACAAAATATTAAAAATATCTATATGTATTTAAAAAAAATTAAAATTAAAAAATTATCATTATAAAGCTTATAAGACATACGTTGGAATGGTTAGTGAATAAAGGTTGTATTCTTTCTTTAAAATCGTTTAAAGAATTGTGGTTCGGTGAAATATTTTGATTGAAATGTTTGGGGTTAAGTAAATAAATTTTTATAAGCGAAGTCAAATGGTCAATGGTTGAACGTTCAGAACACCTTATATATTTTTTAAAACGTAATTTGGTCGAACGCGACGTACAATTATTGTCAGATATTTCCAAAAGTGAAGGTGCTTCTGGATTTTCAATTACAGAAAAATTAACAGGAATATTTTCTGTATTGATTAAATTATTTTGCATTGTTGGGAGGATGGGCTGAGGCTTAGCTCCGGAGGCGTTGTCAACGAAGGTTAAATCAACTCTGTCATTAAATGTCAAAAGTAAAATATATTGCTCGCATCAATTATATTTTTTTTGAGTAATAATTAAAAAAATTGATAAATTCACAGGTAGACGTATAGAAAAAGCATATAAAATATGTGCATAAATCTCTATGCTCTCACTAAAAATTTTGGTTTTCAAATAAATCTTAGTTGTAAAGATTTATATTATTTAAAGTCAAGACAAAGATGATGTATTTGTAACCTCAAGATTTTAGAAACAAAAATTATTCAAATTTTTCTCAATAAATAATTTTGACTTCAAAAAAATATATGAAATGGTATTTTTATATTTTATTTTTTATTATTTTTTACATTTTTTAGAAAATTTCTAGTGATCTCTGATCATTAGTGCAATTTATAAATGATCAAGCTTAAAATTTTTTTGATTTATTTTGCTTTTCAAAAAATATATAACGTCTTTCTACATAAAATTTATCCAGAATAGAATAACATGGTTATTTTTAATAAAAAATTAAGTTTTATTATATTCATAACTGTTGCAAACTTTTATATTATATGCAATGAATAAAGAATGCAATAAATAAAAAATTATTTTATAAAAGCAATTAATACTCTCCAATCAGTGCAAATGTTATTAGAGAATCGTTCCAGTAGCTATGTTTGTATGTTGCCAAATGTGTTGCGTTTGAAGTGACTGTATCAAATTTTGGTGAGTCTGTTTTTGCAATTGTAGAAGGTGTTTTCAAAACAGTTAAGGATTTATCAAATTTAAAATCATGGTTAAAGAGATCAGGTCGGTGAGTATAAAAATCAATTCTACGTTTTTCTTCATCTATTGCATAAACCAGCAAACATTAAATATATAAGGGTGCATTTTTATTTTAATTATAATTTGCAAATTAACATAAAAAATTAATATCATTTTATTTGTATAACTTTTTATACAAGATGTCACTGCCCATAATGTATTTTAAAGTTATTAATTTTATAAATATAAAAAGATCCCTTTAAAAATTTAAAGCTTATGAAATTTTCTAATTGAAACCAATTTATTTTGCTTGGTTTGAAATACAATACCTCTTATCCTAAATACCAAAATTAATCCCATAGGCATGCCTGGCTCAACAAAATATATCTAAAATTAATAATAACACCTTACAGTTAAGACAAAAAAGTTTTCCTTATTTTAAGATATAATCAAATAAGAAATAAAATGATAAACATCAAATGCTTATAAAAATAATCAAAGCTCTCTAAGCAAAAAATATGATTTTAACATAAATTATTGAAAAATTACAATTACATTAGGCCATTGTTATGACCTAAGGTTCTTTAACATATGCATCAACAATTAAATATATTTAATTAACTTTTTGCAACATCTGGCAATAATTTATTTATAATATCCTGTAGTGTTCTGTCAATATGGAGTGATGACAAGGGGGTGGTTTCAGAAACTTTAGTTTGACAAACAGGGCAAGCAATGGTAGCTGGTGTTGATGCTTTATTTTCTTTCTCAATCAAGAAGTATTTAACAATGCAGCTCTTACAAACTAAAAATGTACAATAATTTTTATTTTGTTTTTTATTTTTGGCCATATATTATATAATTTATAAATGCAATAATACATGTGTGGAGGCATTCTACAATTGCAGTTGCGTCAACTAAATATCCTTTGCAAAGGGGGCATGAGAAATGAGGATTTAGAATCTTTATAGGCACTTTATTCTAGCTAGATTATAAAATATAAAGTATACAGGCTTTTCTTCCTCAACTTTAAATTTGAAAAAATGTGCTGGTATGAAAGGCAATTTTCTTCCCTGCATCCAGCTGACACTCATTTAACATGTGTTTTTATTAAATTTAATTATTTAAATGTTTTAATTTAAACTCATATGATTTGCTTACAAAACGTGAAATTTGCCCAAAGCCTTTTAAGGGCTAATTACAGTGTGTATTTTACAGTACGGGAAATTTAATCTTACATGTTATTTAGTTAAATAAAATGAGTCTATCATCTTCAACTGATATCTCTGGACATGGCACGAAATATAGGGTTGAGAAAGATACCATGGGCGAAATGAAGGTCCCTGCCGATAAATATTATGGAGCTCAAACAGCTAGATCACTTCAAAATTTTCCTATTGGAGGAACTGCCGAAATAATGCCCATTAAGGTTATCAGATCTATGGCCATATTAAAAAAGGCTGCTGCTATTGTGAACATTGATTTTGGTTTAGATCAGCATATATCTAAAGCCATTCAAAATGCAGCAGATGAAGTGAGAATAAAATTCTTTTGTATTTAACTTTTAGTATTTCTTATAAACATTTTTTAGGTAATTCAAGGGAAGCTAGATGTAAATTTCCCTCTTACAATTTGGCAAACAGGGTCAGGGACTCAAACAAATATGAATGTAAATGAGGTTATAAGTAATCGTGCAATTGAAATGCTAGGGGGTAAACTAGGCTCTAAAACTCCTGTGCATCCAAATGATCATGTTAACAAAAGCCAGGTTGTAATTATAAAATTTTGTATATTAGTTTGCCATAATTATTAAATAACTTCCTAATAAAGAGTTCAAATGACACCTTCCCCACAGCTATGCACATTGCCCTTGCTTTAGATTTAAATATGTATTTAATCCCCAATTTACATGTTTTGAAAGATGCCTTGGCCAGCAAGAAAATTGAATTTAAAGATATCATTAAGATTGGAAGGACTCACACCCAGGTAAAAATCATTTCATTTATCACTATTTAAAATTTTTTTTTAAAAAATAAATAAAATATGAAATATATATAATTTTTACTTTGCTTAAGGATGCAGTTCCTCTTACAGTAGGCCAAGAATTTAGTGGCTACGAAACTCAAATATCTCATTGTATTGAAAGAATAAAAAATACTTTGCCGCACCTTTATCAATTGGCTATTGGTAATTTTTTTTTTAATTTTGTATCATCTTGAAATTTTATATTATAATAAATTATTAATTTTTTATTTTAAATATGTTAAAAAATTTTACAAGGTGGCACTGCTGTTGGAACAGGTCTTAATACAAAAATTGGATTTGCTGAAAGGGTTTGTGAGGAAGTGTCAAAATTGACAGGTTTAATTTATCCTTGTGTAATAAATATGAATTAAACGTTTCCCTAATCTTCATTTTTGTATTTTTTGTACAAAATTCAATAATTTTATAAATATAATGGAATGAAATTTAAACTACATTTTGTTTTTAAATCAGGTCTCCCCTTTGTCTCAGCACCAAATAAATTTGAAGCCTTAGCATGTAACGATACCATTGTGGAAGTGAGTGGGGCTCTTAATGTGTTAGCCTGTAGTTATATGAAAATTGCCAACGATATTAGATTCTTGGGGTCAGGTCCTCGATGTGGATTTGCCGAGTTGATTTTGCCCGAAAATGAGCCTGGGAGCAGTATCATGCCAGGTAAATAGCATTTTTAATTACTTTATACATTTATTTTGTAATTCAAATTTTTTTTCTTTGTACAAAGGAAGTGACTCTCCAATGTTTGTAAATAAATTAAAAATTACTTTGCACATCTTCCTGATATATTTTATAATAATTTTTGTTGTTTAAATGAATATTAATTTTTCAATTATATAAAATTAAATAAACTGTTTGATGCCACAATTTAAGTCAATGCAAAACGTTAAAGTAATTTAGTTTTATACAATTTTTTTTAATTAGTTGCCTTCTTAAAGGAATTTTCTTTAGTCGAAAAAATATTTTTAAAAGGCGATAAAGCAGACAAACCCCGAATAAAATATAAATATAATTTTGTTACGCGCAGGTTAGAGGTCGAAATTAAAAAGTTTGATATTTATAAAATGGTTATCTTAACATTTAATTTTTTTACCCGTTATTTTTTTATAGATTTTAGGGCACTTTTTTTTCTGCAAAATTTGGAATTATGTTTTTGGAAAAAAAGTAAATTTGTTTGATAAAAAAACTGTTTAGAGTTTTGCTTTTTCTATAAAATGTGTTTTTTATATAATTAAATAAAACAAAATAATATTATGTTCGGTTAGGTCTATAACACTGGACAACAAAACAACATAAACGATAAGGGTTTTGTAGAGGATTTTCTTGCGATAACGATCTCGGGTTCAGTTTTGTTTCTAATGTCTCCAATTTTTTTAAACCGCGTCCAAAGTTCAGAAAAAAATTCACAAAATTTTTTTTACTATAAATTCTACAAAAAATCTATTGGCATAATCAGATTCCTTATAAAAAACATATCTAAAAAAGGTTATTACATATAATTTGGCAAATTCAGATTCCTTATAAAAAACATATCTAAAAAAGGTTATTACATAAAATTTTTAACAATTTACTTTCAAGTTATTTAGGATCAAAAAAAAGGAGTTTAGGACGAAAATCACTAATTTTATAAAAATGAAAAATAATAAATATTAAATAAAATTCCTTACGTTAATAATGAATGTTTTCGTTATCTAAATATATAACTTTTGTTACTACCCATAGGTTTTATGATATAGAAGCCCGAAATACCCCCCCCCCCCCCCCCCCCCAAAATCTCAACTTTGACACCGAATAACTAAAAATATGAGGCATTGGCAATTCTGATTTCATATTCGTGATCAGCGCAAAAAACTTACCAAGAACCATAGTTGCCATTAATGATGCTTAAGGTGGTCCAAATTTTGTTGTCCAGTGTAATATTTGACCTGAACGAGCCCACACTTTATTTATGTAATCTATTAAATTGAAAATTTAAAACGTTTGACAAATTGTGTAAAAATTTTAAAGTTCTCACGTGCGAAGGAATATTGTATTGGGCCAGGGACTAAACATTATATTTTGAAGCATAAACCGTATAACATGTGAATGTAATGAAGGAAAAGTCAATCCAACTCAATGCGAATCCATGACTATGATCGCGTGCCAAGTTATGGGAGACAACGTGGCCCTTACCGTAGGCGGTTCTAACGGACACTTCGAATTGAACGTATTCAAACCGCTCATGATCAGCAACGTGCTTCGATCTTCTCGATTACTTTCAGATTCGGCCTACACCTTTACCACGCATTGCTTGATCGGGCTCAAGGTTAACAAGGTGAGCTTTTTAGTCCACATTTTATGCTATTTCGCACATCATTTTTATAATTTGGGGTTATTTTAAATTTGTTTATAGTCTCAGCATGCGTATTTTTGGTTCGTTAGGTGTAAAAAAATTTATTTAAGGCACCCATTAAAATGTTGTTTTGCTTGCATTAGCAAATCTAGCTAGTTGCTTAGGTTAAGTAATTGCTCGAGTGTCTCACGTGACAAAAATTGGCTATGCCATTACGGATTTTCCGTCTATTTCAAGAGATGTTAGGAAAGGGAGGGGCATTTTTTTAGCCGGTAAATGACTCTGGTCCTTGAATTTTTTCAAGGCTAATTCCTGCTTGCAGTAATATTCCGGTTAGTGCTACTTCATTTTAATAGATATTATGATGGCGGAGAGACCTACTTAATCATGACATGAGGAATTATGAGCATCATCGCATTCAATATTCCTCGCCAAAAAAAAATAAAAATGTATTGTTTATTAAGTAGTAGTTTTTAAATGCTTTAAGAAGCCAAGTTTTATGCTTAACAAAAACAGTTTTAAGCGGACTCGATTAACTTTTTGAAATTTTCGATGGGAAACAAAAATATATAAAAATGATTTATAACAAAGGTCAACAAATTTTTGATTTATGAACTGATTATAGAAATTAAGTCTATGGCCTTGCCTCATATACATTTTTCGTTTTTCTAAATTTCTTGTGCCTTCGGCTCCTTAGGTCCGTCCATATCGAATGGCCTTTTTAACAGATTTTGCGACCTCAAAAATACCTTAAAAAGGAATAAAAATCTTTTTTATTATATCAAATCCCTTGTAACCAAGGATTGGAACTTATTGAAAAAAGCTGGTACTAAGTTCCGAGTTCTTAGGATAATTTTTGAAAGAGCTGGAACTAAGTTCTTGGAAGTACCGACGAGTTCCCAAATATTGGAACTCGAGTTCCATTTTTTTATTTTTATAATTAAACAATTACTAGACAGATAAAAAAGATATATTACACATTGCACATATAATTTATTGACATTGCACATATAATTTATTAAACTATATAATATGGAAACATTTATTTATCAAGCTTAAAATACATTCCAACAAAAAGAATATCATTCAAAATATCATCCTTAAGTCGATTCCTGGAAACATTTATTTATCAAGCTTAAAATACATTCCAACAAAAAGAATATCATTCAAAATATCATCCTTAAGTCGATTCCTTTGGGAATCTAAAATAAAGCTTAAATAGGAAAATAATCTTTCAACACTCACCTCGGTCAAGGGGACCGATACAACAATTAAAGCTAAGTTTCCTAGTAGCGGAAACTCAGCCTTGTTAGCTACCCACCAGCTTCTAATATTTTCATCCAACCTCGGTAAATTTTCGAATTGCTCATATATTAGAGGGGCAGTTGAGTCATCGTGTTTATAAAATGTTTCTTCGTCTCTTAAGACATCCTCTAATAATGAAAATAGATCTGACATATTCCCAAAAGATTCTAAAATAATTTCTTCCTCGTGATTTACTGAATCATTTCTTTGAAGAGATAATGCTTTTGATTGAACTATTTTCAAAAACTTTTTGGCTTTTTCGCATTTATTATTATTTAATTGTAGAATCTTTTATCTAAAAACAGCCCACAATTGATTATGTCATTATCTAAAAGCTGGGATTCTCTTTGTTCAATAAAATGCAAAAGGGATAAAGAAAAGTCGGTTGAATGGGTCTTTAACACGGCTTTGCAGAAATAGTATTTTGTAAAAAAAATTGCAGATGTCTAAAGTTTGTGCCTGTAGGTGTTTCGTTAAAATTGCGGCTGGGCCTAGTGTTTCGACTAATCTTTGAAATATATGCCAAATATCATTGGAAACTTCCAACTCATTTAAAATATTTTTGTGATTATCAAGAAACGGTCGTAGTTTGAGCAATCTTTCAATGCAGGTGTAAGTCCAATTCCATCTCACCTGATGCATAAGTATTGATTGAGGAAGATTTTGAGATTTTAACATTGCTGATAAAATAGGCCTTTTAAGCTTAATAGCCAATTGTCTTGCTACCTTAATTGCCAAAATTATTTCAGGTGTGCTGACTAGAAATGAATTAACTGATAATTGAACCACGTGTGCAGCACAGTTGAGATCAATGATGATTGATGAGTTGAAATCATATATTTCACAAACCTCGTAAGAATCCTCTATAAAATTTAAATCATCTTCATCTTGTAACATTCCTTCTAATGGGACAAAGATGTCATCTTCACTTGTTTCAAGCTCCATAAAATTCTTTATTCCAGCTTTCATATTACGGGCTGTGTCTAAAATTATCGATAATATTGGGTTTTCATTATATTGTAATTTAAAACAGTGTCTTTAAGCCATTTGGAAATATTAACTGCATTATGCTGGTCATAGACCTCTTTGTATTCCAGCACTCGGACTTGAATTTTATCCATATGGATGTATTGGCAATTTATAGCTAAAAGTAAATTTATTTAAAAAAATTGAATAAAAAGTTTTACACTAAGTAGCCAAAATCACAATTAAATTTAACTTTTTAAAAGCTTTTTAAACATATTTTCTCTTTTTCTCATTATCTGATTAAACTTTATCTACTTTTTAAATGCATTGGTTAATTAATCTTGTTTTGTACTTAAATGAGAAAAATGTAAACAATGTTCATAAAAATGATTTTATTTAATTTTTAAAAGTTAATATCTAGGTATTTTAGAAAATAAAAAACTGACTTGCCTTATAAAAATTAATAAAACAAAATTATAAATGTTTTAGAATTTTTAAATTAATACTCTTAAAAAACTGGTTTTGGCTAATTTGTCTAAATTTTTAGTTTGTATAACTAAATAATTTTAAAATTTAAAAATAATTAAATATTTATATTAAAATGTACAAAAGTTAAATGTGAAAATTAATTTACCATAGAAGGATCTGTTTGCAACACTTGCAAAATCAAATTTTATGCTTAGTATTTTATGTTTGACATCATCAATTAAAGTTGTTCGCATATATTTGGCCTTTTCTTCAACTTCATTTCTAATATTACTTGGATTAATCTGTTTAAAATTAGTTCCTGATTGCTTGCTTTGTTTATGATTCTAATCATGGCATCATCTGAAAATAGTTCAAATGGTCTGCCATGAACAGTAACCAACTCCACGCAATCTTCCATACATGGATGCACGGAGTTATTAAAGATTTTTGTCTGCTTAAATTTGATTTGAGTTGTAATTTTGGATTTTTCTTTTCTTTCTGTAACAGTTAAAAACTTTTCATATTCTGCTTTATGTACACACTTCACGTGTTTTTTAAGGTTGGAAGTAAATTAGAATTAATTACCGTTATATAAGTTGTTTTATTTGACGACTTGTACAAAGAACATTGATATTGGTCATTAACAAGTTGAGGTTCATAAAATTTATAAATTCCGCTGAATTTCATGGTATGCCAGAGTTTATTCAAAAACTTGAAAACTTAAAAATGCAGGAAAATTTATGAATGTATGAACAAAATGTTACGTTAACAAATATAATTTTAGAAGGCTTGTGTGCAATCAAATAATAATTTAAACATTAAATGAGGTTTTTTTATTCAAATTTTATATATTTTTTGAATATCGTTTTTATTCAATTAAAAAAGTTTGAATTTTAGGTATTTGAAATAAATCGCGAAGGAACTCGAGCGGAACTCGAGTTCCACGAGTTCCAGTACCCTGGTACTTAGTTCCGAGTTCCGAGTTCCATTTCAAAAAAAGACGAGTTCTTCGAGTTCCGAGTTCCGAGTTCTGGAACTAGTTCCAATCCTTGCTTGTAACTGATAATTATCATCTAAATTAATGAAAAATAAAACTTTTTAGTATATCAAGCTTTTCCATCAGCGATAATAAAGGATATTTCGCGTTCAAACATGAACACGACACGACATATTAGTTTGTTTTTAAAAAATTTTATTTAAGGTTTGAATTTAACAGTTTAACTGTTGTGAATATGCAAAATTAATTTATTTTTTTTTTTAAATTTTTTTAAAATTGAAATGTTTATAGCTGAATAACTAGGTTGGATTAGACAATAACGGTACGGATTTGAACTTAAAATGGCAAGTTTCATCTCCATTAGCTCATAGCTTTCTATGTCGTATTTAAATATGGATGCAAAACATTCTGTATTATCTAAATACTTATGTAAGAGCGATATATTAAATAATTTTATTTGAGATAATGAAGATAAGTTACAAGATTTTTATAAGAAAAAATGATTCTCAAATTTTTTAGGGTATTCTCGAGGTCGCAAATTGCTCATTTTGGTCAAAAAAGGTCATTTTTTTGATATGGACGAATTTGAGACGCCGAAGGCAGTAAAACTACGAAAAACAATTTATGAGTTAAAGCCATCATGGGGATGTATGCTTTAATATTATTAACTAAATTTTTCTGACATTAATTATGAGAGAATTTTGTAACACCTTAATTTAGTTTATTAGCCATATCTTTATTAATTTTCAATTTCTTTGCATATGTTTTAATATACAAAAATTTTTTGTATTACCATTTGTTCAATTTTCTTGACTTAAAAGTTTCATTGATATAACACAGATTGACTAATTAAATTAATAATATGACATTTAAATATTTAAAATTGTAACCAAATATTTAAAATTACCATGCATAATTCATGGAACGGAAAACCTAGTTTATCTTAGTTATTATATAGTCAAAGTTATCAACATACTTATACCATACTAGAAACGCATAGAACAATACGTAAGCGAATCGTTAATGTTGGTAACGGCCCTCAATCCCCATATTGGTTACGACAAAGCAGCCAAAATTGCCAAACTGGCCCACGCTAAAGGCACGACGCTTAAAGAGGCCGCCCTCGAATTAGGTTTCCTTACAGCCGAACAATACCAACAATGGGTTGACCCCCATAAAATGTTGGGTCCGTCTTAACTAATCATTACTGTTTTATTCTAAATTTTGTTTTTTTGGGAAAACTGAAATGAATTAAGTTGATTCGTGATTATTAGATAATTATAATAATTTTGATAGTAGAAAATAAAGGTGTATTAAAGCATTTGAAGCTAATTCTCAAAGTGATCGTAAATTTTGTCTTAAAAATAATTAAAACATTTTTTTTAATGTATATTGACAATTTTTTTCAGTTGGATCGCACCCCTAGTTAATAAGAATATTCACATAATAATATAGTTTGATTTTTTAAATTAAAAACAATAAGCTAAAAATATTTAGCTATTAGAACATTTTGTGTGCCACTTTATATTTGTGAAAGAAAACATATACCTAAATTACATAAGTATGCTTTTTGATAAAGCTTTGAAAAATAATTAAAAAATGCATAATGACATCTGAAAAATAGTAAAATTTATAAAACATAATAGAAAGGTAGAAAAAAATAAAGCCCAGATTACGAAAACAAATATTAAATGGGTATAATAAATGAATCTATAACACATTATTACACATAATTAAAAATTAAAATGTGTAAAAGTATAGCTTAGCTCAAAGCTCAACGAAGGCTATCAAACGTCGATAAAGATGAAAAATTTTATTGAAATTTGAGAATAATTGATTTAATTTTGGAATTAAAAAAAACTTTTTAAATAGGAATATTATTTTTCTTACCTCTTTTTTTACCCCTCATGATGTAAATGTAATGCAATGAAAATGTAAAATAGTAATTTAATGCGTTAACATCCATGATCTTTATTAAACTTTCCCAACTCTTTATGGTTAGAATTGCCTAAGGATTGTTCCGTAGAAGAATTTTTAGTGAGAAGCAGGGTCTGGACTTCTTTGATACTTTCGTAGAGTGTATTGAGCTCGGGATTACCTTTAACCAGTTTTTGAAATTCCACAATCCCTTGGTGTTTATCTGATAATTAAAAAATTGACATCGTTAATTAGTAATAATGGAAAGTAATTTAACAAGTTATATAATACAGATCAACAAATATCAATATCAAATAATTTTAGCAAATTATAAAGGCATCATTTCACATGGCCTTTTTTCATATGTATTTTCCGTTTTTCGTGATCCGACTTCAGCTTTTCCATATCGAAAATTAGTCTTTTTTGACCAAATTGACAGATTTGGCGACCTCGAGGATACTATTAAAAAAATTCATGGATCTTTTTTTATACAAAAAATCCCGTGTAACTTAAATTTAAATAAAAAAAAGTTTTTTAGTATATCAAACTTTTACATCATTCGCGTCCAATCTAAATAGGACAAAATTTATTATTAGTTTAAGAAAAATTAAATTTGAAGTTTGAATGTAAAAGTTTAAATGTTGTAAATATGCAAAAAAAATCAACTATGTTTGGTTTATTTTCTTTTTTTTGACATTTTTCTAAATTTTTCAATGGCCTCAGAATGGTTAAACGATAACCGAATTTGAAATTTTCTAAAATGGCAGCTTAAATTTCTGTAATTAGCCCATAACTATCTAGAATCCGTTGTGACCTGTGTAAATAATTAAAAGCAATTATTCAAAATTTTTTTCATATGAATATTAAAAAATTTTTTAAAATTATATGATCTAATCATAATTGCGTTAAATGACAGTTCTGTAAGGTTTTCTAAATTATTCGATATCTATTGGAGATTTATGTAAAAGATTTTTGCAAATATCAAACTACCTGCATCTGATATATTCATCAAACAGATAGCGACTCGTAAAACACAACGTTTGAGTTCCTCTTGTTTTTCGTATTCTTGCTTGACGGCGTTCGCTTTAACTTTACTTAACAAGACTTGTTTGAGAGGTTCTAACAACCGATCAACTCCTAAAATATCGCAAATATTTTATTCCAAATAATTTTGTAAATTCCTTCGATTTTTATTTATAAGTGGCTAAAATATTGTTTTAAAATATAAAGTTGAATGAGTATTTTGCTTAAGTCAAATTTTTCAAATAGCCATATTTTTCTTTTTAAATGTTAAATTTGTTTAATAATAGCACTTAGTTCAAATTTTATATATATGGAGTGATAATATAGCGATTTGTGGAAATCCTATATAACTACAACAATAATTACTTTGAAGAATAAGGTTAGGCGGACACAAAATAATTAGGCGTGATAACATGAGGTATGTCAACATTTTAATATCGTAATGATCCATAAGTCCCATCTCGACGTGGTCCAAAAAGTTGTTTAGATCTAGTTTCTCAAAACAGGTTGGTGAATCAATTAGGGTGTACATGCATTCGTAAGAAGCCTAGACATTCATTTTAATAAATTAAAATAACTTTAAAAATAATATAATTTAAATTTATTCCATATTGATTATTAAATGCTATAAAATTTATTTTATAAACAAAAATTAATCAAAAAAAATTTTTCAATTAACGCAAACCTTTCTAAGATCTAATCCATCATCAACCGAATGTTTAAAAGGCCCCATCTCTACTTCCCTTATTAGTTCTTTCTAATAAAATCATAAAATACATGAATTTTTAAATTGGTCATAATGATTTTAAATAATTTAATTTCAAAAACAGAATTATTAGCTTTAATTCATCGCTGAATATAAGATATTTGCCTGTTATAACTTTTTAAAGTTAATTAAAGGCTAATGTTGATACATAACAAATTTTTTTCTAATAAAAGCGATTAAGAATTTCCCTATTTTTGTTTAAGGTTTAGGTGATTAAATTATACGTCGGTAATAAGAGTCATTTTCTGTCATGTTAAGAAAGTAAAAATTTTTTTATAATAAAAAAACACATTATTTATAAATAAGTTAACATAAATTTCAATTTTTTTAAAATTTGTTAATTGTATATAATACATTTATGTATCTAATTGACGTTTATTTGCCCCCTTCTCTTGGTTTAAAAATTAGTCATAGGCATATAAATAAATTAGAATAAAAATTTTTCACTACAAAAAGGGGACACCCATAATTTATTGTAAAATTAGATTCTCGTATTATCCCAACATAAAAAACCCAAAAAACTTTGATCTTCTCCTTGTGTCATTGACCAATGGAATTAACGAAGAAGACTTTGCAACATAAATAAAACAAGAAAGCTATTCAATTCACCCGTATTTTGGTTTCGTTGTACAACAGAGCCATAATAGAATCCAAATCATCCCTAACGAGCCATGGTTTGTTATGAACTGTACAGTTAAGGAGAATAAGTGCCATCTTACGGACATTTAAATCGGCATCTCGAAGGCAGGCAAGAAAATTGGTAGCATATAGCTTAAGTATTTGGTCAACTTTATCGTGTTGATGGTAATTCATGGATGTGGTTCGATGCCTTTTTACCTGAGTAACTACACCTGTAAAATACTCAATTTTATTAAACATGTCAACAAAATTTTGAGAGTTATGAGTTAACTAGAGGTATTTAACCTGCCATCTTAAGGATTTTAAAATTCGTTTATCCTTTTTTCTAATCAAATTTAGTTAGTTAGCTATAAATATTGAAAATATTAAAGAAATATCAAAAGAAAAATTTTTTTGTATTTATAACAGCTAAACTGTTAAAGGACTTCAAATAATAATTTTATTTAAAAACCGATAATATGTCGTGTAGTTAAAAACGAAACCTTTTTTTTTATCTTAATTCAGATGTAAAAGCTTGATAGACTAACCAAATTTTTCTCATTATTTATGATGATAGATTATATTTAAAAGGAATTTTTATATGAATAATTAATTTTTTTTGTTTTAGTTATAATAAGATCTGTTAATTTGGTTAAGAAGGCCATTTTCCAATATGGACGGATATAAGGAACCGAAGGCGTAAGAAACTAAGAAAAACAGAGAATACATATGAAATAAGGCTGGCATGGGGATGCATATGTTTTCATAAACTTATTTGTTGTGAAATTGATATTTGCTGACCTAAGTTATCGATTGTGGATGGAAATTGATCAAACGATCCTGATTCTTTGTTGTGGACCTTTTAGAAAGATGTATACTTATAATAAATATGTAAATCAAGGGGTTTAAAGTTATTAGATAAATACATTTATATAGTAATTGCAAATATAGCGCAAAACGCCATCTCAAAGAATTTTATATAATGAGGAAACACATGATCCTTATAGTATTTTATTGTCCTATAAGAATATGGTTTGAACACTGATTTCGTTTGGTCAAACCGTCGTAACACTTGAAAAAATACAAGTGTAATTTGTAAAAATAAACTTGTTAATTAAACCTTCATTTTTTTAAGCCCAAAATATTTCAAATTTTAAGATGCAATTTAAATTTATTGTGCTTATTAAATTTTAATAAACTAAAAATTCAATATTAATTAAAAAAATATAAAAGACAAATGAGTTTGACCTATAATTTTTTGAACATTAGTTTGTAACCTAAAAACTTAAATATATATATGAATCTATAATAAAATTTAAAATAATTTAAAATATTTGTAAGTTTCCATAAAAATAATAATGGGCTTTAATTAAAGATTTGAAAAAATGCTCTACTTCTCCTAAAATGCCAAAGGTATTAACTTATTGATTATGGTACATATAAACATTTTACTATTTATAAAATTAATGTATTAAGTAAAAATCATAAAAAAAGCCCCTATGCTAAAAATTATAAATTGTTGTTAAAAATTTGGACATTGGCATAAATAAAGTTGATATAATTTAGGTAATATAAAAAATGAAACAAAATTTTGCAAACCATTCATTTAAAATTAAAAAAACAAAAAACTGTCATATCAACCTGGTGGGTGTTAGAGGCAACGCAATTAATTATGGCAGATAAACAAGTGCATTTTGCCAAATTATTGGCCAATAGGTTAGGGTTGGGTGATGTGGAGCTGAGATTTTCCCCGGTCCCTGCAATGTTGCCAAGCGGAGTCGAAGCATTCGAAAGATCCAACGTTGACGAAATGAGAGGAATTAAACTATCCGGGTCCAGGAGACACATAAGACCAAGGCACTCGGCGGTCGCGTTACGAATACTCTCTTCCGGCATTGCTAACATTCCTACCGTATTATAGGAATCTTAAGATATTCTGTTATTAAAGTGGTGGCCAGAGCTAGGTAAGGCCATTTTATAGCTTTAACCCCACTGTTTTGTTTATCAGAAAATTTAATAAAAGATTAGAAAAATTATAAGGAGACACAAAATGTTAGTATAAAATCTATAATTTTCGATATGTTTCTCCGAATCATTCTTATTTTTTTTTATTTTTTTAAAAAATAAAAAATCAGTCTTGCCAAAAAATGGGCCTTTTAGCTCTGATGTTGGTCCTGCAAACATTTTTCATACAGTAATATCATATCCGTTGCCCCTTAGCGCCAAAAAAATGTTGCAATTAATATTCCAAAAATAAAAAATAAAGCAAAATATGAAAGCGACATATTTAATCAAATCATACTTGAAACAACAAAACAATACTTTTTATGCATTATTCTGTTAGACTTTTAATGAATAATTAAGTATATTGAATCTATAGATGCAATTTACTTATAGCCAGGAAATTTTTTTTTTAAATTTTAATAAATTTTTAAGTTTTGAAAATTTTAATTATAAGCACCGGCAACACTTTTTTTATAAAAAAAATCTGAAACAATTCAAATTTCAAAAATTTTTTAAATCTTAAAATTATGCTCAAATGTGACCTTGATCACAATCATACAGAAGTTGATAAATTACCTAGGTTTATGCCTTCAGATTTCGGTCCTTTTAGCATGAAATGCCAAATTGGTTTCATTTGTTCCCTCAAATCTCCGTGATTATAATTTGCCGCATTATATGTGACAATGTCTGTCAGTATCTAAATGTATAAAAATTAACGTTTAGCAATCAAAAATATATTTCAATTTGCGATTATTATACTATTTCATAAATTGAAGCAAATATTCTCAAATCAAATTATATTTATGTAAAATTATATTTCGGAAAAAAAAATATTTGCAAATCTGTTACCTCTTTCAAGGCAAACAATGATAAATACTGAGAGTTCGTATGTTTTTGAATTTCCGAGAGTACAAATGGTATGAACTTGGTCAAGTTTCCCAGCCCAATATTGCCTAGAATAAAGAGACATATTCAATTTTGATAGATAACTGAATTCCATGTGGAATATAAATATAGAATATAAAAATTTTGAGATTTAGTGTTTTAACATATATAAGTTGTTAGACCCAAAGAATATGTAGTTGCGAATTTGATATCTTCCGAAGGCGATTTAAACAAATAGGATAACAGTTGGCATATATCTTCTTTCTTTGATTTAAAATAGGAATAAAGGTCACACCTTTTACCTGTAAATAAAAGTATAAAAATATTTACGATCGATTCCACGTAGGAAAACTAATTTCTCTTAAAACAATTTGTTTGAAACTTACATAACTTAATAATTAAAATTAATTTCAAAACTTGTTTAAAAAATTGACTTTAACATTAACGCAAGGTAAAACTTAGTATACTCTATAAAAAAAGGCCAAAATTAAATCTTTATATATAAAAAAAACACTCTCAAAATTCGATCTTTTTTAACGCTTGCGTTCAAAATAAACTCTAAAAAAGATTGAAACTATATTGTTGTCATATGCAAGAAAAAAATAAATAAATCAACTTTTGATTTGCTAAGGTCCTTTAATAATTATTTATTATTCGTTTAGATGTAGATGTAAAAAACATTTATTTTGATTTAACAGATCGACAAAAATCAGATTAAAACTTCAAACTAGGGCAAAAATTCTACCAATCTCTCCTAAAGCAAGGGCTGAAAATACGACAATTATTTTGTTGTTTGGGGATTGCAAATTGTTGGTTACGGCGCTATTATTTTGCACATTTTGTAGATAAATTTTAATTTCATTGGTAAATTTGGTGACTAGTTCAATCTGTTTTTCGTTGGGAATCTTATTCGGATTGATTGAGGTGTTGAGAGGGAGAGTAGATGCAATAACAGCTATGACTTTTGCGAGATTAAGCAAAGCCTGTAGTTTATGGTATAAACAGAATTGTATTTCTTTGTTTGATATTTTCCATAAACAAATGGGATATTCTGTAAATTTGGTCGTCGAAAATACATTTTTATAACAAATCTCAAACACATAAACTTCAAAATTTCGTGTGTGATTTTTGGTAGGCAAAAAGTTTCTTTTGAAATTATATCATTTTCTTTCATTTCTACAGCCTCTTTAAAAAATTCCAAAAGTGGCCAACTATTGAAAACATTGTATAATTCTACGTAAATTTTTTAATTTACAATGAATACTTGTAAAGTATGTAAATAGGAAATAAATAATAACAATAAATTAAATGTTCATATTTAATTCCGCCCATAAAAATGTCTTGTAGTTAAATAAATGTAAAAATGCCATAAATTTGGGTATCAAGAAGGTAAAAAATAAATTTACCCTAGTAATAATAATAATCTACCTATAAAAATAAATTTACTGTAAAAATAATTTTAAATTATATTTAAATATGTTAATAAAACTGGACACTTAAAACAACTAAGAACGATTTTTATAGGGTTTTGGTAAGAATTAACTTGCAATTACTTTCAGGTTTAGTTTTTTTTTCCACCTTACATTTTTATATTGAATCCATAACATAAAACTTTATGGAACTATTAAGCTTTTAAAATTTCAATTGGTATATCAATATATCTTATATCTACTGATCTAAAAAAAGATGTCTTAATTAATATAATGCAAATTATTATCATGTAAAAGAGGTTATAAATATGTATTTATAACAAAATTATACAGAAAAAAAAATTATTTCATTCAAACGGCCTAATTTATTAATTTATATTTCGTTAATGTAAATATAGTTATAAATTTTATTTGTAAACTAAAGTTTTAAATATAAATGCCCAAAATATTTAAATTGAATAACTAACAATTTGATGCATCGGGAACTTATGTTGTTCATAGCCAATAGTTTGGCCATCTCGTTGCCATAAATATGGACTCAAGGTTTCTCTCTTTCCGTGTTATTAGTGAATTAATATATAATACGCTTTATTTTAGAGTGAATAAATGCGGTATAACTATTTGCTCTGTTCATATTACAAAAGATAATTTTTTAAATTGTTTTTCAGATATAGGTCGCCATATGGTAGAAAATTAGAATATAAGAACTGTGAAAAAAATCTTTTTTGAAAAAAATCATCTTCTGTAACTTGTTTATTCAAGTTTTCGTCTTGTACGTTATTAGGCAACAATGAATTTCTTGGAGGAGATTCCGACATTGAACCTGATTGGCTTCGTGAGGCAGTTATAGTAGTACGGGCTAAAATTTGGGGGCCAGCAACACGATTGTAGATTGGTTTTGTTATTAGCTATAGCAAACAATGTAAAATTATAGCTTAAATCTTTAAAACCATTGGATTTCAAAATTCTAAAATACTCAATGAAAATAAAATATCAAAAACAATATCTAACATCAGACATAATTCAAAAAAGTATCTAAAAATGTATTGTTTTTTTAACGTTTGTCCTATGTAATAATAGATTTATAAAAATTATAGAAAGCAATTAAAGAAATTAAAATTTTAAAAATATATTATTTATTTATCTCCTCTAAATATTTAAATTATATTATCTCAACAAGTAAAGAAAGAAAGAAAGAAAATAACAATAAAAGAACAAAATACAAATATTATAACAAAAAACGAAAAATAGTGCAAGTCCAACGTTTAAATACCTCAATGATTTCGTTACAAAGATGAGGTACAGCTTGAACCAAACATGCAAAAAATTGGAGGACCGAGGAGAGAGCATCACCTAAATACATTAAAATAAAAAAAGAAAAATAGTTTAAAGATTAATCTGCGAATCATGCAAAAAAAATAAATCATCCACAACTAAAAAAGGCTAAATTTAATTAATATAAGGATTGGGTAGTGTTAAAAAAATTGTGTTTCTGTTGCAATAAAGTAAATAATCTATTTTGCTTTTTTGAATTTTGTTTTGCAAGTTTGTTATCCCCTCTTAAACAATAATTGAAATCCATTTTACGAAATAATAGCCTATCGTAGTCAATAATTGTTGTAATGTTATTTGTTAAATTTTAAAAAAAAAATGAAAACCAAATACAATAGACAAACGTAAAAATTGCTTTTATAACTTGTGTAAAAATTAGATGCTTTTTGTAAAATAAAAATTAAAAAATAAACGTTGAGCATAGTTAACAGGAGGAAAGTTATATATATTATTAATCTTCATAATTGGCAATTATATTTTATACATTTTTTTAAAAGGCAAGAGGCTAAAATCATAAAAATCACTTGATTCAAATGATCCACGCTGTAATTTAGTTACACCATAAACAATTAATAAAAGAAAAATATTGTAAACTTCGAAAATTACTATGAAAACCTTGTAAAAGGGGCGAGTATATGAGGGTGCAAACGGCTTGAGTAAAGTTGTTCTTGTAATCACCCTTGCCATATTTACTTTCGCTCCAAGCATCAAATATGCATGACGGATGTGACTTACAGATTACAGCCAAGAGTTGAAGAGCTAACTGTAAAGTTTAAAGAAATTTTGTAATGACAAAATATATGGTTTACAGAAATATTTAGTTCATGTGGCATCTTCGCTTGTTTAAAATATTAATCTAAAAGCTAGCTGAAAATATAGATTTGGTGTAACTTTGTATTTTATAGATATTTAATATATTATTAATATTAAGTATACACTCATAAAATATATTTTTAATTTTTTAAATATTAATTCAATAGTTTCAAATCATTTCAAAAATGTAATGAGTATAACAAAGGTCTTTGTTAAATGATAAAGGTTCTGGATGGAAAACTAATCTACAAAGTAAGCTTAGTTTTAATGTTTTTTATTCTTTATAAAAAGAGACACCTATTAGGCGAAAGACGGAAAATTTGCAAAATTTTATAAAAATGACTACTTTGGCGATCTCACTCATTTGCAAGGCATTAAAGATAATAAATAACCTTGATTATTTAAAAAATTAGTCAAACAGTTTAACATTAATATGATATAAGAGATTACATCAGTGACTTTCAAATCATTGTCCGATATAAGTGAAGGAATCTCATTAATCAAATGTTGATTAATAAGGGCGTCAGTTATGGCTAAACTTCGGTTAATTAACGAGGTTAGAGTTGTAAGAGAAATAATTTTTAGCGCCCGATTATTTTTCCGTAAGAAGTGGCTGAGAGCTTTAAGATATTCCTCCTATTAAATTAATAAAGAGAAATACAATAGGTTATAATTAAAAAATTTTGGATCTAATACACTGTATAAATGAAAAAAAACTAAAAATTAATAAAAATATTAAATCCAAACTAAAAACATTTTGATAAAACTACATTTTATAAATCAAAAATTTTTTGTTGCATATTCACAATGATTACTTATCTGAATGTAAAAAAAACTGCCCAAAAACAACTAATTAGGAAATTATTACTGTCAATGTAGCCCAATATAGAGCCAAAGAAAACATATAAACATTGTAGAGTATGTTAATTAAATACAAATCATACGCAATGTCGGGATATATCAATTTGACAAAACGGTGATTCAACCAGTGTTTTGATAGCCTTAATAGCCGCTACACGTGTAATTTCATTTTTCAATCGTTCGTTTATTAGACTTAAGCATACTTCAATTTGTGCGGGTTCAAGTTTTTCACCAAACACTTGAATAATCCGAGCCCTAAAATTGACATCGTGTAAAGAATCACTCAGTGATTTATAAAATAAGAGTTACTGAAGGGTGTAAACACCTGTATGCATTATTTCTACCCTGCAAATTCCATTTGTTTTGATTTATTTGTAGCATTTGAAAAAAAAAAGTTGACGAAATTTATTTACGTTAATATAATACCAAACCTCGTATTTACTATTTTTTTGTTTATTCGTAGATCAATTTCTTTCTTCTGCACATGTAATGTATCTTAAAATACCAAGTGATTTTACGACCAGAATACGCCAAAGAGAAAAATAAAAAATATTTCATATTTAAATCATTTGTAAATTATATACGCACCGAATTTGAGAATCGAATTATAATATTTTAAGTAAAGTAAAATAAAATTTTAATATTTAATTTAAAAAAATATTATGCTTGTATACTCTATTAATATTAATAAAATACTTTTAAATTCCAACTTATATATTGTTGATTTTTGCAAGGGTGTTAAGTTTCAATTTTCTAATTAATTTTTTAATAATCAAAGTAGGCATAAAATCCTTAATTGGTTGATAATTAAAGGGAATCTTAAATTTGACATAATCAAAAGTTATGTTTGGTTATTTGAATGTTAGACATTCTAAGAATAATTGTTTTAAAAAAAGGAAAAATGAATTATAATACATTTTTTTGTTTTAAATTTTTGTAGACCAGTGATATAAATAAGTAAAACCTGTAAACGAAATTTCATATAAATAGAACAAAAATATTAACATGCAAGCTATAGCCCTTTCTTTGACTTCCTGATCAATGTCAGTGATATTCAATCGGTTAAGAGTGGCTTGATACAATGGTTGAATGTAGGGAGAATAATCTAAGGCGTTTTCTGATTTGCCTAAATGTAAACCATAACAATATAAAATTTCAAATTATCATGATAATATTAATTAATGAAAGAATTCAGTCGAGCCATGATAGTCAAGATATTGTTCTCATCGATTATTATATGATGTATTTAAGTTATTATTTTTTAAAGGGTTCAATACAGATTAATAAATAACTAAAAATATAGTTTGACTGAAAAGACAATTTGAAAATTATCATATGGGTAAAAGTATAATTTTTTTTCCAAAAAATAACTAATTAGAATTACTTGTAGGCCTTAAAATACAAATGAGTTTTTCGTTGACATACAAAGCCTCCGCCACAATTTTGTAAAACGGGTCATTTATGGCGTTTAAAATTGCCTATACAAATTGAAAAGGTGTATATTAATATTCATTTTGCAATATACTCTGTTAGATATAAAATTAATATATTAAAAAAAACTAGATGAAAGACCTAAAATTTGCTTATTTAAATCAAAATATAAAAAAAAACTAAAATATTAATTTAATAATTATAAAATATGATATTTTCATAAATTATTAATAAGGTAATAACTTTATTATCTCTAGATATAAATATTACTTTGAAACGTTTAAATAAAGTTGTTTTATAAACAAAAGAAGATAAATTAAAAGATAAAAAATTTTTTTTAAATAAATATGCTATCAATTAAGTCTAAATGTTTTATAGATAAAACTTGTAAGGAGAAAAACACGATAAAGTTTGTCATATACGACAAAACGCCTTGAGTTTGTAAATAACCAGCAATTTTTTTATAAATAAATATAAAACTTAAATTATTTATTTTGTAATTTGATGAAAAGGAAAAGATTAGTTTTTCCAGTATATCAATTTGGGCGCGCCCTTGACAGTAAAAAACAAGGTCATTTAGGATATATAAAAAAAATTTTGATACCCTTCAAACATTTTAGACAGTGTAAATAATAATAATAATAAATTTAAATAAAAAAATATAAAATTTTTCTTTCAAATAAATAAAAGAAACCTGAACCAATTGTTTGATATAAGGAGAAAAATTTGCAGCAGGTTGCGTGCTTAATAGGCATCCAAGAAAGGACAAAGCATCTATTTTGATGCCAGGAGAAGAGCTAGTACCATTTCTGTGTTTAAGTAACCAAAAAAAAATAAAAAATTTGATTCTTAATATAACAATTCTATTTAAAATTACTATATAAAAATGTTTATTGTTACGAAAACGATAAACATTTTCATTGTTGCATTAAAAAAACAATTTTTTTGAATGATGTATAGTAACGTGAATAAGAAATAAAAAAGTTGTAAAAAACAATCTCCAGTATAAAAAAATTCGAGTTTAGTCTCCATATAGGATTTATATCAAGCAATATTAATATTTCATCTATACTTAAATATTTTTTACAGTATTAAATAACTTCGTGTAATTCTGCTATAAACATTGTGATACAAAGTCAAAAACTATTAAATATAAATTTTTTGAGTTCAAAGAAAGTTTAAATATTTAAAAAAATTGTTTAATCAGTTTAGCTTAATAATTTGATGGTATAGCGCTCAATAGACAAAAAACGGTTTGTCAAATTTTTAATATTTATAACAAACTTAAATGATAATTTAAAAACGAAATAAAAACTTTTATACCAGGTATTTAAAAATGTATTACTTCATCTTCAAAAAGTTGCAAAAAACTAAGAGATAGAAAAAATCAAATTTTTTTGTAAAAATTAATATAGAAAACAAATATCAAAAATTTTTCTTGTCCGATTTAAGTAATATGCTAGCTATTACTTACCCATTGCTAATATTTTTACAAAGACAATTATGCATATGTATTTGAATAATGGTATTTTCCTGTCTGTAAAAAATTAACTTATTTTTTAACATTTCACAATTATTTTTCGTAAAAATGTACATGAATAAATTCAAAAAAAAATTACGAGAGGGTATAAATAACTCCAGATATCAACATCCCGAGATACTCTTTAAGGCATGTCTTTCGCGTTTGCAATAGGACGAGTTTGGTAAGAAGGTTGAAAGTTATTTGGCGAACTTTGGCACTCCTATTACGGATTAATCTTTTGCTCATTTTAAGGAGTGGACCAATCTCCCCATTCAATTTGTGCTTCACAATGTTTTCCAGAGTGTCATGAGATGCGAGATTCATATTACTATTAGGAAAAATTTATTTTTAAGTAAAATTCAATTTTAAACTAATAATATCTCCTTTTCACCATTGTATATGGCTCGGTGTAAAATTAAACAATTGTCTTTGCAGACAACTAAAATAAAAACGGGTGTAAAATAAAATTTATCAAAAAACTTTAAATTAACAAATATTTTGTAAAATATCTATATAAATTACTTTATAATATGTTATATATAATTTGAAATAACTCACATAACAATTTACTTAACGTTTAATATGCGGAAAAACCATCCTTAAATTTATTTTAATTTGTTTAGTATCGTGGCTAATGAAATCAGATAGTAAATGATGTAAAATTTAATTTATTTTTTAATTAAATTCCAAATCACAACGTTAAAAAAAGGCTTTTTATTAATAAAATTATTTAGTTTAAAAACATGTTATTTCAAAATAAAACATAATTTGAGATAATCTAAATACTTTTGTGATTGACGAAATAAAAGAAGCTTTAATAAAGTGTGAATGTCACAAAAACTGGCACAATTTAAAAGGTAAATATTTACAACAATATTTAAATAGAATATTTGAAAGCCTTACAAAATTACCGTTAGAGGGTTTCAGAATTTGTATTTGTAAAGCCCGTGTTGAAGAAATAAATTTTATAAAATGGCAAATGAAATTTGTTTATGGCGCTAAAAAATTATTAGAAACCTAAAATCGGCTTATCAAAAATTCTTTATATCCTGTATAAAAACTTAGAAATAAATACAAACAGATACCAAATTATGAAAGTAATAATATATATTAAATACAAAAAATAACATGTATTGATTAGTAATATTAGTCTAAAAATTTAATAAATACTCTGTTTCCATGCCATCAATTTTTTCGTCAGCAGCTATATGAAGATGGTGGTAATCGAGATAGGGTTTATCAGTAACCAAGTTAGGATCTGCGTCTTCGTGTGATATCAAATCTTGGGTTTGTTTGAGCAGTGCTAAATACACCTGGATCAAATCAATCTTAACGTTTTCTTCACGCTCTGTTAAACAAAACGATATCTTGTACATACGAAATTTTGGTGAAAAAACTGTGCAACAAAAAAATGGGCAAAGCAGATGAGAAATGTTTTTAAGGCAAATACCTTTAATTTTTATCCGTTAATCGTTTTTTTCTACCACATAATTTTTTAATTTTCTCGAATACAAAAATTTTTACATAATAATAAAAAATTTTAAATAAAATAAAGTAAACTGTTAAAATGATAAAGGCTCATAAAATAACATTTTCTCAATATATTTATTAAAATCCACAACCAAAACTCGGAATAATATTATGTGCAATTAACTTTTTTACCCCTATTTATAAAATAAAGCAAGAGACTAAAAGAGTATTTATTAAATAAAATTGATTTAATTATTTTGAATAGAATCACTGGGGGGAGGGGGGGGGGGGGGGCAAATATTTTAGCACACAGGTAAATAAATATTAATGGCAGAAAAGTGAATTTTATGAAAACATAAAAGAATATTTCTACATGGCCTTATCTCATATATATTTTGTTTTTCTTTGTTTCTTCCGGCTTCGGGTCCTTACACGCGTCCATATAGAATGTTTAGCACATATTGCGACCTCGATAGTCTGAGAAAAATTTAAAAATATTTTTTTTTAGATAAAATCCCTAGTAACTTATATTTATCATCTCAAATTTTGATAAATAAAATTTAGTTTATTAAGCTCTTGAAAGTATTTTAATAATACAAAATATTTCGTGTCTAAACTTAAATACGACACGGTGCATTATGGATTTTTAATAAAAGTTTTATTTAAAATCTGAGTTTAGCTGTTAAATATGAAAAAATATTTTTTTTGGCTTTTTAATCTTTTTGGTATTTTTGGCATTTTTTTTAAAATTTTTAATGTTTATAGCAGACTAAAGTTTGATTAAAAAAAACGGTAAACGGATTTGAAAATCCCTAAGATGGCAGATTTGATCTCCGTAATTAGCTCATAACTTTATAAAATTTGTTGACCTGTTTATTATTTTTATTTTTAATTATTGTAAATTATTAAAAATAAGAAGCAAGACAAAATTGGTATAAATTTTACTACGTTCGTGTGTTGCAACGCATTTGTGTGCGTAACAAAAAACTTAATACAATTTATAATGCCCTAAAAAATTGTTTTTGGAAGATTTTTGAAAATTATACACCCATTTTTTCGCAAACAGTTCAAATTTTACCATTTAAAATTCAACGGCTAAAAAAAATTATACTTAGCTGAAAATATAAAGCATCAAAACACCAAATTAATGATATAGGTAAAATATCTCCTCAAAAATCATATGAAATCGCATTTTCTATGTGATATAATCTCTTTCACCACTAGCTATAATATTGTACACTCATTAAAGGATAGGCCAAACAAAACAATATCTTAAACTCGAAGTTCAACAGACTTTATGATTTCTCATCAAAGATAACCAATTTTTTATTTCCTCCTCTGACCGAACTTGAAGATTTGTTAAAACTTCAAACGAAATTTACGGGTGGCTTTTAGAGCGGAAGACAAAGACTATAATTTGGGGCACATAAGAATAAATATGGGGTGAACAAATAATTAACGCTTCAAACTACAAACACATAATAAAGAATACAACAACACCTTTAAAACGCGATATAAGTCGTGGGCTCACAGTATCATAAAAGTAGGGGAGTAGGGCTCTAGGTGAGAGCTCGATCTGGGCTTTCAGGCATTTAGCTGCGGCCCGGCGGACCTTCCAGCTCATATCTTCATCGTTTTCGTCAACGCTACTTGCACTGCCATCCTCATCTTCTATAAAAATATATGCGTATTGCAAAAATTTAATATATAGAATATACAAACATTCTATAGAATAAAATAGCGAAAAATTTGTAAAAAAAAACAATTCAATTTTAACGCAGGTATAGTTTAAAAAATATATCACATATTTCTTACAACTTTTACCCGCGCGGGTTTAAATTTTAAATAATGATTTAAAAAATTTGTATTTGTTTCTTGGAATTTGGCGAATCATAAGCTAGCCTATTCGAAGGGCTTTAGGTACAACAGATTGTTGAATACACCATCCTTTATTTTGCAAATTAAACTTTTTCTAGAACATAAATCTGTGGGATATGGAATATATTTTTATATATAAATGTGATTTGCTGGCCGGGAATGCTTTAGCTCCTATATTAAGCTGATTAATTGCCTGGTACCCAATACTAAAAGGGGGTATGCCCTAAGCGGTATGACCTCTTTGAAGAGATATAGGGCAAGAAGATTATTAATATATGAATCTGATCTTCAGTTTTTGACAGAGCATGTGCATCAAAATTAAGAAAAAAGGGTTTAAAAAAAGATGAAAATGTTTTCCAAATGCTATCCCAATAAAATAAAATTCAAATTGTGGCTGAGAAATTAAATATTGAAAACCGTATTCATCTGATGGCTCAAAATCATTTTCCTTTTGATTTTTTATATCTACCGAAGCAGAATCCATGTATTCGTCGTTTAAATCATCTCCGTAATTGTAGTTTGGGTCGTATTCGACAAAAGTAAGTGCAAGAGTAACTAGCTGTCAAAACAAATTAAAAATTAACTATGTAACAGTAAAAACGGTTAAAAAATGCAACAAAATATGTTTGTAAACCTATTCAAATAATGCTTATTTAACCTAAAAACACATTGAAAACTTATTTGTTAAGCAGAGCTAATCACAATTTTATTATTTTGGTTGATATTTCAAATGCTTTAACAATATGTAGTAGATAAGGTGGCGAAAATATTTTTTGCAGGTTATATTATGTGGTACAGTAAAGCAAAAAAGCTCAAAACCAATATGCAGCAATAAACTTGCAAAAAAATTACATATACATGATTTCAACTAAAATTTTTGAGTGATCAAAAATGGGTATATTTCGATGACGGTCATATAAAGCGCAACATTCAATTAAGTTATTTTTATAGCATTGCGTCGATTTAAACATTTTCAATAACTTTACATTTAAATATGGTGTCAGTCTTAATAAGATTTTATGTAGCCCAAAAAATATGTTTGGGTTTAATTTGAAACTTTTGGCCATCAATATGTAGAAATCTTAAATTTTGCCATTTATCTTTAATAACCCATCCTTTATAAATGATTAAAAAAAGGAAGTTAAACCCAACATATATAAAAAATACATTACTTAGATACTTTCAAAAGCCTTTGAACAAAAATGTCAAAGGTAAACTAAATATACCTCTTGTGTATAAACTGTAATTTCGTGCGAGCACGACCTTATCAATGTTTCAAAAGTTTGAAAGCAATGTTCAATCATTTCATCGCTCTCTTCTGTATTAATATTATTGTTATTGACGGAGCCGTTTCCACCATAAATGTTGCAAATATTCACAAGAAGCGGAATAATTTTGGGTATGTACTGACCAATACGTAATCCAGAAGTTCGGCTAAACAAAGATTTTTATTATAGAAATGAAATTTGAATTGGATAGTTGAATATATTTTTAAATCGCGGCCATTCCGATTGAAAAAGATAAAAAAACAAAAAAAAATGAAAAACTTTATAAAAAATGTTATTATATAACCCTAACATATCAAAAAACATTGTTTGTCCTACTAATAACATTGGGGGAAAATGTTGAAGGAATTTTCAATATATTTTATTTTAAATCAAAAGAAAGAACCCTAATGAATATACACAAATAATGTGAATCATGGTTGTTTAAATGCATTTAATAAAGTCTGGGCGTCACATTAAGAAACGCATTTTGTTTAATATTAAAAAAAAAAATAACAAATAAATTTTTGTATAATTTTTTAATTTGCTTTAACATTTTTCTATTTTTTCATTTATGTTATATTTAATTTCTTTCTAAAAACATATTATTCTCTAGCACATGTCAATCATTTTTAAAATATACTTTCTATAAATTGGTTATGAATCATAAAAAAATAATAAGGCACTAATTAAACAAAAGACGAGAGTATGCTTTGTTTTAGGTGGCGTTGCTTGGCAATAAATATACAAATTTAATAAAAAATGTTGTATTTTTGGGTCAAGTTTTATTACAAATTTTTCAATTTCGTAAATAAGGTTTTTTTTTATTCAGTATTTTTTTATTGAGATTCCTATAGAGAATAAAAGTTGAAAAATAAAATTATATATACAGAAATAAATAAATATTAAACAAATCTTTTGTTAATTACCTTTACAATAAAAACATTATGATATACCTTATTGCACCTAAACATTGAATATAAGATTGAGTTATCGATGGCGTTTTATTTGTAGAAATTTGCTCGATTAGGTATGTCATTATTTTGGCAAACAAAACGGGGGAACAAATCACAGTAAGATAACCTAAAAAGATTTTAGAAAAAAAGAAATTAAAATATTTTAAATTCTTAAATCAAGTGATTAAAGTTCTAAAGTGTTTCATTATATGGTAATTATATAAATTTAATTAGTTTTTAATAAAAAAATAAATATTCGAAAGCAATTTGAAAAAATATTTTCTAGATAAATTTTAAGGCCTATTGGCTCTCAATATAATATGTCGTAAAATTGGCATTTACTTCAAGGATAATTAACTTTAAGGTCATAAATAATTATAAACTTTTTGTTGAATGAATAATCATGAACTTATTACGAACAATCAATGTAAATTGTATTAGATTAAAAATAGGAAACAGGTCTTAAATGAAAATGGCTGAACGTTATACGGTGTATTGGATATAAATACAGGTCAACAAATATATTAGAGTTATGAGCTAACTACAGAGATAAAGCCTGCCATCTTATAGACTCAAATTCGTTTACCGTTTTTTCTAATCAAACCTAGTTAGTAAGCTATAAAAATTAAAATTAAAGAAAAAATGGCAAAAAATATTTAAAAACAAGAATAAATTAATTTTTTTTTGTTCACAACAGTAAAACTGTTACAAACTTCAAATAATATTTTCATTAAAAACCGATAATATATCGTGTCGTATTTTTTGAACGCAAAATATTTTATATTTTCTAATAGCTAGTGAAAAATTTTACTCATTATTTAAGACGATAAATATAACTACAAACAATTTTTATATAAACAAATGGTTCTCAAATTTTTTTAGCGAATTCTAAGGTCGCAAAAACTGTTAAGAAGGCCATTTTTCGATATGGACGGCCGAAGGCGGAATAAATCAGGAAAAACAGAAAACATATATGTTAGGGCATTATGGGGATGTATCTTTTATGTTTTCATAAAATTCACTTTTCTGATATTGATATTTGTTGCCCTGTGTAATATAGCAGGTATAAATAATTTCAACTTTGATACCAATTAATTTAGATATTCATAAAACAATAAATCTGGTTTAATACAAAAAACATTGCAACAAAACTTTTTTCATTTAATGTAGGTTTATCATATGAGGCCATTAATTTTCAATTTTTCGAAAGTTGAGGACAAAAAGACATAATTTATAATTATACAAAAGCATTTCGACTTCGCATTTTTAAAAGGCCTGTTTTGGGGAAGGAAAATTCATTGTTTTATATTTTACTCAAGAGACAAACCATTTACAAGACAAGGTTTAAATAGCGATAGATTTTAAGCCAATTACAATTTAAAACATAAAATATCAAATCATCACAACATATTAGTTTTCTAATACCTATATTTTTATAAAGGTTATTAAAAAAAGTCTTTTATGAATTATGTTATCTTTGACTCATTTTAACTTATTAATTAAACGGTTCAACAAATTTTTGGGACATACAAGCTTAATTATGAGATAAAAAGAGCCTATGAGGTCCTTATAACAATGTAGTGTTGTTTAGTTAAAATTTACAGCTATAAACATTACGAATTTATAAAAATTTGAAAAAAAAATGAGAAAAACTAAAAAGTAGAAAGTTATTTATAATAAATCAGCCATACTTTTAAATAAAAACTTAAACTAATTTTTTATTTCCTACCCTAACAAAAAGATGTTATTTATTACGAGAATATTAAAAAAACTTAGTATTTTTATTAAATATTGCACTATTTCTAAATAATAATTTAAGTTAAAGTTAAATATAATAATATAATAAAAAACATTAAAAATTTGTAGATTTTATAAATTATAAAAATATTATAATTTTTTTTAATTTTTTATAAACTTTATCAGAAAAAGTGCTAAGAATCAAAATTGGCAACTATATGTAAAAATGCGTTAATGTCAGGAGAAAAAATTGTGAGTATTTGAAAATTTTAATAAACTTTGAACGCAACCAAAAAAAAAATTTAGAAATTTCCTTAAAAAATATAGGTCATAATCTTACCATTTTTGGCACGAAAAAAATTTACAGCATTGGCTAAAATTCTGATTTTATATTTGTAAGCACCTAAACTAAAGAGAGATTTTTAAACTCGTCAAAATTTGTTGTCCGGTGTTATTTAAGAAAAAAACTATGTATTGTCTCATTCATCTAAATAATTATTAATTTTGTATTTACTTAACGATAAAGCAATTAAAAAAACTATTAAATTAAAGCGCAATTAATCGAATTTAAAAATATTTAATATAATGTTATAATGTTCAAAGTCATTTTATATATTCATATCATACATAATTTTACGTTGATAATTTTACCCTAATTACATCATATGTATTTGGATGTTTTTTTTTAATTTTAACAAAAAATAGGATAAAACATTTTCATTTTTGAGCTTTAACTAATTGGTTTAAAGTTTCCCCCATACCATTCCCCATTTGGGGCAGCCATACCCGTCAGGGCTTTGAATCTTTCAACCCGAGCAAAGCAATTAATATTGCCGACGAATCAAATAGTAAGAATTGCTCAAACGTCGGCGACTTAGGTTGCTCTTACTTTTAGACAAATCATTTAAGACCTACTGCCTAAGCAAGCCACTCAGAAGCATCAAAGTGGTCATATAGTATTTTTCCAAAAAAAAGCCACTGTGCACGGATTCGAATTCGCAACCCTTGGCGTCTAAGGCACAATGTTTGCCACTGAGCTGAGCCGACATTTTTAAGATTTAATGACAGCCCGAGTAACTGAGTAAACTGTACAAATTTTATTAATTAAAAATAAATTCATAAACAGATTACTAAGTTTACATCAAACTATCGTCAATATACGACCAATTTAAATAAATCAAAAACTTAACAACGGCATGCAAACTTACTCAAAGCTACGGCGGCCCGCTTTCTCACAGCTAAACGTGTGCCGGAAAGTAAGGGAATAAGAGAAGCTTCGATTAAGGCTTGTTCATTATCGACATTATCTAAAAATAGTAATGTTTATTTGTTAAATATATAAATAATTATATATTAGATATTTCGTATAAAATTGGCAAAAGTAAAAAACTAAAAATCCAAAATTCACCAAGCACTTAAAACAGCAAAAATATGCAAGAAAATGACACAAACTAATAGAGAATGATTTTGAATGAACTTGTTCTAAAAAGAAATTTATGAAGGAAATAAAATATTTAAAAATATCTTTATAATTTTTTATACATTTGTCATCAAAAAACATATCTACAATAGGCACAAAGAATATGAAAAATTTTAAAAATAGTTTTTTGAAATTATTTGTTAAATTTGGATTTTTTTATAATTGTAGCCATTATAAAAAATAATTTAAACAAACACAGCCAAAAAACTTAATAAACAAGGTTTTTAAGCTATTAGTAAAATAAACTTCCAAAACGATTGAGAATGTCTCCTATAATGTCCAGAACTTCCAACTGTATCGCAGCATCATCTTTCTAAATACAAAATTCAATTATGTATAAATTAAATAAACTATATATTTTTAAAGTTAAACAGTTTTTAATAATTGAGTAATTAAGTACATATCCTAGCATTTTTCATTTAAAAATTATATAAGGGCGGCCCGAAATATAAAAAAATAAGGGTCTTTGCTGGAAAGAACACAAAATTAATTTGCTTCTATATTTTGTATTTTGGCTAAAACACCACAATTTACATGTTTTATATCATAACGAACTATCTAAAATATAGAAATGATTGCACATTAATATAGATTAACCCCTCTTTTACTAACGGTTAATAGTTGATCTACAAAATATTATGAAAAAATATATGTTCACCTGAAATACTATTAAAAAAAAATTTTGATAATGAATGGGTGGAGAATAAAAATTCAGAAAACATCAATATACATTTTATGAAACATTTTATAATATACCAGGATCAAATTCAAAAAATTTCAGCACAAAAAATATTTAGCATTATAATATTTTTAACATAGCAGTTTAGCAATTTATAGCTTAAATGACTTAAGTAATAAATATGAAAAGTTAACGGTGGCAATTTAATTTTTTGCTCAAAAATTAACCATCTATTCTTATTTATAATCTACAAAAATTCATTTTGTTTATAACATTTTGACATTAAAAATTTAAAAACTATTCTTTATTCAAATTAATAGATTTTTGATTCCTAAAAAGCATAACATATATTTTTAGTATAAAGTGTTATTTTCGTGAAAATTTTGAAAATTTTGAAAAATTTTATTTTGTAATATAAAGCAATTAATAAAGTTGCCAAATTTAGTATATACATAAATGGTTTTTCTGAATTAAAAAATTTTTGAAAAAATCTTGAAAAAAATAAAACTTCAAAATTTCAGAGTTTAAAATTTTACAAAAATAAAAACTCACTTTGCACGTGCCCGTAGCTAAAATAATTTATATTAAACAGGTAATATAATTAGAAATATTTCTATTAAATTTTCATACCCGATTTAATATTTTGACAAGGTTAGAAATTAATTCACGGCTTGATATGAACCAAATGTTTGTCATTGGGAAGTTATTGATGACTGTTTTTAATGCTATTATATAAATAATACAAATAGACAAAACCAAATTAAAAAGAAATATGTAATTTTTAATATTATCCATAATTTAAACAAATTTTTGCAATGTTTTATATTTAAATGAACTGTTTTTGTGTAAAGAGTTTGATTTTGTTTTTTGTGTAAACTAAATGCCAAACTATTTAAAATTTCATTACATTAAACAAAATGTTGGATAAAGTAACAAATTTAATTATAATTTACTATTTATTTTCATCTAACAACTTATTTAGTATTATTTAATGAAAAAAGTATAATTTTATTTAACATCTAGTGGCCCTTTATACAAAAATACAAATATATATAAAAATTCATTTACTCTTTTGCTTAAAATTTGTCAAGAAGTTTAAAATGTGTAATTAATAAAAACGTTCTTTAATATAATAGATTTATTAATAACTTCATATCAAAAAAACAAAGTATTTACTATTTTCTATAATATTTAACGTAATTAGTAATAAATTATATAATATACTAATACCAGATTGTTATGTGCAAAAAATCTGAAAATGTACAATTATAAAGTTAACCTATGCTTGATATGTCACGTAATTGTTCATTTCCAGCAAACATATTTGTACATAGCTCAGATAGTATACTTTCAGCACTTTTGGGTTTTATTTTGTTAATTAATGGGCCAAGACTAATACATAAATTAACAATTTAAAGATATAAATTAGGCCACTGTACAAAGATTTGACAATAATCTTAATGGTGCTATTAAATATAATTATTTTTAATGTTATCAAGCATTAAATTTATATTACAATTTTTATGATTAAAATTTCAACAATTTATCAAATATTATAAACTAGTAAAAAAAATTACACAAAACATATATAAACTTATAAAGAGTACAATAGTTTTTATAAAAAAAGGTTTTTAAATTTTAATAATCAAAAGTTAAATTGCCTTTAGGTGCCTCATTAAATTTATAAATTTCAGACAAATGAGATGAAACAAATTAAAAAATTTGCATTTTTTAAATCATCAATAAAAACCTAGATTAAAGAAAGCAATAATTATAAGACTAAAAAGCTAATTAACACTTATAATAAAATTAAATGAGCATATTACAAAAGTATCATAAAAGATATCAATTGATTAAAGGAATGCATAAAAAACTCCATAATATCTATATTAATTATATCTAGTTATAAAACCATTTGACTGCCAAGTTTTGAACCTCGCCATTTTTATCTTCCAATAGTTTCAACACCATTTTAATAATTTTCCTTTCCATATCCTCATCTAGTTTAATAGAATCCTTCTGCAATTCGACTATCAAATCATTTGTAGCCATAAATCTAAAATCCTTGTCAATTGATGACATCTTAAAATAATAAAATATATTAATAACTTCAAATTCAATATCTCACATGCTTAAAATATATACCTTGTCTAACAAGCTGGATATATGAAAAGTTGAACTTGCCATGTTGTTCAGCTGAAATTAAATGAATGCTTGACACAAAATGCAATCTTCATAGAATAAAACTAAATTGTACAAAGGCTGTTTTACCTATACAACTTGCACAAATTGTTACACGACTTATTACACTAGACAACAAATTTTGAACGACCCTAAGCAGCATTTATGGCAACTGTGGATTTTGGTCAAGTTTTTGGCGCTGATTACAAATATGAAATCAAAATTTTAACCATTGCCTCAGATTTTTGGTTATTTGGTGAAGGTAAGATTTTCTATTTGGGGTATTATGGACTTCTATATCAAAAAACCTATAGGTAGTAGCAAAAGTTTAAAAATATATTTAGATAACGAAAACATTTATTATTAACATAAGGGGTTAAAATTTTTTTTTAATATTTAATTTTTTTATTTTTCTATTTTTATAAAATTAGTAGTTTTTGTCATAAAATCCGTTTTTTGATCCTAAATAACTTAAATGTAAATTGCTAATAATTTTAGGTAATAATCTTATATATGTTTTTTATAAGGTATCTAAATATGCCAATAGTTTGTAGAACTAATAGTAAAAAAAATTTTGGTTCAGAAAAATTGGAGGCATCAAAAAAAAAGAAAATTCTCTACAAAACCCTCAAAAAACTGTATATGTTGTTTTTTTTGTTGTCCAGTGTTATCAAACACCATCATCAAAAAGATAATAAATTAATTTACTAGATTGTTGCTTTTTTATATATATCGTTGTTCAACAGCTATATTCTGCCGGTGGATTATTGTTTAAACTTAACATCAGTACCCAAATCCTAAATTATTAAACAAAAATTAGTGTATATTTTTAGTTTAAAATGCGTTATTGCTATCAAAGGATTAACTTGACCTGTGCGTTTAATATAATTTTTCAAAAATATGGCATAATTTAACGAACAAACTCAAAGTTAAATATTATACTAAATTTTTTAATTTATTGTGTTTCATGTATATCAATTAATTAAAAATTTATTTTTACAACTATTTTTAATTTTTAAATGTGTTTATTTTCTACAAAAAAAAGTCTTCCGGGTAAAATAAAAAAATCAATTTTATATAATCTATTCAATACAGAATTTAAGATATTTAAGTTTATATTAAATTATAAGTCTGTATTCTAATGTTAATTGCATTGACCTAGGTCAAATCTGTTAAAATTTCAACCTTTTGCAAGCGATATAATATTAAATATAATTTTTTAACAGTTTAAATGAATATTTGCTTAATTAATTCCTAATTTATATTTACTCAAACAGCGATTAATAACCTTTCCTTAAAATATTAAAATTATGATTTTGTAAATTAATAAAAAAATTTAGAAACAAAAAAAACAAATTAAAAAAAACTAGTTACAATAAAATATATCATTTTTATGAGAGAGTTCCGAGTACCATTATTCGATAGAAACAAATTTTAACCCAAGAATGTTTTAAAATTTTATTAAAATTTATTGCAAATTTAATTTTTTAAAGAGTAGATCATCTAAAAAATAGATTTTTTAATTTTCTATATTACGTTAAATAAATCTTGTCAATTAACTAATTAATACTATTAATTTTATTGTTAGGTCTGGTTTAACATTTCAGTAACATAAATAATGAAAATAAATATTATAAAAAAAATTTAATCTTTACTTACCTTAAAAACCAGATGTTTTTTAAAAAAGAACAAATTCTCTCATTATTATACTAAACATATTACATACTAAAATAAAAAAACTGATACGGAAGATTACCTAAAAAATTAAATTGCTATTTTTATAGTTCAAATTTACATTGTATAATTGTTAACAATAAAAATGACTATTTGATGTCCATATAATTCCAATCAAATTTCTAGATATATTAAACAAATTATAATTAAAATTACACCTATGTTATAAGTTTTCATTATATGTTTGAGAAAGTCACCAAAATTTGACACATAGTATGTAATATTTTTCAAGATAATCAACAATCAACCACACAGGTTTAATCGCTGGTTGAAAATAATTTTTTTTATACCTGGAAAACCTTGTTAAATATTACTTTTAAAATATTCATAATTAAATTTTGTTTAATAGTTTCCAAGTAATAAATTTAAACAGTTTCTTATTCTTACAAATCAATAATCAAATTTTAGCCAAAATTACCGCTATTAAATTTCATAATTTGTTCGTTAAATTATATAAAATTTTCTGGCCAAGTTTTGGCTTAGGACGTTAAACTCAAGTTTAAGCAATATACCAGAGAAAGTTTTGGACGCAGACTGTACATACAAGAATTTTCGGTCAGGGGTATTTAGTTGGGACATATACCAGCATAAACGTATGTAGTTACTAGTATCATATGGTTATAACTATATTAATTAAAAGTATTCTATCTAGTCAAATGTGCATAACTGTAATTTACTAAAATAAAAAAACTGATACGGAAGATTACCTAAAAAATTAAATTGCTATTTTTATAGTTCAAATTTACATTGTATAATTGTTAACAATAAAAATGACTATTTGATGTCCATATAATTCCAATCAAATTTCTAGATATTAAACAAATTATAATTAAAATTACACCTATGTTATAAGTTTTCATTATATGTTTGAGAAAGTCACCAAAATTTGACACACAGTATATAATATTTTTCAAGAAAATCAACACTCAACCACACAGGTTTAATCGCGGGTTAAAAATAATTTTTTTTATACCTGGATACCTTGTTAAATATTACTTTTAAAATATTCACAATTAAATTTTGTTTAATAGTTTCCAAGTAATAAATTTACAGTTTCTTATTCTTACAAATCAATAATCAAATTTTAGCCAAAATTACCGCTATTAAATTTCATAATTTGTTCGTTAAATTATATAAGATTTTCTGGCCAAGTTTTGGCTTAGGACGTTAAACTCAAGTTTAAGCAATATACCAGAGAAAGTTTTGGACGCAGACTGTACATACAAGAATTTTCGGTCAGGGGTATTTAGTTGGGACATATACCAGCATAAACGTATGTAGTTACTAGTATCATATGGTTATAACTATATTAATTAAAAGTATTCTATCTCGTCAAATGTGCATAACTGTAATTTTAACTAAAAGACTCTATCACCACACATATCAGGGTGTGCAATTAACTAATTATCCAGCATGCCATCTTTATTAATTAAGGAAGCCTCAGATGTACACTCATCCTCTTACATTTTGCAAAATTAACATCACAACTAACTCTCCTTTGAACAATTGCAAAAACTGTATCGGGGTCGGCTATAAACAATGTTCAGTTAACCGCAAACTACCTTCTACGATCTTACACATCGTCTTTTAGGTAAAGCGACAGTGTGTAAAACCAAAACAACTATTTAGACCGAGAATAAAGCAGGTGCCTTACCATATAAATTATATTGAACCCTAACTCCGAATTTAACAGCGGAACTTTTGTACCTTTTAAAGGAGGAGCAAGAGCGCAATAGTCAAAAAACATCAAATAATATTGCTACGAACAGTATAATATTCAAATAAAATAACCATACAACAAAGCGCGATCGATCTTAGACTCATTTGCAATTGTAAGCTAAATAAGAGTCGTTGGTTTCAAATACAAATTTTAGGATACCACTCTAAAAACAAATTGATTCACACTTTTTATTAAAAATTGTATTATTACACAGGTCAACAAATATCAAATTATTATGAAATCATAAATGCATCCCCATGATGGCCTACATATGTTTTTCACTTTTCGTTTCTTCCGTCCTTGGCTCCTTAGGTCCGTTTATAACGAAAAATGGCCTTGTTTGACCGAATTGACAGATCTAAATATACTAGTAATATATGAATTTAATCCGGAATTGTAAATTTATTTGAATAATGATATTTTCCGGTATGTAATAAATTAAAAAATAAAAAATTAAAATATAACTAAATTTTCGAGAAAATGAATCTCTTAGTCATAGTATATTAAAATTAGATTTTAGAATGGAAAGAATCGAACGATATATTCCAAGTTCAATTATTATGATTTGATGGTTAGAATGTTTTTTAAGATAGTATTAAAAATAAGGAAAAAAATATAATTAAGCCAGTACAAAAATATAAAACTAATTTTCAAAGCGCGTAAATTTGTTTTTAATTAAATTAAGTTTATATTCAATTAAATTTAAAATGGTAACTGATTTAAAAATAAAAAATTAATTTAATTAAATAAAAAATGATGATTATTGATAAAATGTGAAATCGCCTTATTTAAGATGTAATTATAATCAATTTTCCTATTTATTGAATGGGGATTATTTTGTATAGCGAAACTTTCTAAGATTTTTCTTTTAAAATTATTTGGTTCAACATTTAAGATTTGTGGCGTAAGATTTAATGAATGAGAGGTTAAAAGGTGATGTTCTGCTAGAGCAGATTTAAAAAATTGGTTGTTTTTACAGCTGATTCGTGTTCTTTAGTTCTTATATTTAAAAATCGACTAGTTTGGCCTTTGTAAGAGAAATTACAATCATTACAATTAAATTTATATGCACAATTAGATATATTATTTTGGTTGTGAAAAGTTTGTTTTATAAACTTATAGGAAGATTTAGTGGGTTTAAAAAATACATTGGCATAATCTTTTAATACATGGCGTATATTGTGGCTTAGGTGGTTAATGAAAGGAATACATCATCTACTTCCTCGCACACGAAAAACATATTTTCAGAGAAAAAAGACTTACTTATATCAAAAAATAATTCTAATCTTCCTAACATATGTATTCCTTTCATTAACCACCTAAGCCACAATATACGCCATGTATTAAAAGATTATGCCAATGTATTTTTTAAACCCACTAAATCTTCCTATAAGTTTATAAAACAAACTTTTCACAACCAAAATAATATATCTAATTGTGTATATAAATTTAATTGTAATGATTGTAATTTCTCTTACATAGGCCAAACTAGTCGATTTTTAAATATAAGAACTAAAGAACACGAATTCAGCTGAAAAAACTGAACCAAGTTTTTAAATCTGCTGTTCAGTTAACATCACTTTTAACCTCTCATCATTAAATCTTACGCCACAAATCTTAAATGGTAAAGCCAAATAAAATAAAAACAACAATTTAGAAAGTTTCGCTATACAAAATAATCCCCAGGTTCATTACAATAGAAAAATTGAATTATAACGCCGAATCTTAAATAAGGCGACTTGCACATTTTATCAATAGGATCATCATTTTTATTTAATTAAATTAATTTTTATTTTTAAATCAGTTACCATTTTTAATTTAATTGAATATAAACTTAATTTAATTAAAAACAAATTTACGCGCTTTGAAAATTAGTTTTATAATTTTACTACAAGGCTTTATTATATTTTTTTCCTTATTTTTAATACTATCTTAAAAAAGATTCTAACCTTCAAATCATAATAATTGAACTCTAGAAAATATATGGTTCGATTCTTTCCATTCTAAAATCTAATTGTAATATTACACAGGTCTAACAAATATCAAATTCATTTTCTCGAAAATTTAGTCCCTATGATGGCCTAATATATTTTTTACTTTTGTTACTTCCGTCTTGGCTACAGGTACCGTTTACAAAATATGGTCTTGTTTCACCAATTGACAGATCTAAATATACCTTAAAAAGAAAAAAAAGAAAATTTTTTTTTGCCTATAGTAATTCCTTGTAACTTATGTTTTTAATCACAAGTAATGGAAAATTTTTATTAATATATCAGGCATTTACATCGGCATTTAGATAATACAAAATATTTCGCGTCCAAAGTTAAATACGACACGATATATTATCGGTTGCTAATGAAAAAATTATTTAAGTGTAAATTTAACGGTTAAACTATTATAAATATGCAAAATAAAATTTAAATTTGAATCTTTTTGAGTTTTTTAACCTTTTTTTCCAAAATTTTAAATGTTTATAATTGACTAAGTTAGATTAGGAAAAACGGTAAACGGATTTGATATACCCTAAGATGGCAGGTTTAATCTCGGTAGTTGACTCATAACTTTCAAAAAATTGTTTAAAGTAATTAAATTTAATATTTACGGATTATTTAATTAAAAATTTTCACACTCATTATATATTGTTTTAGTCCTCAAAATAAATGAGTTTACCCATGGGAGCTGAAAATAAGACTCTTTGAAAATAAGCAAATGTGGTAAAAAGGTTTAATGATTTTTCTTATTTTTGAAAATTTACGTCAAGCAAATTGGAATTATTTTATGGTTTTCCTTATTTTTGCCAAATTCAAAACATAAATTTTACACAAGTCAACAAATTGAGAGATATTTGCTAATCGGACATGCCATCTAAGGGTTTTGGATTCAAACATTTTGCCTCACTCTATTTAGTGTTATCTAATATAGTGGTGCCACAATGTACTCTTAATTTTTATATTTTATGTTATATATCAAAAATTTAACACGTTAAGCTAGACACCCCCTATGGGCCGGGCCGATGCTAAAAATATCAAAACATTGTTTAACATTTAAGGGCAAGGAGTGCTAAGCTCATTTTAGTATCATAGAAACCTATTGCCAAACGATTGGGTACTCTTGATTTTTAAATTTCCATATGACCTTGATAAAATTACATTAATTAATGGCGCTTTTCAAAAGTATGGAAATTATAATAAATAAGGTGTTACTTAGTTTAACACTAAACGTTTATTAAATCCTATGTAGTGCTCTTATGGGTTTGTTTCACCTGTCAAAATCAGGAGTGATTCACAAGCCAGTATACAGCAAATTTCAGCTTCACCTTAAGTTTAAATATTATTGAACAAACCAGTTAGTCTTAAAATTTAAGCCACAATTGTAATTTTATGAATTCAGGAATTAAATGTTGTCATGCTTGTTAGCCGTTTTCCAAATAAAATACATTTGCATATTATTCTGTTGATTAAAATTTTTTGTTTAAGACTTTAAACGATAAAACATTTTTTTAATAAATCAAATCGTTTGTTTCGAGGTGCCAAAGCTAAGTGGTGGGAGCTGAAATAGTTCCACAATTGGGATTTTAGATAAAAGGCTGAAAAATTTCAGTAATTTCGAAAATTATTGTTTTTCGGCATACTATTTGTGAATTTTATTAAAAAAAATTATTAATTTGCCTTTAATTATGCATTTTTTTACAATACAAATTTAGACCATGTTTACCTGAAGTATTTAAGTGTATATGTAACGACGCGTTCAAAGTCAAGGTTTTTGTGGGAAATTGTAAACATTTTCATCTGTAACAAAACGCATTAAAAAAGTTAAACTTTCTGATACATTTTTTTTAAGTTTTTCTATTAGACTCTGCGTTCTCCTAGAACTTGTCTAGTTTTATAATTTTGAACTTTTTAAGAATAAAAATTAATAAACTTAAATTTTAAATCCGCGTGTTTTTATACATTTTATTGATTCCGAATGCATTAAGTTCATCATGATGTGTTTTGGTAAATGAAAACAAAGAGGGCATAACCAAAGCCGGGCTTATCTATCTAAAATAGGATGACAATTTTTTTAAATAAATTTATGTTAATTTATATTTTTTATTATATCTGAAGTGTTATAAATAGTGGTTGTGAATAAATACATTAAAAAAATTTATTTAAAAAGACAAACTCCAAGCATTGGATAAAACAATTAAAAGTTAATTATAACACAGGTCAGCATATATTATAGAGTTTTGAGCTAATTTCAGAGACAAAATCTGCTATTATTTTAAAGTCCCAATTACTCATAACCTAAATGTTAATTTAAAAGCTTAACATCCTTAAAATTTTATTCCTCATTATTTAAAATAAAAAATATCATTAGTGATATATATGTAATTTTTTTTTATTTTTTTCTGTATTTTTGAAATTCTCGAGGTCGTAAACTTACCACTCTGGTCATATTTGGCCTTTTTTTTAGTATATGCCTAAGAATAAAGCCATTTGAATAACTTTAGAGAACGGAAAATATATAAGAGATAAAAATAAAACTTCAAAAAAAGTTGGCATTGCCATTTTTTCAAAATATGAAATAAAAAGCATACATATTATAGGATTCATAAGTAATTAAATTTAAAAAAACCATGGTTATCTAGTATTTTACATCCTCGTTTGCCTCCTCAATATAGATATAAAAAATATTAGTCCCATTTGTGAAATATTTGAAACCTCAAAATAATAAATAGGGCTTTTTGTAATTTTTATTTCGCATTTGTATTTTTTTTAAATAAAATTCAGTGCCTTTACACTTTCAGCCTATTTTAATAAACTATAAAATTACATAAGTAAATATTTTTTTTATAAAAAGTTAACACCATTTTTTTCCGTTAATCTTGATTTGGCAAAAAAGATTAATTCTTACTTAATAGATGGCGTATTAAATTTGTAAAATATATATATTAATTTTCATATTAAATGCCATCTCCGCAATTATTTTTTCAATATTAATGGCAAAAACTATTAAAAATTAAATGATAAAATAAGAAGTATGCACATTGGAAAGCTCATTGACTTTTGCTTTAAAATTTTAATGATTTGATGTCAAGTTAGGAGCATTGAAATTGCTGTGAAAATATTGCCTATGGCAATTTTTCCAATGAATTTTTGTAAAGTTCAGGCCTTTAACCTAATATTACCCCACCTTTTTTTCTAATAAATAAGTTAATTAATGAGTAAATACTTTATATTTTATGTGATAATCAAGGTTAATGAATGTTTCGTTTTCAAAGTTCCCAAACTTTTGTTTTACCTTTAGGTTTTATTTAAGGCCTAAAATAACAAAGAAAAAAATTCATTTTTGACATTGAATAGTTAATATAATTTAAGTTATTGGCTACTATTCTGATTTGATATTTGCTCAACCAAAAACTTGGCTGCTGTATGAAATCGTTTATATTTTAGTGTGATGTTGCTAATCTTATAATAAAATTGTGTAGAATGGGCCGATCCGATCATTGCTTGTTTTACATACGACGTCGTAAATAAAAGCAAATCAAAATTAAAAAGATAATTACTTTTTAAAACTCACTTAAAATAGATAATAAGGACATTGTTATTTTATTTTTAGTCATTTGGTCAGGTCTTTGAATGCACCAAAGTCATTTTTTATTTTGTCATATTGTTATAAAATAAACTTTTTCTATTTAACAATAATTTTGGCAAAGTAATTGGTAAGCCGTCAATTTTTATTTAATTTTAAATATATTTTGGTAATGAAGGTTACAAATAAATGAACAAATGAGCTTTGTAAATGAGGGGGAAAAATTAATACCGCTTTTTGAAGTTAGTAACGGCAGTGAAAATATCTTATATACAGGTTCTTGTGTTCGATTTCAAACAGCAGTTTTTTTCTAGGAATTTAGCACACATAGCCCAATAGGGCGCGGCCGCCCCGAAAAAAAAAAGGAAAAAAAAAAAAAAAAAGGGAGGGGGGGGGAGGGGGGGGGGGGAAGAAGAAAAAAAAAAAAAAAAGAATCCCCCCAATATATTAATTTCGCCATAAAATTGTAACACTTTAAATGAGATTGACAGTGACTCTAGTGTCAAATTCCTTTATTTACTATTAATTAATATAACATCTTATTTTGTGGCAAAATTAATTACATTCCTCTTCCTACAGGCTTTCTCGGACAATATAAAATCGCCCGTTTTAAGATTTATTGAAAATACAGTTTGATGAACAATCAATCCCAATTTCTTGCTGAGGGTATTTTTGTTTAAAAATACCCTTTTTTGAAGGAATCCAACATTTGGCAAGATTATAATTGGAACAGCCGCAATAAATTAATAAAACTAGATTGTTTAGCTGTGATTTCTACTATATATATAGCCATATTGTCTGATGGGGATTATTTCCTGCAAATTACGAGATATCTTTATCTGAAAAGTAGTCGCCAATATTTAATTTATTCCTAAACTTCGAAGGTCCTGAGACATTGCAACATGATGTCCAATTTTTTTTTCTTACACGAGCATATAAATTTTTTTTCGGATCAACCTTATTCAATCATTAAAAGTGCCGGGGGGTGGGAGTAAGGGAGATTTTAGATTGAGGTGTGATCCGTGAAAACGATGCAACATGTGACAATTTTATTTGGCCAAGCAGCTAATGAAGATGATTCACTATATAAAACTAATTTCAGTGGTTGACATTGATTTATTTATGGCAATCAATATATGTTACATCTTAGAAAAAACAAATCACTAAACAAGTTTGATAGCATGGAGTCGTTCGAATTTTCCTATATATCTTAACTTTATATAGTATAGATTTGTAGAACTAAATCGAAAGTAGTATCGTTGATTTGAGAAATTTTTTACAATATTGATTTTTTACGTTACACCTTTTAAGATTTTAAAGTTAGTAATGTACAAATTGGCTATAAAGTTATCGCAATTTACATTTTTAGCATTTTGCTTACGTTTTATAGGTGTAAATTAAACTGATATAATTTTTAATTATGAAAAATATATTCTCTAAGATTTTGGAAATCTTTGTCTGCTCTAAACTTTTGTCAAGTTTGATTAATAAATAAAAAAAAACTCTTGGTTTGAGGTTTTCCCCATACCTTTCCCCACTTAGGGGCGCCATACCCGTTAAGGCTTTGACTCTTTACCCGAGCAAAGTAATATTGCCGACGGGTTAAATAGTAAGATTTTCACGCATGCCGGCGACCTAGGTCTTTAGCCTAGGCTCTTACTTTTAGACATATCGCTAAAGACCTAATGCCTAAGCAGGCCACTCAGTCAGAAGCTTAAAAGTGATTGCACATGTATGCTATTTTTCTGAAGAAAAAAGCTACAGTGATGCTATTTTTCTGAAGTAAAAAGCTACAGTGCACGGATTCGAACTCGCAACCTCTTGCGTCTAAGGCAGAAGGTTTGCCACTGAGCTATCTGAATCACTTGTTAATTTATATTGTTCGTTTAATTAATAAATAGCTCTAGGATACCATAATACTTAAAAATGGAACACATTGCTTGAGAAGCAATGAATATGATATATAAAGCTCAGAAATTTTTATAAGAAATATTACTTCTGTATAGTTGTTAGCGCCTATATAATGTAGACAGAATAATTTATATAGAATTAATTTTTTTTTAATTTAAATAGTATTGTTACATTTTATTAGCCTTGATCATCGAGCAACAAAATTATTCATTTTGACATCGTCAGTTGACACGTGAGGGTTAGAAATTTGTAACGCGAATACTACTGGGAGGTATGGACCCCATTTACCGCTAAACAAAGAGTTTTAGAGTTATAAATATATTTTAGGTTAAAGAAAAATACGTGCGATTTTAAAATAATATTATAGGTCAACCAATATCAGTAAAAAATGATTTTTATGAAAACATAAAAGAATATATCTTCATCATAGCGTTATCTCAATATATATTTTTTCATGCTTAGTTTCTTCCGCTTCGGCTCTTTAGATCCGTCCATACCGAAAGATGGCCCTTTAAATAAAATTTGTTATCATGAGAATACCCTAAAAATAAAATCTGAGAGTTTTTGTTTTATATTGAAATCCTTGTAGCTCTATGACCTCAAATCCATCATCACTAAAAAAATACAAAATATTTTGGCGCAAACCTTAAGTACGAGTTTTTATCGGTTTTTATAATTTCATTATTTGGAGTTTAAATATATTAATAGTATGACTGTTGTAAATATGCGAAAATTATTAATTTTTGTTTTTGAATCTATACTGTTTTATTGAAATTTTTATTAAAATTGTTATTGTTTATAGCTTACTTACTAAGTTTGATTAGAAAAAACGATAAACGAATTTAAAAATTCTTAAAATGGCAGGTTTGATCTCCGTAGTTAGCTCATAACTCTCAATTTGTTACGATGTGTAAATAACCATATTGCAATTTATAACACAAATAAAAGGAATAATATGAAAAATATTCTATATAAATGTTTACTATAAACCAAAAATGTTATTGAATTAAAGGTGTTTTAGATTTCCAGTTTAAATTAATATTAAACTCTAGTTTTTAACATAGAAATAAAACTTATAATTTTTATACGAGTTATAAAAAAAGTGTCGGGCCATATGGGTCTCAAAGTGCCATTTGTGAAATAACATATTGTGTTACCATCGCGCTTTGATCAATGCGATCCAAATCGGTAAAACTTACTTTGGGAATCTATAACAAGTTTTTTTACGAAGATTCTAAACGAAACTAATCATGAACTAGGTGATTTAAACATTTGTTTATTGAAATTAACCTCTATAGTATTAATAAATTTTGTCATTGAAAATATGTATCTATAAGCAAATAAATCACTATATCATGGGCCCGTTTATAGGCATGCATGGTCATACTTTGGGTGGCTCTGGTCCATCTTGACGTATCCATGAAAATCAAGCTAGGTGCCTAAAGCACATATATCTTTAACCACCAAAAATTTTCTGGCTTTTTTAGGCATCGCTTAGGTTGCTCTTATGCATGGACTGTTTCTAATTATATATCTTTTTAGAGCTAGTAATTAGTAAAAAATGGGTTTCAATTAAGCAACACTTATACAACTAATATCACATTTCTGTAAAACTAGGATTTTTTTTCAAATATAGCCAAGTCCTTGACACTTACAGACCATAATAGAAAATTAGTTTTTGTGAAAGCCAAATGTCATATCAATAAAAGATAATGAAGAAAATATTTAAAATCAGAAAAAATATCTTTTTATTTTACATTCTTTTTTTCGCAAGTTTGTATGAGCTATTAATTTATATGCTAATATCCATAAAAAATCCATATTTACATTATATATCAAATCTAGGCCGTATCTTATAATTTTGGGAAAATAAAAGTATATATAACTGTTTTTACTACCCTGAATAAACTTGCACAATTGGGACATACTTTTATAAGGTCATTTTACGCCTATAACGGAATAGGGTATAGGCTTTAATTAGGAAACATGTGTCAAAAACGCGACTAAACGTTTAATTGAATAAATTATGTAAATAAAATTTATAAGTATGCATCGAGGTTGGGCTACCAAATTCTCAGCCCAGGACCAAGTATTGTAAATCTGAAATTAAAAGTGTTCGATGCTTTTAGTTTTGTCATTGTAACACAGGTCAACAATTTTTTGAGAGTTATGAGTTAACTACAGAGATTAGCCATCTTTTACCAAATTCGTTTACCGTTTTTCTTAATCAAACTTAGTTCGTCAGTTATAAACATTTAAAATTTTAAAAAAGGTCAAAAAACCAAAAAAGATTTAAAAACAAAAATAAATTGAAATTAAATTTTTACATATTAATATTTAAGCTGTTAGATTTAAACTTAAAATAATTTTTTCATTAAAAACTAATAATATATTGTGTCTATGTAAGTTTGGACGCGAAATATTTTGTGTTTTCTAAATGCCGATTTAAGAGCTTGATATATTAATAAAATATATTCATTATTTGTGCTTAAGAATATAAGTTACATGGGATTTTTATATGCAAAAAAGATTTTCAATTTTTTTCTTTTTTGTATTTAGATTTGTCAATTTGGTCAAAAAGGCCATTTTTGTTAGGCAGATCTAAGGAGCCAAAAAGAAAGAAACTAAGAAAAACGATATATGAGATTAGGCCATCAAGGGAATGCATTCTTTTATGTTTTCACACGTTTCTGACATTTATATTTGTTGACCTGTGTTATTTATAGATAATTTGCCATAACACAAATTCATTTAGATTATATTAAGTAGCCAGTTGGGCCCAAGACGTTAAAAACATGCCGTAAAATTTATTTAGGGCCCTATCTTGTCCGGTCAACTCAAAAAATTTTTTGAAAAAGATTATATTGGTTCAACCGTTAAATCTCGATATCGGTCGATCGAGTCCTAATATCGAACACGGACAAGGTCTGACAAATTGAGTGTATAATAAATTGGTTGTATCCTACCACAACATGCAAAAAAAATTCAAAATTTTTGGCAAAAGATATTTGCATTTTGACGATGTTATTTTTAATGCAGGTATAGTTTAAAAAAAATGATTAGGACAAAATAAAAAAAACATACTCTTCCTCTAAAAATAAAAATTCAAAAAAAATTTTTCAATTAAATAAAACGTTCCAGGTTTCCTCTTTTCCCTAGTTACGGCCCTAAAACTGCCATTGTTTGTAGTTGGGTGAACCAATTACCATGTTTGAACAGCAGTTTTTGTTAATAACAATGTATCAAATTATTATAGTTATATTAGATATATAAATTTATTGTAAAGACCTATAAGCAAAAAAAAAATCAGATAGCCCGAAATATTATTAGAATTTTGTGAGGCAAAAAAAAGAATTATTATGCAATTCCCAACCCACCCACCGATGGTTATATTTTTTTCAAATCTAAAATGTTTCTTTTATTTTACCATTTACAAATTATTTCAAAACCAATAAACAAACTATTTTTGTTGAATATGATGAAGTATTTGCATAAAATAAAATTATTCGTGACAAAAACTCCCGGAATTAAATATCCTTCATAATGCTTTTTCTAAAGGAATCATCCAAAAAGTTACATCTTAAAGGTATACATTCATATTAATAATTTTGTGGGCTAAATATTTTAGGCTCGCCTCACCTTATATAAATTTTCTTTGCCTTATAACTAAACTATTAAATTTCCAACCCATCCTTACAAACAATTATATCGGTCCTAATTGGAATATTTTTAATTAATATTTTATGATAAAATTTAGAATATTCCCGACTTCTTAATTATTTATCGTGTAGTTGGTAGTTTTTATTGCCCATTAGTCCAGCCCTGTAGGGCGACAAAAATATTTTCTAAGGAAACTTGAAATGGATAGTTTTTTGCAGGACCGAATAAAAGCATTTTATTCTGTGGCGCTCGCTATTTTCACCCGTTAGCACTTAAAAGATTTTTATTTTTCAAGAATATTTGGATATAGTCTCAGCCTGATAATTCATTTAGCGTAAACCCGTAAAAACTTTCCGTCGTTAGGACCCTAAAACCCGCCCCGCATGTCACCTTTATTTTTTATTTGATCTTCTTTTGGACTAAATTTGCAGTGATCATTTTGAAGCTCCCGACTAGGGAATGTAAATTTATATCAGCCAGGTTTGTGCAGAGCTCAAAATCATTAGGTGTCAACTAAAATTCCACCCTTTGGACTAAAGCATAAATGCTTGTTGAGCTAACATTCCTTTACAAGGTTTTAATAATATAATCTAATAAATTAGACAAAGAGCACAGAGTTTTTTCACTTTTTAATCCTATATTATCCCTTCAAACGAACGATGTTGCAATTCTAAAAAGCTATGTAATGGATTTAATTAGTTAATTCGTTTTTTCGACACCTATATTTTGTAGTAGAATAAAATCCTTTTCAGTGGTATTTCTTTCTTCGGTTTCATATATTTTCAAAATAATCTATCGAGTTCACGACAAATAGAGTATGTGGCAAAAATATTTTTACTTCTTTTTTATTAGGGAGTGTTGAGATTTCATTATAATTATGAATAATTTTTCTAAATTCCCCCCCCCCCTCCAATAAAAAGTGGATAAATGTTGAAAAATTTTTAAGGGTTAGGATTTTTCTAAAAATTTTGCTAAAAGTATTATTAGCTTATGTTATGTTTACATAGATTTAGATATGATAATATCAAGATTTTTAATATATACTTAGAGCAAACTTCGAGTATTATGAAATAATTGTAAATAACTTTTGGAGGGTCTAAAAAAAATCCTATAATGCAAAATCCCAAAAAGCAAAATCCTAAAACGCAAAAACCAAAAAAAAGTTAATTTAAAAAAAAATGGGCGAAAATTTTATTTGTTACATTTATGAAATTTGTCGGTATTTTGATTATTTCGGTGATGTGTAATATTTTGGGAATTTTGCAGGATTTTGCGTTTCTTGGCCGAATTTCAGTAATTTTTAGAAAAATTTATTTTTTCAGATTTTGATTTTAATTGTTTAATATGGGTGTTCCAATGAAGTTTAAGGTAAAATTTTGCCACTTTTAAAGAATTTTGCGTTTTTCATCATTTCTATTCTCGTTTAAAAATAAAAGAAATTGCAAACAAAAACTGTCTAGTATATATATCCTATTGTACATTGGCTTATATTTGAAAATATCTAATTAGCCAGTTTTTTTAAAAATAGATTTTTTAAGTATTTGACTCTTTCCTATTAGCAATTCAAACACAAAACAATTTTTATAAAAAAAATAAAGAGTAGACTTGCAATGCAGGATGTAACAATTTTTAGCCCATTAAATGCATTTTAAAGGCCATTTAAGAAATATTGACCTTAGTTATAACTTTGCCGTAAGGAATTTTTTTATCATTTATATTTTTTGTGTCATCTTTAAAGCAAGCACAAATTTTGCCATCTAAAGCCATCTATCTCTAACATTTTTTGGAAAAAATGGATAAAAACACATTTCATGATAATTTTAGTATTGCCTCGGCGCTAGAAAGATTAAAAAATGCGTTTTGTAAAAGGAATTTCATCGTTTAGAAAAAAAACAAACCATTTTCAAGACACGGTGTCTAATCAAGAATTGTTAATAAAAAAATAAATCCCGAGAGATAAGATTGTTTAACAAATGTTTTACCTTTGACATGTAAATGGGGCAAAATAATTAATGACGGCTCTTTTGTTTTGCCTATGGGTATAAGTGCCACAAAGTTCCATAAAGAAGACTCATTCATTTGCGCGCATTTTTATATAAACCGATAACACTGGACAACAAAAAAAAACAACTTAAACGATTTTTTAAGGGTTTTTTAGAGAATTTTCTTGCGATAACGATCCCGGGATTAGTTTTCTAAGGCCTCCAATTTTTTTTAAACCGTGTCCAAAGTTTAGAAAAAAATTCAAAAAATTTTTTTTACTATTAATTTTACAAAAATTCTATTGGCATATTCAGATACAGGTTTTATGATATAGAAGCCCAAAATACCCCAAAAATTAAAAAATCTCAACTCTGACACCGAATAACTAAAAACCTGAGGCCTTGGCTAAAATTCTAATTTCATATTCGTGATCGGCGCCAAAAACTTGACCAAAAACCATAGTTGCCATAAATATTGCTTAAGGTCGTCCAAAATTTGTTGTCCAGTGTGTTTTTAGTGATTTTTTGTAACTATTTTAAATACTAATAGGTTTTTGTTTCTTTGAAAGCGACAAAGAATAATATTCGATCAAAAAGTTGTTAGATTTTGACCCTCTACCCCCCCCCCCCCCCCCTCCTTCATCTTCACATTTCCTTTTTATAGTTGTTTTAAATTATAAATGCCAGTTTGGTTAATGGCTTTTTTGATATTGCAAAATTTACCCTTTCTTTTTATAAAAAAGATAAAAGGCTTTCCCTTATTTTTGTTTTTGCTGAGCCATTAAAGATAATTACGAAATTTGAATTCAAACCCTTATGTATCTAATCTAGTATATTGAATATAGGTTATTTAGCCTATTTAAATTTATCAAAGAAATGAAATTCTATGTAATATTGCATTGGCGCTTATCACGTCTTTAACAACTAATTTATCTGGGGCTACTATTTAAGCCATACCTATTTATATTTATAAGGTCCTTTTATGACAAGTGACCGTAAAAGGGAGATCAAAGTATTCTTGGACAAACTGCTTGACTAACCAAATAAGGAATTTAGAATGGTTCGTATATAAAAATTTGTTGTTTGGCGCATAAATTATCTATATGGGAAGGGGGGGGGGGGGGGGGGGGGTGGGCAAAAGGGTTATAAAAAGTTACCCGGAGCGTAGTAATATTTTTTCAAAATACTAGCTTTTTTCGGTTAACTTTTACATTTTTATATTAATTTGACAAGCCCAACCCGACCATTTTGAGTTCATATTTTAAGCACTTTAGCAAAATAGGAAATGAATACAAGAGATACTTAGTTTGATGCCTATAAATCATATATTCAATACAATTATTAACGTCCCTTCACCCCAACATTCAACCCTTTTAAGTTCAATTAGATATTAAGAGAATATTAATGTTGGAAATGCTGGTTACTGAATAAATTATTGAGGGTAAATTATAACTCAGATTAACAATTTTTTGGGAGTTATGACCTAACTTAAGAGATCAAACCTGCCATCTTAGGGAATATTTAAGAGTTATGACGTAACTAAAGAGATCAAACCTGCCATCTTAGGGATTATTAAAGAGTTATGACGTAACTAAGATCAAACCTGCCATCTTAGGGAATATTAAATCCGTTTACCGTTTTTCCTAATCAAACTTAGTTAGTCACGTATAAACATTGTAATTAGGAAAAAAAGTCAAAAAAAAGATTTAAAAACAAATAAATTAAAATTTTATTTGCAAATTCACATAAGGTAAACTGTTAAATTCAAATTTCAAATAATATTTTCATTAAAACCGATAATATATCGTATCGTATTTAAGTTGGGACGCGGAATATTTTGTATTATTTAAATGCCGATGTAAAAGCTTGATTATTAATAAAATTTATTTTCCATTATTTGTGATCAAAAATATAAGTGACAAGAAATTTATATATGCAATGTAGATTTTTATATTTTTTCTTCATTATTTAGATCCGAGACGGATTTAAGGTTGCATTATCTTATGTTCTCATAACAATCTCGTGTCTGACATTGATGTTTGTTAACCTGTGTAATCAACAAAATTCTCTCTGCATTCGGCGTATTTTTTATTGCATAAAGTTTTCTACTTTAAAAAATAATGCTTTCGGGCGACTGAATTATTTTTTACATTTTTTGCTATGTTTTTTGTTATTACATTGAAGATATTACATTAAAGAAACAATTGTGAATTTAAAGCCAATGTACAACCAAATTTTTTATATAGAAGATAGTAGGCACATTTATTCCACCAATCGATGGAAAAATTGATTGTGAAGAAAATCCTTATTAACAGGTGCGCCTGTTGAGTAGAAATTCCACCTGGTGGTTATTTCAATTAAACGTATTAATCAGCTTAGAGTCAAGGACCTTTCATTTAATTATTCCATTTTAGCCTTTTAGGTGTGGCGACAAAGCAGACTCATTTTACCTCATTAAAAAATGTGATTGGGGGTCCCGAATATTTTTCCTAAACGTGAATAATAGTTACATTTTTATGAATTTAAATTTGTGTAAACTAGAACAAATAAGTTTTTAGGTACATCAAAATTTTTTAAAATAAAATTTTCAACGTTGGCCACAATGGAATGTTTTCAAGTCCATGGACCACTGCATATATTTTTTATTCAACTTTACATTACGAAAATCAGTTCACCCGTTTTCAATATGTCTTCCTAATTTTTTTTTGACTTTAATACAGATTAATTAAATGGTTAGGGAGATGCCTTGTAGATATATTTTATTGTGGGTAATATCAATATTTCTAACCAAATTCTTCTTATCTGAATACAAAAAATATTTCATAAAAATTTTATGTTGTAACTTCTACAACAGGTCCACAATTAGGCTAATTTTTAATTTAAATCTTCAACTATTCTTAACATTTTATTTTTCCTATTAAATAGTCAATGGATGTAATGTAAATAATAATTGTCTATATCAAAGAAAAATTTATTTATTTATGATTTTTGAACTACAATTTCCATATTTTTTAATTGTTGGCCAGAAAATTTTCTGCGTTCAAGCTTTTTGCCTATTCAATAGTTTCACTCCAGCTTTGAACACATTCAGAGAAACGAATTATCTAAACTTTCTATTTTATCGCACATGAATGGTCACTGTAAAATTTTAAAATAAATCATTCATTTTAAATATACTTTTAATCCTGATTTGATTAAAAAATAAAAATAGGCGGCATGCCCTAAAAGAACGATTTGAGGATAATAATCATTATGCCGGGAAACTCTTATAATCTATTTCGACAGTTTTTAATTACGGAGTTTTGTTGACAAATTACTTACTACCAGGGTAAAACAAATTAGACACGAAACAGGACAAACCCATTTTTCTCGATTAATTCCAGTTGGAATGGTAATTAAAAAATAATTGTAAAATAAATTTGCTCCGGGTAAAATAAAAACTTAAAAATATTTGAAAACGAATCAAAAAAGTTATTTAGTATTTATAAATCGATTGCTGCAATAAAAAATATTTATAATCATTTTTTTTATTTTATATTTGGAATAAGGTTTCGAGTTTAACCGCACCCCACAAAGTGGTAATTTCACATTTTCCTAAGCTCCCGTTGTTGTTGTTCTTCGTGTCTCAAGACCAGGGAAGAAGAGTAGCCGGGAAAATTCTATTGGATCTCGTGCATAAGAAATGGAAAACACGACTGATTAATTTTTAAAATAATTGCTTTTTTTTCCACTTTTCACTCCTAGCAAAAAAAAAATTTTCTTCCTTTTGTCGATGATACATATTAAGGTCGCCTGGCCGTAGGAGGCGAATAATTGTAATTTTATTTTGATTAGTTAAAACTGATCGCAAAAATTAGGCCATCTAGATTCTGTTAATAACACGACAATCGTTAATTCACCCTCAATCCTTTATTTGAGCCTTATTACTCTTATTTTTTTTTGACTTTTTTCCATCTCATCTATTAGGCTTTAAATTTGGTCGAGGTGAGTTAAGGGATTTGGCAGATAAGGAGGCTAAACAAAAGTGAATCTGGCACTAGTAAAAATGTTTAAGTTTGTAGATTAAATTGAAACTTTTAAAGTTGCAACGAACTTTTCGGTTCTCAGCCTTAGACCTTATCTACTAAAGCTCTTTCTTTAGATGAAACTGATAAAATAAATGATTTTTCATGGGTCATGGCGACAGCTAAATTCTGATCACACACATGACTTGAGCACAAATTAAAATCAAATTTTTCATGATAATTTTATTCCTACGATGTACAGCAAAGGATGATGATCATAAACCTATCCAATTAGCTTGACTGCAAAAAAAATTGGTTTATAGAAGATTAAAAAAAACTTGCTTGCTCTTCGTTATTTCTATAATCAACATTCGATGTGCTTTGTGAGGGGTCAAAGACTATTCTGAAAATTCTGATTTGAGATAATAAAATGATTTAGTGTTTAATCTGGGGCCTTGCAAATGACACAAAAAACGTTGGTTAACGTTTTTGTCTCGCGAATTTGACATCGATTTTACTTTTATTTTTTGATAACGTGCAAACGAATCAATAACAATCCAAACCTCTTCGATTTTGTAATAACTCAAGTCCTCCTAATTATTAAAAATTTATAATATCGGTAAATAATAATATATTATAAAGTTCAAAGTTTGTGATCTCATTTAAAAATGATATCCCTCATCCTCAAAACATTATATTTTTATTTTACGAATTAGAGATTTAAACTGTTTTCCAAAGAAATATGTGTAAGTTATCATTTTTGCGATACTTTAAAAATTAAAAACTAAAAAATGATTTGTAATTTTTTTAATAAATATTCTAATACAGTACACTATTTGTTTAATTAATCTAGCTTAAACACCCACAAACTTGGTCCAATTTATTAAATGGCAAAATTTAGTATCAGGATAAAATGATGATGGTTGTGTTTTAAAATTGAAGTTTTTTTAAATAAAAAATGTATCTTTTAGAGTTTCTGGGTTTCAGGCTAACTTTCTAACCGCTACTTTTTAGGCAAATTTTTCAACCTACTTTATGAACTTCACACTGTATTAGAGGAAATTGTCTATTTAAACGGCTTACGCAAGGTAAATTTAAATTTGAATCTTAAAACTAGCTAAAAAAAGTTATAGGGTATCAAGAACAAATATTTGCCACCCTTTAATATGGTCAGCCAATTTATATTCCACTAAGGATAGAAAAATTGTTTGGATCGTTATTTAATACTTGATAATTTGTTTATCAATAAAACAACGAATGCTTTAGGCTAATCATATTTCATACAATGACGTTTCCCTACAATATTAATTCAATTAAACTATATTTGTTCATTGTAAACCATTTTTAAGAACAAATTCAGACTCGTTTTTTTAAAAGTTTTGAAATTTAAAATTTAACACTTTCAATATTTATTTTTTCAAAATTTTATAATAAAATTTTTTTTTTGCAAAAAATTATTTTAAAGGCTAAACAGATTGACGACTTTTTGTTATAATGCATAAAATTATAAAATTTTTCCAAATTAAAATTTTTAAAAAATTAAATGAAGTCACGCGCCCTAAATAAGAATTTATATAAGCCCACCACGCCAAATAAGAAGGAAAATATCAATTTAAATAACACTGACAACAAAAAAAACAACATAAACGATTTTTTGATGGTTTTGTAGAGAATTTTCTTGAAATAACGTTCCCAGGTTTAGTTTCCCAATGCCTCCAATTTTTTTTAAACCGCGTCCAATGTTCAGAAAAAACACATAATTTCTATTACTATTAATGCTAAAAAAAATCTATTGGCATATTCAGATCCCTTATAAAAAACATATCTTAAAAAGGTACATAAAATTTTTAGCAAACTACATTTAAGTTATTTAGGACCGAAAAACGGAGTTTATGACGAAAACCACTAATTTTACAAAAATAAAAGAAAATTTAAACCCCTTACACTAACAATGAATGTTTTCGTTATCTAAATATAATTTTAAACTTTTATTACTACCTATAGGTTTTATGATATAGAAGCCCTCCCCAAAAATTAAAAAATCTAAACTTTGACACCGAATAACTAAAAATCTGAGGCATTGGCTAAAATTCTGATTTCATATTCATGATCAGAGCCAAAAACTTGACAAAAAGCATAGTTGCCATAAATGATGCTTAAAGTCGTCCAAATTTTGTTGCCCAGTGTAATTATCGGCATTAAATAACGAATTTTAAATTGTTAAAAAAATTGTATTCAGTTTTTTTTAACAAATTTACGTTATCGCTTTTTTTTGGGTGAGGATCATTGAAATTGCTATGCGGCGACGTTCATAACCCCTAGGGTCAATAGGATTAAGCGCGTCTCTCCGCCAATACCATAATATCCATCGAAATGACGCCGCACTCTCCGGAATATTATAGCATGCAGGCTTTACAACTCTAGCAAAAGTCAAAGGCCAGAATCATTCACCTGCTAAAACAATGCCCCCCTTGCCCTACATCTCTTGTAAGAGACGGCATACCCGTCAGGGCATAGCCCCTTTTAGCCCTGTCGGGTACTAGGCAATAACTTAACCTAGACCAAGAGCTAAAGAATCTTCGAACAGCATAATGACAATATTTAATTATATTTAAAATTTGAGACTGATCAGAAAGCCCTAAAATATAACAACATATTATCACATTTATTTGAAGATATAAATTCATGCAAGTATAAGCGTTTAATTTCATGCAAAGCAGAGCAGTGTAGAAAGAAATGAGCAAGTGGGTCATCAACTACTGATTTACAACAGGGACAGTCGAAGTCACTTGTAACCAATCTTAATAGTCTTGCTTTTTTAAAATGAACGACGTTTTTACCAATATTTTCGAAAGATGATATTTTTGAATATGTTTGTTAATTTTTTTTAACGTTTGGCTTAAAAAAACTTAGATCTATAATTATTCTTTTCCGCCTATTTTTAAATTAACCAATTTATTAGAAAATGATTTATTTATGTTTATTGCACATGCTGAATCTAACGCCTTTCGTAGAAATGTGATAAAATATAACCTTAGAAAATTGGGAGTTAATTTAATTACAGATGAGATTCCTAATTTAATAGATCCCTTACCTTGGGGAATTAATTTTAATTTAGAAACAAATTTTGGTAATTATAGCATACATTTAATACCAACCGTCATCATATCCTTTTTAATATACTTTATAAGGCGATGTCTAATATCGTTTTCATTTTTTGCAAAATGAGTATAAAAACATATGGCCTATATTTACCTAAAGGCATTTTGCAATGGCGTCTCGGTGCCATTGTCGAGCGCGTTCCAGATTTTTAAAATTAAAAACGTTTTATTCATTTGCCAATTTTGGCAGAAAAAATATATTTTTAAAATATTTTTCAAATAGGCCAGTATGTTAGAGTGCTAACTTCAAAAAAGTGGCACATGTTAGAAAAAGAATGATCAATAAACACATAAAATGTAGCCATCTACCAATATTTTTTTAATCGCGGTCATTTATAAAAAGATCACGATCACAATTAAATGATTACGATCACAATTAATTGACTAAGATGATGATTTCATAGTAAACATCACTAATTTGTGTGACCATTTATCCACAACATAGTGATAGTATTTACATGAAAACATCATCTTGGCCATTTAATTGTGACAGAGATCATTTAATTGTGATCGTGATCATTTTATTTGTGACAACGATCAAAAATATAGTAGATGATGGCCACATTTTATGTGTCTATTAATCATTCTATTTCTAACATGTGCCACTTTATTGAAGCGAGCACTGTAACATGCAATTGAAAAATTAATTTTATAAAAGGCCCAACACATATCTTTTGTACATAAAAATTTCGTTAATTTTTGTATTTTAATCTTTCATCACCATCCAGTGATACTATTTGCCCCCAAAAAGATTTGTTTTCCATATGAAATCATAACACATTGTCACCGAGTTCCTAGAATTTAAGGTCAAATCCCTTTGTTTTAATGAATGCGTCGTTGGTGCTCAGCTTTGTCATATCTATAAAACTCTTTTCGAGATATAAAAGTCATACAAAAATATATGAGTGTAAAATAAAAATAATTTTGATAAAGAAGACACATGCTAGCAAATCATGATTTATTCTAAGACAGATAAATGTACTGAAAATATGACGGGCAGGCACATACATATTCAAGGAATGCCTTTCCCATGTTTGGTGACCCTATTAAAATTATAAATTCCTAACTTATTCGCATCTTATTATATGCACATATTTTTTTAGTCGATGTTCGCAAATTGTCCATACTTCAATAAATTTAATAACGTAATTTTTTATTCCTAGTTGTTTATTGATTATGAATCCGCCAAAATAACTAATTTTTTTTATTCTCCTTTTTTTATCTTTTTGTTTGGACACATGTGCGAAATGATGTAATTTTTTAATGGGAACTATATGCATTTTTTAATATATGATATCTTATTAAATGTATGCAAGCGTCCAATCTTGATAATGTCCGAAACCCCTTCCGGAAAGGGGAGGAGTTTTCCAGATTATAATCTTTTATTTCTTATATTAAAAATTCAGAGGGCTTAAAAGATTTGTGGATATACATCTTGTGGAATTTTCTAAAATTCCACTATCTATGGCTTAAAAAACGAGATTTGTATTTCAAATTATCAGGGCTGTTATTTGGCAAAAGGAATCAACTTTAAGTTTCCGATAAACATTCAAAATAAATAATTGTATCCCAAAACAGAGAATTGAAATATACGTCTCGGGGGACGAATTCGTATGAATAGGGGAAAGCAAACAACTAGCTAAAACTTAAACATTGTGATTGAAATAAAAGAATTGGAAAGTTGTCTTTCCTCATATACGACCACTAATATGTGTCATTAGAGCGATTGGAAAACAAAAAAAATTAGAGATTTTAAGATTGTCCAAAAACGCGTGATTTGGTAATGAATTTTTTTCACAATTTTACTATCTAAATTTTTAAGGGTCTAAACTTCGACGGTAGATATTTTTACATCGGCAGCCTATACAGAATTATATTTTTGTTTAAAAAAATTGGAAGAAAAATATATTTTAAATTAATGTTTACAATATGCATCGTTTGAGGAGTAAAATACTTGGACGGGCCTGAACTATATGAAGGCACAATTAATGGCTGCCTCTAAGCACAGCATACACGGCTAGCTTTCAAAAGTTATGCCGAAGTGTGGGCCAAAGGGGTATAAAAATAAGTTCAAATTTCTTGGACAAAAGGGAAAGTAGTAATTTTTAATTTAAATAAAAAAACCTCAAAACAAATGAGAAAAAAGCAGGGCTGAGAAAACAATGAGCCAAAAAACTTTGGCTCATTTTTTCCCTTAAAACATAAAAAAAGAAAGGGGGCTACAAATAAAGGGTTAAAATAAGAATTCAAAATAAGCCCTTACTAAGAAAAGGGGCAAAAAAACCCACAAAAAGTGGCTCTAAAAGCCCCAAAAAACCCATTTTATGTTTTCTTTATAATAATTTCGAAAAATTTTGATTTTTTCTTTATAATAATGATGGGTGGGTTTTTTTTCTTAAAGCTCCTAGGAGTTTTTTTTAAGAAAAGGGGGTTTTTTTAAACAAGCCCCTTTTCTTTAAGCAAGAAAAGGGGCTTTTTTTGCCATGCCCACGAGTTTGTGGGCATTTGGGGAAAAAACTCAAAAACTTGTTGAAAAAAAGCCCATAAAGTTTTTTTCCCAGCCCTGGAAAAAAGCCCTTTACAGTAACTAAAGGAAAGAAAACCCATTTTTTGGTTAAACTTTTATTTTATTTATCAAAAATCTTATGGAAGATTAGATTGATCAACTATAAAGATACAAAACTTAAGCATAACTTACATTTACCTAAGTTCTTGGATTAGCGAAAACCCTTATTTTTCTCAATAAAAAAAAATGGGCTTATTAAGCCCTCTATAAAAAGCCCATTAATTCAGGATTAATAAAGTCAAGCAACCTCGTTTGATATAGTAGAAACCCATGTGCTTTTTGTAGGAAACAAAAAAAATGATTAGATTTGGTATTTCTATATTCTTACTTACCAAGGCGTTAACCATTTCAGCGGAAACCATCAATATTGTGGTCAGAATAAAGGGAACCCGCACTCCGGTTATTTATAAAAATAAAAAATTCTAGCGTAAAGCAGCGTAAACATTAACTTTTTGGCGTTTATTAAATCAATAAGCACATAACTTATTAGGTAAAAATTCGTTTTTGGCGAAGACTTAAACAAAATTTACTTAGGCTTTGAAATTTAATTAAATTATTTAAGATTTAAGATTGTACGGCGAGGAGAAAGTTAATTATATAATGATAGCCATACAGCCAAGGTTATAGGGCAAATCTTGGCTCTCACTTTTATACGGTCACGTAATCGACTTATTTAAACGATTATTTTGCACTTCTTTTCGAAGAATAAAGTCAAAAAACTCATTTAATAGGTGGAATTATATTAAAATTAGAATATGGCGATGGTATGATGCCGGCCCTATTTTGTTATCCTATTTTTATATTACAAACCGGTGAAAAAAATCACATAAGAAAAATTATAATCCTAAAATACCCCCCCCCCCCCCTAACAAGATTCCTCATTTATCATAGTCTGCTTGATTAGGCAAGCCTAAATCTTGATAGTGTAATATTAAATCCAGCTGAAGATGATTATGTTATCTTTAATATATACAAAACTTTCAATGGCAACAATACAATTGAAAAGCTTTTGATTTTTACCTGCACAAAATCTGCATGTTGTTAACTGTCATATTATGCCTTGCCTTGGTTTAAAAAGTTAAAGGTGGGAAGCAGTTGGAAAATATTTTCGTTGTCGAAGAAGTCAATGCCCAAAAGGGGAATTGAATTAAAAATAAATATTTACCTTAATGGATATTATAAAAGCTTAGGCGGGGATCACTTTGGTGGGTTTAAGACACACTAATAGGGCGCGTTGAGAGTTTATCCATTTTTTTATATTAAAAATTAAATTTGTAAAATTTGGGCACATTAAAAAATAGCAACTATTTTTTTGTACAATATTTACTTATATCCTGAGCAAGTATATTAATTCACCTTTGTTAATATCTAAATCCATATAAATATCGCTAATACATTCCAAATCTCTAAAACGGGATAATATAAAAATATCTTTGTTTTCTTAAAAAGGGCATATTAATAACACAATTATGAATATATTAAAGTCAAGTTTTGCAAGTTCAAAATTGTAACCATATTTTGACCATTTTAGATGATCATAGTAAATAAAAGTTTGACCCAGCCTAAAGTGGCTATAAAAATTTTAGCATATTTGGTTCGTTTTAACAATTTTAAATTTTGTTGACTAGCAACAAAAAGAGATGTTAAGTAAGATCTAAGTAAATAAGCAACGATTTTTTGAAAAAAAAACTAACATTGTCCGATCGATTAGGCTTGGCCTGGCATCGGACTAAGTGTATACATTTGAACACAGCCCGATCGAAAGTTGGATTGGGTTGACCGGGCGTGGGGGCAAAGAACCTAACAATATTTCGGACAGGTAGAAAAATTAGAGGTAGTTCGGGCTGGGGTTATGTTAAAAAAATTTATCGAAGTCGAGTCTTATCGACGGGACTCGATGATGGCTTCATATTACACAGGACTGGAAAGAGGGCGGGGCATGTTTTTTAATTCATAAAGGTAAAAAAATTAAAGATATATTATTTTCAAAATTATTCTTAAATATAACAAATAAACATTTTTTTTATATTTATTTATCAATTTAATTTTATTGATAAATTTAAAAAACTAAAAAACCTATTCCCACTTAAAAAATTTACTGTGATTACATTATTGTCAAATAAACATTGCATTCATGTATATTGGTCTCATTAATAAAAGCTAGTAATAATTAAATAGGACCTTTTTCTAAATCTTATTTTTAATGAAAAATTAATGAAACGCAAAATATTTATCTGCATAATTTATTTTTTTGACCTTGTATCTATCTATAGATTATTCAATTGGGTTATTATTGACGGATAAAGATGGCTTAATATTGATAACAAAGTATTTTTTTTTCTCGATGAGATAGCACAGAGCACACAGACATTGCTTCTAACTCTGAAAGTATATCAGAATCGAATCATTTCTTAAACATTGTAATAACATTCTATTAATTCCTATAACTTTTTCATAATTTATTACGAAAAATAGAATTAGATGATTTCTCTAATTTTTGAATGAAAGCAACGATGCCAGATCAAACTGTTGCAGTTTTAACAGATTTTAAAGATTTTTTTTTTGCCAAATTTATCCTGGGGCAATATTAAGCGAATTTAAATAAGCAAGTTTTATGACATGCATGCTCAGATATCTCAGTGGCAAACATTCCTGTATTGCAGGCGGTTGCGAGTTTGATTACACAAGAAGCCTTTTTCTTCGAAAAAATAGTATTCATGGTTAACCAATTTGAAGCTTCTGAGTGGCCTCTAAGGCAATAGGCTCTAAAGTATATGCCTAAAGTGAGAAAGAGCCTAGACTAAAATAGATCTCGGCGTGCATGAAAATTCCTATCCTTTAACCCGTCAGCAATTTAATTGCTTTGTTCGGGTTAAACGAGTCAAAGCCTTAAATCTGGTATGCTCCCCTGAATGAGGAAAGGTATGGAAAACACTTTAAACCCATTATTTTTCTAAAGGATGAACACGGGCTTTCAATTTTTTCGATTCAAGCTTTAGCAAGTATGTAAGAATTTACCGTTACCCGCTTGATCAACAGGTCTGTTGCTCATAATATATAATTATATAGAGGCTAGTTTCTTAAACCTATCTCGCTATGAAATTGACCCATAAATACTAAAATCTTAACGGGTTGGGCCAAAAAATTTGTTTTTGCTATCATTTTATACATAGTAATGGCCCATTTCCCTCTTTGATTCAGGTTTTTATTTTTTATCCATAATTAGATTTGAGTTACGTTTTTTATCTTTAGTTTTAAAACATAAAAATCAGCTGACTAGCTACTTAATTATGATAAAGACGGGTGGAATCAGTATTTAAAGTACAACAGTGGTGTCATATCGCCGTCGTGTATACATTTGGGGCCGATATTCGATCCATACCGATACATTAAAAATTATCATTCCAGGCATTTTGTGTAGGTGGCTTTAAAATTAAAAATATATTTCAGTTTAATATTATTGGATTAAGAAGGTCGAAAAACCTTGAGCGCTAAATTTTGTTGTGCTGCGCATAGTTGTCAAGCAACGTTTAGCCTGGTTAGTAATTGTATGGGTGACCGAATCAAAAAGCCATTTATTTTTTTAAGAGCCTAGGCCTATAAACTTAAATCACCGGCGCGTGTTAAATCTCATTTTACTATGCGGGGCCTGCTGTAATGTTAAAAGAGGCAAAGCCTTGGCTGGTAAACCCACCCTTAATGGCCCAAAAGGTCTGGAGGAATATGTAATGCCACAATTTTTTTTTACTCACATTAAATTAACATAGAATAAACAAAAATAAACATTCTCGGGTCGGACCTGTGTTTTGGTAAAAAAGAAGCGTATGTTTATCAGAATATTGTCAATTTGTGATAATCTTTTATTCAATAACTCGGTAGAGACAAAAATTGCCCTAAGTGGTGGATGTGGAGTATATATAAAAATTAATTAAAAAAAAATGGGAAGAATTAAATGACAACTGCACAAGTGCTTATAGTTTGGCAACATATCCTTATTTTGGTCACCCGCGCCTTAGACTACAATTTTGGTAAGCTTTTTTAGGTCCGCTTTTTTCTAAAAACCCCTTAAAAGAGACTGTATATGTAGTAAGTGTCTCAGGACGGTAGGATCGATCCATAATGACCCGCGACCGGTATTCAATAATTCGCGGATCTATGAATTATTCATAGTTTTTTAGTTCTAACATGTTTTCATATCCTCAAAACCTCATTTCTTTTTGCTCAAAGCCTACAGTATTAATGGATTTATATTTATTCAATATATTATTTTAATTAAATACAGATACGCACATTGCAACTGACACATTCTTATGGGGAAAAAAACTGGGTAAAAAGTGCATTGATCTCAATGGAAAAAAAAAATAAAATCCCGACAGGATCTATTTAACATTTTAACTCTGTACCAAACTTCAATGTTAAAAAATTTAAAATTGATATTAATTAAACCCTTTCTTACGCCAAAATGACATATCAACATCGAACTCATCAAGTCGATATAGTTTTAAACAGAGAACTGTCACGCACTCCTACTAAGCGCATATTCTTAAATTTTCATCAAATCATTGGAGGTTTAATACCAATGTTATTAATATTACTAACTTAATCAGCACTTTGAAGATCTAAATTTAATGTTAATAACTAATTAATTGTGTCATTTCATCTTCCCGGTTTTGATTAAACATTAAGCTTTTCACATTTAATAATACTGCTTATATTAAACAATTTTAAAACTTTAATTTAATAGCCATGATTACAACATATTTTGCGAGTTAAAATGGGATTTAATTTGAGTGAGCAAACGCTTAAACAGGATATGAATACTACTATGAGTACTTTATCCTCCTCAAACCCTTACTTCAAGGAGATGGTTCTCCTCAATTCCGTGAGGTTTGTCGTCCAAAAAATATGTCTGCCCATCATATTAGCCATCGGCATTCCAGGTAACCTTTTTACCCTAATCGTACTTTCACGTCACCATATGAAATCTTCTACTAATTTTTACCTGGCCTCTCTGGCATTGGCCGATATGTTTTACCTCTTGTTTCACTTCATGTTGAGTTTGCAACACTACTCGGACGTTAAAAACAACTATATTTACTTGCGTTATTTGGTGTACGGCTTCCCTTTGACCGATATCTTTAGCAACTCATCTGTTTGGATCGTGGTTTGTTTCACGACCGAACGATTTATTGTGATAGGCAATCCGATAAAAGGTAAAATTTGGTGTACGCTCAAACGAGCCAAATACGTCGTCGCAGCCGTGTTTCTCGTCTCTTTGATCGGTACACTACCAACATTCTTCGAACGCACTGTGATTTATGTAAATGCCACATCAACCGATACTCAATTATCCGACTATTATTGTTCCATCCTAAATTCCACACCGCGTCCGCACTCGTTGGTGGATTTGTTGTCAAACAACATTGAAGCTCCGTCAAATTTTACTAATGCCACTTACCAATATATGCTAAATAACAATAATAATCAGAGCATTTACACTACACTTATGAGTCCAAACTGTGAAAAAACGGCTTACAAAAGCCAATCTAAAAAGTATATTTTAGCTGATACTCCTTTGTATCTCAACGAACGTTACCAAAAGGGTTATTTTTGGTTTACCAGTTGCTTTTTTTGCTTCTTTCCGCTAACCCTAATCCTCATATTCAACACGCTCCTTATCATCTGGATCCGTAAATCTTCCGTTATACACCGCGAAATGAACACCACTTGGGTCCGAAAAAATTCTCAGTTGCCCCAGGGCAAGAAAAAGTATACGTCTGCTTCGCAAAATCAAGAAACCCGCATCACTTACATGCTGATCGTAGTTGTGCTCGTATTTACGGTGTGTCAGCTACCTTCAGCCATCCTACTTTTGGCGTTCCTACTTAAACCGGCCAAGCAAGAGCTCACTACCTGGAGGCTAATGAATAATTTCGCTAACTTGTTAGTGGCGATTCACGCCTGCCTCAATTTCATACTCTATTGCCTACTGAGCCGTAAATTTCGATTGACGTTTTCAACCATCTTTTTACCTTGCCTAAAGATTTCGCGATACAACGCTCTGGCATCGGTAGCCGGGGGGAGTCGATACTTTGGATCCACGAGGAGGAATCAAACGATCGGTGTTAGCGACATTACCAGCGCCCGGGTAAGTCCCGAAGCGGACTCAGAGTGCGTCGTAGGAGATAGGCGGGGTACGGTTCTCCTAACCCCACTGGATGACAATAATAATAACAACAGGTCTTTTAGGGGAGCGCTTAACTCAGCTTTGAAATTTAGTCAAGCTCATAATCGACATACCCTTAATAATAAAAATATTATGTCAAACAGTTTGACAATATCACCACCAAAAACAAAGCGAGGCAGTGGTATATTAATCCATAAAATTAATGGACCATATAGAAAAAATTTCAGCAACCACAAAAAGGACATAAATGGAAGAATGAATGACGACGATAGTTACCAAATGGTCGTATTAACCCAACCAGAAACAACGAATCATCATCAAAAAAAGACTAAGCCCTTTATATCGATTTTAGGGTCCGATAAATATTTGACAGTTCCCAAAAATCACACATATAAGCAGCAAAACGGTTCTCAAACGCAATACACTTTTTAAATTTTATATTTAATCATTCAAAAACATATATCATTCCGATTATCAGTCCAATTATAGCTAACCCATTTTAAAATGTACTTTTTTGTTGGGGATCGAGGCAAAAATAAAAAATTACCCTTTTAACCTCAATAATAAAGTTTTGTTTTATCTAAAAATTAGTTGTGAATTACTTTATAACGAATAGAATTTAATGTTATTATTACACTTTGTCCAACTTTATCTTTTGAGTTCAATTCACCTGAAAGTTTCATTATATGGATATATAGCCCATTCACTCAAATCCTTGATTATTTAAGGAGTCTGTTACACAGATCAATAATTTTTTGAGAGTTATGAGGTAGAGATCAAACCTGCCTTCATAGGGAATATCAAATCCGTTTGCCGTTTTTCCTAATCAAACTTAGTTAGTCAGTTGTAAACAATAAAAATTTAGAGAAAAAGATCAAAAACCAAATAAGATTCAAACACAAAAATAAAGATTTAATATGCATAATTAAAATATTTAAACTGTTTTTTTCAAAGTTTAAATAATATTTTTATTAAAAACTGATGATATATCATACGTATTTAAGTGTGGACGCAAAAAATTTATTATTATCTAAATATGTAAGAGCTATTAATAAAATTATTTTTCATTTGTTTGTGATTGAAAATATAAGTTACAAGGATATATATGCAAAAAAATTTTTTTAATTTTTTTTAGGGTATATTTAGGTCTGTCAATATGGTGAAGGACCATTTTTTGTTATAGACGTATCTAAGGAGCCAAAGATGGAAGAAACTAAGAAAAAAGAAAAATATATATGAGATTAGGCCGTCATGGGAATGAATTTGTTTATGTTTTCAAAATTCACGTTTCTGGCATTGTTATTTGTTGACTTGTATTATTTTCAACTAAATTACATTAAGCAAAAATTTGTTTTTTACGACCTTTAACGAATATTATAAGAGGATTAACAAAACTGTTTAACACTTAGGTACACTTTTGCTTAGTGATTTCCATTTATATTCCATTTTGCGAATTTCTATAAAATGTATTAACAAATAGTCGATTTTGCACCTGTCATACATTAAAAGAAAAACATCTTCCTTAAAATCAAAAAAAAATTGCCTATTTTTTATTTGGGTTACAAAAATATTTATACATGGTCAATATTTGTGTATTAATATTAAATTTCAATGCTTACACCAAAAACAGGATAATCGAGGGAGGCGGGGCAAAATAAACAAGTTGCCCTCTAGCTACAAATTAATTGTGCTCTTTTCATTGTGTCTTTTTTCATTTTTGTTTTTCCAAAAATTGAGTATAAAAACATATGAAAATATAAAGGCATTTTGTATTTATGCCGTGGCGCTATTGACAGAACGCGTTATAAACCTGTCAGACACTAATTAAAAAAAAACAAATTATTAACGAAACACGGCCTAGTATTGATTTTACTAAAGATGGGGAAGTGGGGGGGGGGGGGGGGAACTTAGTTTAAAATGCAAACAAAATTTTCTAAAGCGCCCAAGGTTTAACCTCCCCAGGTCAACAACTCTTAATTTTTATACCAAAGTGTTTTGGGCGCCTACGAATTTATTTTTCCAAAATTTTGGAAAAATTTTTCTAAAAAAAATTGGTCCAATGTTAAATTTAAAAGAAAGGGTATAAAAGCCACATTAAATGATTATCAGCTATGTTTATATCAATTTATGTAATATTCTAATATATTTAGAATTGCTTCGGGTGCAAGAATGGACCTTTATATCTTATTTAAGGTTACTTATAACCTCTTCTGAAACTTGATTAATTAATATAAGAAACTTATAACACAGGTCCATATTATCTAATAAGTTTATTAAAAAAACATGCCTTATAATGGCCTTATCTCACATATATCCGTTTTCCATATTTTTTCGCCTTTGAACAATTTGACCGATTTTGTGACCTCAAGATACCTTAACAAGATAAAAATTTATTTTTTTTTAAAAATTCATTGTAACTTATATTTATCACCTTAAATAATTAGAAATTATTAATTTTTTTTGTATTTAAAGCTCCTTCATCAGCATTTAGATTACAAAATGTTTCGCGTCCAAACCTATATAACACGATACATTATCGATTTTAGGAAAAATATTATTAGAAGTTGTTTAAATTTGACAGTTGAGGTGTTGTGAATATGCAAAAAATCAACTTTTTTTTTTGAATATTTTTTTTTATTTTTTCTAAAATTTTTAATGTATATAGCTGACCTACTAAATTTGATTAGAAAAAAAAATGAATTTGGTTATCCCTAAGATGGCAGGTTTGATAACTGTAGTTAGCTCTTAACTCTCAAAAATTTATTAACACGTGTAATCTATAAAAAATATCAGAGTGGGCTTGAGGGCATATCACTCTTGACGCTAACGGAGGCTCCATCAAATTTCCTCAAAAAACTTACACAGGTTTCTTTATAACAAATAAACTGGGCATAATTTGGAAAAAAATAATAATTTTTCACAAAAAACTGTCCATCTGCCCTATGGAGCGCTCGACGCCATATTTACTAGGTCGCTCCTACCCATATATAATCTTATCAAACTGTGGGTTCGCGTAAGAGTTATGTGTTTTTTATTTTAGTAAATTTGTTTGCAAAAAATTTCCTGCCACTATTTAGCATAAGTTGCAATAGTTATAAGATTTTTTTAAATTTCCTACATAAGTATCCAAAAACTCTTGCTTTTTTGGTTAAAAGAGCCAATACGCAGGTCTTAAAAAAAATCATGAAAGCACGATAAATTTATAAAACTGCAATGATTGATCTAAGGGCAACACAGGCAATGCTTAACGGCCCTTTTTTCAGACTCTTTATACTAATTAGATAAATTAGTCCTGGGGGTTGGTTAAGGGCGCCAATAGGCCATAACCTAATACTACAACCTATATATGTTTTTAGCTGACTATATGATCAATTTGGTTCAGCAAAATTTAACATAAGTTTTGATCAAATCTTTAACCAAACCCACCTCTAACTTTCATTTAGGAAATTAGCACAAATTAATTTAAAAATAATAATTAGATACATTGCGTGGTTTGTGCATATGCGGGACGGACCGTTGCTGCTTCAATGATTCTACAATGTGGCCTTATCTTTAAGTATAGGGCGAGATTGGTTTACAACTTAAAAAGATCGGGAAAATGACAAGAATGATGTGCGACCTAAAGACTCCTTATATAATTTTCTCAGCACTATAGTTTAATTTATCTGATATATTAACTTTTTAATATCAAGCTTCGACATCCCATTTTGACTAATTGATTTGAACCTTTATGTCAAGCTGTGTTACAGGCTTTCTTAATTACTTGCAGTCAAGTAGATATTAAGAATTATTTTTGAACTTCTATTATAAATCAAATTTGGGGTAAAAAAAGTCAAACCTAAATGGTAAATTTTTAAGTGGGGCAAAAGAAAAAAAAATACAATTTTTAGAAAAAAACGCCTTCACAATCCATAACATGAAGGCTTTATATAAAGCTTTGTGAGCAGGCAATGCTCATAAAAGTTTGGGCCAAAGGTAGAAAAAGCGGGTTTTTTGGGCCAAAAGAAAAAAAAGCTGAAAGTATTTTTAAATTCAAAAAAAATCCGAAAAAAAATGGGGAAAGGCCTTTTCTAAAAGCCCATATTTGTTATTGAAGCAATTTATTAACATTAAAACACCACTAAGCCGTTTGTAAAGGCCCTAATAAGAAAAATGAGAATTCTTAAAAAAGCACTTTTCATTTAATCTTATATTTTTCCTTTTGGTCCTTTTATGGGTGAAGAGTATTGGCCTTGCTGGCGAGGGCTAAGTGCGTTTTGCCAGTACTATAATATTCATTAAAATCACGCAGCATTCTCCATATTATAGCATGCAGGCAACTATGGAAAAAGCCGTAGGCCAGAGTCATTTGCCGGCTAAAATAATGCACCCTTCCCCTAAATCTCTTGAGCGGCATAATCGTCAGAATATAGCCCCTTATAGCCGTGACGTTTTATTTGGAAAGCCCCTAAAATCTCCTTTCAGGGCTGGCTTTTTTTCCCAGGCCTGTTAATAGGCCAAACTCATTTTTTTGTTTTTTAATTAAAAAAAAATAAAGAGTTTTAGCATTGATCAAGAAAATATTTATTTAACGTAAGATATTCTGCTTAAATTTTATATCTTTCTATAATTTTAATCTTTCGAAAAATTAAAAAAAAAATAAAATACTAGTTTAACCAAAAAATGGGGTGTTTTGCCTTTTAAGATTAAAAATGTTTTGCTTTTGAAAGTGTTTTATCTAACTTTTAGAGGGCTGTTTTACTTTTGGCAGATAAAACCCAATTCCATTGGTTTACACTTTTTTCATGCCTGTTTATATCATATTTAAATGGCAAAGGCAATAATGTAAAATATCTTTACTTAACCTATATGTTTTACTAATTTTTGCAAAAAATGTAGGTAAACATTGATTAAAGTATCTCCAATGCAGCTTAAATTTGGCTGTGGCTAGTAAAATTTTTGAAGGAAAAAAATGAAATTAAACATAAAAGTGACTAGGGCTAAAATATTTAAACAAAAATTTTTTGTTAGGCATACCCTCTGGCCAAATTGCATTGATTCTCATTTTTTGGTTTGCGCCAAATAATTAATTTATTAATATGGTTTCCTAATAGTTATATATGCAAACAAATATTTATTTAAAGATTTATCTATTTCATTTTTACTTTAAGACTTATCTAAATCATGTTAATAAATAATGCCACCAAAAAGTTAGATAGAAACAAATTTCTCAAATTGAAGGCCAGAATTATTAATAAAAACACATACTTAATGGGTACCATAACTAATAATAAAGTCTTTTATTCCTTCTTGCCTTTGGCAAATGTCATACATAGGTTAAAATCAATTAAGATTGTCATCATGTTATAATAAGATTTAGCATGCTTAGACTTAGGTTTGTATAATATCTCTTTGACTTAGCCAAAATATTTCCATTAAATTTTTTAAAAGAGAATTAAAACAAGTGTAAACAAAAAGGATGCAATTTTAAACTCAACTTACAATATTTAATGTTACTTAATAAAATAACCATTTCTAATAAAATTTTTCTTTATATTTAATTTTAATGATTTTTGAAATTTGTATAATTATAATTTCTTGTCTACTTTTTATCAATAATAAATAGCAAACAAAAGCACATATAATACAGTAAATAATTTAAAAATATAATTTATTCCCACTAAACTATTGTAAAAACACTTCTAATGTTATAGAAAACACATAATATATACTCAAACATTACATATAAATGTTTCTGCCTTTCGTTATTTTAGCAATTTGAAAAAATACATTTAAAAACAATATCATAGCTTAGGTGCTGGCTGCTGAGTAAGAAGCAAACCAAAACGCTTCTTGCACATTATTCTTTCACGTGAATATATGTCATGGGGAGAAAATTTTGCAGGATGAGCTGATTGTGTCGGCCTTCCTTGGCTATCGGTGAGTTTTAAAGTATATATTCGATTGCCATTTTCGTCCAGGTAGAATTTTAAATTCATAATTAGGGTTGTTGCATAATCTCGAATTTAACTTTTTAGTGCTGACTTATGTTGACTAAATTAATGGCTAAATAAAAAACGCATTTCCCTTAAACTTTACTTTTTAGCCAATCCTCATAATAAATAATATTAAAAAAAATTTATTTATAAGATTTTTAGCATTATTAATTTATAAAATCAAATTAACAACGTTATCTATAATTAATAAATTATAAACCGGTAGTATTCTAAATGTAATATATAAAAAAAGTAATTAAAATAATAAAAATATTATATTTACTAAATTTTAGTATTCCGGCCATTTATTTTTAAAAAGAATATAATTATTTTTCAAAATTTCTATGGAAATTTTTTGCTTTATGCTAAAACTCGGTAAAATAAAATTATTTTCAATTAGTTTACCAATTTATTTAAAAATTTTCAAGGCTTCAGGATCAAATGATCCAGTGGTTGTGGCAACAATAGGTATTAAAATATTATCGGTATTTAAAAAACAATATTTTCTGTCTAAATTTTGGCATTCAAAATTGAATCAAAATTATTTTGAAGGGGCCAGAAGATCAACACAGGTGAAATCCAAAATAAAAGTTTCCCCTCAAAGAATGAGACAAAAGTTTTTCCATCCGGTCTTTAAGAATTAAAATAACAGGTTCTAAAACAAACGGTATATTAGCTTTTTTAAAAAAAAGTGGCGATAATGCAATTAACCTTATTGTGTCGCCTTATTTTTGAATTCGACAAACAATGTAAGGGATGGCGGCCAAAACGTGTGAGAGTCTTGCATTTGCTCCAAATGAAGGGAGTTAAGAAAAGATTCCTAAACGCAAATACAAAGCATATTGAAACGTTTCGTTAGGAAGTAATTGATTACTTAACTTACTGGGGTATCCATTTATGGCCTGAATTGTATGAAGAGAGTGATCTAAGAAGGAATTAGTGCGTTGTGTTTTCACTCTGTAAAAGGTAAGCAAGAGAGTTTGACGTTAGACACATATCCCATTCTTTTTGATCACCCGTTTGAGGGTATGGCCTTTTAGGGCCGGCCTACGCCCAGGTAATTAAGGCTTGTAAAAAAATTGGGTCCAAGTTATTTGTGATTCTTATAAGATAAAAAGGAAGCAAGGATTGACAAGTGCTATATTATGGGTGACCTCAGGAGTCTATATTTTATATATTTTTAAATTGAATATTTAAGTTTAACTTTATTCTATAAAAATTTTGTAAGCAGCAAAATTTTTTTGTATTAAAAAAGATGTGTCTAATTAATAAAAATGTGTTTTTAGTGCCTTATTGATTTCCATTATAATTAAATTTTAACCACATTCTTACATTCAATAGCACCAAAAATGAAGTTTATAAAAATTACAAAAAATCTAATCTAAAAAAAATTTAACGCATGCGCTGTTATAAAAATGCTTTCTTATATTTTAAAACTTCAAACAATTTAACTTATATTCTTTTACATCAAAACTTAACACTTGCAAGTAACACCCCAAATTTCAAAATCTGCTATTTTAAGCCTTAAATTTATAATATTAGATCCCTTTTAATATGTTTAAATTATGATACATTGATTTAAACGTTAATATATGAAATTTAAAGTTGTTCATTATTGTTTACGTATATCTGCCATTCGATATAATAAGTAATCTGAAAATTGATTTGGCGGCTGTTTTAAATTATCGATGTCTACTGTGTTTAATATACCATTCTGCAAAAATGATCTGTATAATCCGGCTTCTTCCTCAGGGTATTTGGTAGAAGATACTTTCACTTCTGAGGAAATATATGATCTTCTTAAAAGTTAGGATTATTTTAATTAATTATAGATTTTGAATATTCCTTGCAAGAAGAAGGTCCTAACTGTATACCCTCATATTTCAATGTATTCTTTAATGTTATAAGGTATTTATCTAAATTGTTTATGTTTAGTGATCCATCTATAATAGCTAAAGAAATCAAGATATTTGCTATTGAATGCCTTAATAAGGGTATATATAACAATTTTTAAAATTTAGTCTTTAAATTAAATGAACAGAGCACAGCATTAGTAATATCAGCAGAAGAAAACTTAAGAAACATTCCACAATCTTATCAAAATAATTTTAAAATGTTGATTTACTTGCTATGCCAATATGTAATTGATTTTGATAATGAAACTTACTTGACCAGTAATATTCCAAAAACACCTGGAAAGAGAGGAGTAAAAATTATTTTTTTATTATTATTTTCTTATATATTTTTTAATAATAAAATTGTATAAAGATTAAGAAGAAACAATTTGTGACAAGTAATGAATTTCAACTTGAAGCTATTCTTTGGGATATTAAACGAGAAGAGTGTTTAACAAATTTAAGATCAATCATGAGTATTTCCATTCAAAAATTGTGGGATCCTCCAATGATTGACTCAAAAATTATAGAGTATTAATATAATTTTTAAGGCAATTTAAATTTGTATAAGCTTTATATTTATAATATTTGGCACCACCAAGTGTGATAAGCTAAATTTTCACCATCCATATGTAACAAAAATATATTAATTAATGCATAATACTTTATTTTTTTGAAGGCATAAAAATAATAATAATAATTTTATTTATTCTGCTTATAGCTTGATATCAAACACCTGTTACAAAGTGTTAGAAAATTTAAATATTCCCAAATCAAACCATGTATTTCCTTTAATAACAGATATTCTTGGCATATGCTTATCTGTTCACAATCTAGACCCTAATTGTACCTCTTAAATATTTTTTTAATCTAGCTTTAGTAATTTTTAAATTTAAGAAACACTTTTATAGTAATTCATAATTTGCAATTTTATAAAGTATTTTTGCTGATTTATGTGCAAAGCTCTATATAATTAAGCAATCATTTTAATAAAAATTATTTCCTAAACTCTTTTGGAACTTATTTGTTTTCTTTTTATTTTATAGCTTTTAGCCTAAAGATTCTCAACATTATTCAAAATCATGAACACAGCACAGTTGTTGTACCCTTAATTATTGTTGATATTCTCACAAAATATAATTTACAGCACTTGTTTGGTTACATCATGAAGTAAATTTCAAATTTATATTAAAATTATTTATAGTATTAATCTTGTGGTTAGTTAATATTAGAGTTAAATATTTTCATACCCAACATTTAATAATGACAAGGTGAAATTTGATGGAAGACTTGTTTTTTTTATCTTTTAATATAATTAGCTTTTGATATAAGTAAATTTTTGAATTAATTTAGTGTGCATTGCACATTTTTTTAGCTAAATGTAATATATGGTATAACATTCATTGGCACATGTTTCAGATGAATATTATTTAATTTAATAATATGAATATTCTAAATAAGGTGTCTAGTTAGACCAAAATCGTTAATAAGGTCAGCTCTTAAAACAAAATTTTTATTATATTAATGGCAAGGGTTAGCCTAATTTGAAATGGATGCTTCACCAAATTTAGTTTGTCTCACCGTTTTTCTTTTTAATTATTTATTAGTAACAATCTATAGGCACTTGTTGACTTTTAATGTATACTAAATGATAAAAAATGAAAGTTGGTATGATATGTTTAGTTGTGGTAGACAGTAGCCAGCTTAAGTTCTTCTACATTTTTCTCTAAACCCTATATGGCTCTATTTTGCCTATGTAGCTATGTTAAGGTTATTTCATTCTGACTTTTAAAAATAAAAAATACTGTAGGGCACATGAAAAGTGATATTTTATTTTGTAAAATTTTGAAAATTTATATTTAAAAATTTTTTATTCAAAAAAAAATTTATGCGCTTATATTTTGGCAAATTTTTAAAAATTTGTGTTTTATTACAAAATATTTTTTTTCAAAATTTTGAAAATTTTACAAAAATAAAAAATGACTTTGCATGTGCCCTTTTCAAAAATTTACAAAGAGTTTTGATAAGCTTAATTATGGTTGACACAATGAGTGATGGAGGAATATTACGACACTTCCATCCATGATGGCCATACCCAGTGCTGAAAAATGCAAAGGGATAATGTTTTTTTTCAGATTATAAAACAAGTAGCTTATAGTATTTTTTAATTTTAACAAAAAAGTCTTTTCCAGAAAACGTGCAAAACGCCTTATTTTTTGGCTAAACTCGTATTTTATTTTTCAACATTTTATAAAAGATTAATAATCAACTCTAAAAAGATACAAAAATCTAAGCAGATTGTCATACGTTTATCAAATTTATTCTTTCTTTTAGCTAAAACCCTTTATTTTTCCTTAATAAAATCAGAAAATGATCTTGACTTACCTACCCCACAAAGCCCTTTACATAAAAAGCCCTTTATTTATAAAAAAAAGTAGGTTTCCTTATAAACCCCTATTCTATGCAAAAAAAACCGTATAATTTGAAAGTGTTCCTCTGGGCTGGCTTTTTTTTCTCAGGCCGGCAAACTTGGATATATGAAAAATAAAATAATGGCCTAAGCCAAATCTATTGATTTTGCGACCACGAAATAACTAAAGAAAATATTTTTTTTTATTGTTGAGATTAAATTTGGGATTTAAACGCCCAGCCTATCGGCCCACTTAAAAACATAGATTTACAACGGTGGCCTTTTAAAAAAGAATCTGCCGTATATGTAAATTTGGGTTTGGGGGAGTCTGGCGGTCTAAAAATAAAAGTAGATATAGGATGGTTCTAAGTTAAAAAACATGTCTGTGGACCGGGTCGAAATATAACACACAGCCCACTTAAACTCTAATTTACATTACCTGGTTTATTTTTCATCTTAAATTATTAGAAATGAAATTTTTAAGTATAATTAGCTCCTACATTAGCATTAAGGTTATATAAAATATTGTCACCATAACCTAAAAGGACACGACATTTTATAGGTTTCGAAAAATTCAAAGTTTGTTAATGCTTCTGTTATAATATATTTTTCATATGTTAAAGTTTCACTGTTTGAGCTGGCTTACAAAGATTTATTAATTCAACCTTAAATTAAAATATCTAGGATGGCACGTCTGGTCTTCGAAGTTAGCTAATATGTATTTCAATTGTCGAGCTGTTTTAATTAGTGTAAAATGTATTTTGATTATTTTACAGAGACATTGAAACTATCGCTTCTCAACAACATGAAATGGGTGGCATTAGTGGCACTGGTGGTACGTCAAAAGAACTCCTTTCCCCCTTTAGATTGTTATCCAATTTTATGACTGAAATATGCAATCTGCAATTTTCTCTCTACCTACCTTACATGAGTATACTTGCTCGTTACCTTGATGGAAATGTAATTTTTTATTTTACTGGATTGAAATAATGTTTGTTTGCTTTTATCAATGCATTTATATCATGGTCATTGTGTTTAATATTTATTATCAAAACAATGTTTATAATTTATGAGATGTACTTTTTTGTATAATTTAGTTTTCACACAGCTCAACAAATTTTTGGGAGTTTTAACCTAACTTCAGAGACCAGACCTGTCATCATTTTCAATCTGTTTACCGTTTGATATAATTTAATCCAGATATAATTTAACAAAAGATTCAAAAAAACAAAAATATAAAAAAATACTATGATTAAACAGCTCAACACAAAGTTAAATTTAAAATTCACATAATAAATTTTACGATAATATATCGCGTCTCAGTTAGATTGAAGTACTAAATTTTCTGTTTAACTTAAATGTTGATGAAAGAGCTTGAAATACTGAAATTTCATTTATTTGAGATAAATATATATAAGGCGCAAGTGATTTTTTTATGAAAAAATAGAATCTTACACTTTTTTCGTTAGGGTATTCTCGAGGTCGCTTACTTGGTTAACTTTTATTATTTTTTACAATTTACCTGCAAATACCTGTTTTAAATTTTAAAAAAGGAAAGATTTATGAAAAAAGACATATATGGCGATTAGTTTATCGAACGATACATTTTGACTCATTGATTTTTGTCAATCTGTGTTATATTAATTAATGCTATTATTATTTTGTTTTATTTTTTACATTATCATGGTTATTTTTTATTATTTATAATTACAATAAATTTTGTAATTTTTAGATTGCAAATTTTTATGTAGAGTTATTCACTTCGTAATGCAACGCTTACGATTATGGGGCAGTGCATTATCAAGGAATCGCCTAGTGTTGACCTACCAAGCGAGACGGATGAAGGCCACCACAAACAAACTACCAAAGACAAATACTACTCATACATCAAAGTTTTGGCTTTACCTTTGTTTTATGACCGAATTATAAAGTTGCAAGTTTTATAACTCTAAAAACCAGTAGATTACGTGAACAAAATTGTGGGTTTTGCAAAAAAATATAAAATATGTAGTTTTATGGTTTATAATGTTGTTACAATTTAATAGTAGCTCTACAAAAAATCAAGAAATTCGCTATGCATATTTTTTCCAATCTACATTATTTAAATTTTTAAATAAAATTAAATTTAAAGTTACTTAAAACGGGCAGTAGGTTTAAGCATATCCTCTCTTGATTAATATGTAATCTTATCATTTATTATTTTTATTGATACTAACATTCGATTTTTAATTAGCATATAATTAAAATATCTCAAATCAAATTGTTAAATATTTGTTGATGTTTTAAAATTATGAATGTTAGATTATACCAAATATGAAAGTGAGTGTATGCCTAAACTTAAGATTAAAACCACATTGTTAAATTTTATTTCTAAATTGATTATGAGAAATGAAGCGCCCATGCGGGCTAGATTTTTTGTTTTATCTGACGTGCATGCTAAGCCTGAGAACTTTTTTAATAGCTGATGGATCGGGCTGGAAAAATACAAAATAGTTTGCTTATTATATAACGGCTGATGAATAAAATCCATAAAAAATAAAGGATTTTAGTAGTATTAGCAACAATGTGCTCTGATCTTTAATATTTTTACCTTTTGTCAATTTTCTTAGGTCAGAAATCTAGATTTATGGGGAGAAGTATGAAAAAATTGACTGATTTTTTGTAAATATTTTATTAAAACGAAGAACTCTGATTTTTTTCACACATTTACTTTTTTAAAATATAACCAGCTTTAACATCCATGTTTTTACACTATATATAAGTGTCACAACTTTAATTATCACGACTTTTAACGGTTTATATATTTTAAGTCTGATTTTTTTTATTTGTTTTAAACTTAATATGCCTTTGTTTCTTTATCACTATTTATATAAATTTTTAAAGTTAGGAAAAAGGCTTAAAAAGTTGTTTAAAAAACACGCTATACACGCTATTTAAAATCTGGATATAATAGCTTTGAATGGATTATTTTGTATATCTGACAAATTTGTGTATTAATAAAATATTAAATTATTAAAACACTATTAAAGTGTCATATTATAATTGTCATTTTTACTGTTTGTTATTTTTATAAAACTGTTTATTTAAATATAGGATCACATTTACGATACCAATGCCTTTGTGAGGAGTAAATGCTTCCAAATTTTATGCCAGATCTACAATGCATCTGTAAACAATGATTCCAATATTCGTAACAACAACGAATACGGTGTCAATACATCCACAAATCATCTAAATATAATGCCCCGTTATTGGCTCGCTCAGTTTTTGCAATTAGCGAAAGACAGGTATGTAAGAGAGTATATTTTTATCCTAACATATGGTATACACGAGTTTCCTCCAGACCCTTTTTCCCCATATGGAGATGGCTTACCAGGCTTAGCCTACAGCAAGCCCCACAGAGTTTAATGAAATGTAACATGCACCAATGAATAACGTTAAGGCCTAGGCTTTCATAAACCGACTGCTTTGGCATTCGTCCACAAATTTGACCACTAACTAGGCTCGACTTTGCTTAACAACTTAAAATGTTGAACAAACCAAAATTTTCAAGTCTTCCGTCTTATTTTTATATAAAATCAGTTTTGCTGTCAATAAAAAATAAATTTTGGTCTAAATCCGCATAGTTTATTGGGAGATTAAACCCATGCAATCCTATACAATTTTTCAGAAATTCTTTGTATTAGGGTAATATGCTTTACACGGGTCTCTTACATTTTTGTGGGTCACCTAAAAAAAATTAGATCAAATTTAATAACCACTATCTAAATTTCGGCTTGTTTTGCCGTTCAGACTCAAAATAATTTTTACTCCCACAATTTAAATAATTATAAATTAAAACAGTGCTATATAATATTAAGAATTTATTCATTCGTCTTTTTCCCCAAAACAAATGTATCTGATAGCCAGGTTTGGAAATTAAGAAAAAATTTATTATGCTCTGAGGGTTTGTTAAATTTTATTGGCCTTTGTTTTGATATCTAGGGAAAAAGTTTGTCGATTTGAGGTGGAATGGACCATATATATATATATATATATATATAACAGATTGGATGATAAATCTTCCAACGTCCGCAAAAATGCTTTACAATTTTTAACTCTGACACTTAACCCTATTGTCAACCCCTACCTCTCCGAACAGTTAGATCTCGTAAATGAACGCATAAAACGTTGCGAAGATAAAATATCCCAAAATGTTGTCGATTGCGCTAAGTTAGTACAGGCTAAAATGTGCCTTCAATCGGAAATTAATGCAACGAACGAGCGCGTTTTATTACAAGAAAATGGACTTCAAACCGTAATTCCAAATGGGCATTGTAATGGCGAGATTGGTGCGGATGAAAATGACGGTATGGAACATGAAAATCAAAATATAGAGGCTGTAAACAAAGAAACTGGATTTGATAATGGTATATAATTCGGTATTAAATTTTAAACATGTTATGCCTTGTCGATATATATTTTCATTTTTCATAATTATATATAAAAACACATGTATCTCATGGTTATGTAGTAGCAATTCTATTGCCTTGTCACCATATATAGAACACGTTATAACGGGTATAGATAAAAAGGCGCCTTTTAAGAAAAATGTTCATATCGAGAAGTTTGTATAAAAAATTCTTCATTAGATTCATCCAAAATTTGAATTTATATAAATTAATTGCTTGCTATGGAAAAGCATTCAAGTGCAACCAATATGAAGCCGCTGATGCTTAGTGGCCTACTTATGCAGTAAGTTAAACAATATGCCTAAGTTAGTAGGAGCCCTGATTACTCTATGTTGCTGGCGTGTGAGCTAATACTCTTTTACCCTACGCAGTATTAATTGCCTTGCTCGGACAAAATCAATTAAAGGGGTAATGCGAATCTATATGGGAGGTTGTTTTTTTGTTTTATCACGTTATTTGCCACTTTAAAGAATAGGAATATTTAAAAGCTTTTTTGTCATTTTGGTCGATAGCGCAGTTTGTATAATTATTTAATTTTTTTAATAAAAATATTTTAAATTGTTTTAGAGACATTTACGACCAGACAACGCGATTTAGAAGAAGAAATTACACTTATCCAGGAAAAAAATAATACTGATATAAAGACGCTCGAAACACTCCAAGTTACATTGTTTTTTAATTACAATTAACAAACATGTCATATACATTCTTGCTATGAAGCATAAATTTTAATTTTCATCGTTTTGCAAATCGTAATCATTTTTAAAAATAAGTTGTTTTTGTATATTTTATCTTGTTTGGACCTTTTTTCTAAAATTTTTTATACTTAGTTTGATTAGGATCGGTAAACGGATTTGATATTCCTTAAGATGGCAGGAGTAACTGCAGTTGACTCATGACTCTCAAAAAATTGTTGACCTGTGTTATAACCAAATAATTGTAACCATTTTTAATTTTTTATGTAAATATAATTTAAGAATGACTACTCAAACTATTAAAATTCTATTTCATGAGTCTAAATAAATTTGTAAATATTAATAAAATTTTGTAACTCATTAAAAGCTATTTTTATTTTTTATATAAACCTATCTAGTTCTACCAGTATCATTTATCACTCGTTACGCAAGAATTGTACCCGATCGTAGTTAATTCGTTGTTATTTTCTAAAAATCAAACCGATTGCCTCGAAGCCATCAACTTTTTGGTTACGGGTCTTAAACACCGCATTCACAAGCTTAGTGTTTGGGGCATCAAGGAGTGCTTGTATCATTTATCGACAACCAATCAAACTCCTAGTGGTATAATTTTTTCATTTTCATACAAATATTCTCCGTAAACATAACACAGAGTCATTTATTATTTTGAGTCGGAACGATGATGCTTTTTTTCATTTTATATTACCTATTTTAAATCATCCAAGATACATTATTCAAAAATTTCCAAACTCCTAAAAATTATGTAAAAAAATTTTTTAGTCAGTTTACCTCTATAATATTTTTGATAATGTTTGAATACAAATATTAGTTGATATTTATTTGTTTATGACATCTTGAGTTAATATATTTATTAAATCCAGCTTTCCTACCTTGTTACCTAAGTGAATTTAAACGTTTTTATTTCAAATATAATTTTTTTTATATTTAACTGGTAATTATAGGTAATTATAAAAATATATAATTATATTTAAAATTTTAATGTATTTATTTAGTTTACATTTAATATTAAAACATATTTACAAACATACATATATAATTGGTGAATAATAAGCTGCAAGCATAGTTTTTCAAGTAAAAGCTTCTATATATCATCTATATTTTACCTTTTATTTGCTCAAATAGCTCTCACCGGAGGACCCACCTCGACTACCGCTAGCGGGGGTGATGGGATAAAGGATAAAGTTGTTAACATATTTGCCAACCTCTTTTTCGCCGCCCCATCTGAATCTGGGGACAATAACGTGAGGGGTACCGAGAATGATAGCTCAGATGAGTTGGATAATATGGGGAAAAGAGTTACAAGAAACTTAAATAGCAGAAAGACGATCAAGTTGACTGATTTTTTAATAAACTTTTAACTTTCAATTTGTTTTGACTGTTTTTTTTTCGTATTTTGATTTTTTTAATTGCTACGTTATGATATAAGGTACGAGCTAATCCTTATAAAAAAGGTGTTAGGTTTGAAATTTTGGTTTTGTCAACGATTATAAAGTCTAAAATACTCAAATCTTCAGGCCATGGCAAACCGAGTTGGATTAAGGGCTATACTGCTTACCTTGGCTAAACTTTCTTATTATACCTGTTTAATTAATTAAAATATTTATCAATGTCTGTCATAATATTATTTTTAATTTTGTTTTTATATAATTTTATAATTTGAGCTGAACGGACTGTGTATTTGTTAAACAAACCCAATCAAAAATTAGATATTCACTAAGCTTGGGCTTGAGAGCCTAAAAGCTTCGGCCTGCGAGAACAATTTTAAATATGGTTTATTACATTAGTCATCAAATTTTTAAGAATTCTTGGCTAACTACGGAGATCCAACCTGCCATCATACGGATTTTCAAATCCGTTTGCCGTTTTTTCTATAGTTTGTCAGCTATAAACATTGAAAATTTTAAAACAAAAAAGATTCAAATACAAAAATAAATTGAATTATCTTTGCATAAAACACCTAACTAAAGTGTTAATTTTAAACTTCAACTAATATTTTTATTAAAAACCGACAATAACCCGAAACATTCTGTATTATCTAACAGATCTAAGAGCTTGATATACTAAATTTATTCCTCATTATTTGATGATAAATATAAATCACAAGTGATTTTTATATGAAAAAAATTTTTTTAAAATATTTTCTTTTATGGGTACACTCAGATATATCATTTGGTCAAAAAAGGGCCATTTTTTGACATGGACGGATCTAAGGAGCCAAAGGCGGAAGAAACTAATAAAAACGGGAAATATATCAGAAAAAGCCATCATGGGGATGCATGCTTATATATTTTCATATATTTTTTTAACATTGATAATTGTTGACCTGTGGTACATTTAAAATTTTTAGAACAGCATCAAGTTTTGCCATATTAAATAATATGCTCGATTTTATTGGGGAACTTCAACCAGATGAGATGATGTGTTTTGAATTTTTGGTATTTTATATAAAATTTTTATGTTGTAATTTCTTTACTATCTAAAATGTGATTAGAGGTTTATTAATAATTTCAATATATCCATATTTTCCCCATATTGAATCAAAATACATGATGTAAAAATTGAAGTTTTATATTATTCATGCATTTTATAATTATTTTGATGGTAGGTAAAAGAATTTTTGAAGCAAGAACTGTTTCCTGCCGATTTACCCGTTTTACTTATCGAAAAATTTAAAGCTATAGCTACAGAATTAAAAACAGCCTCCCTCAACAATAATACTAATAATAATAATGCAGACTTAATGAATTACGCAAAAAATTTTACTTCAATTTTGCACCTAATAAAAATTATGGAGATTGGGAGCACTTCGAAAGATTTTGAACGACATAGCATATGTTGGCATAACATGGAGGTTTTGATAGACATGGGAACGATGAAAATTAATTTCCATAATTTGATGAATGATCATAATGAAAACTTTGTAGTAGATAGTAATGATAATTTCCATTATGATGAGAGCTATTCACAATTATATAGATCCTCACTTATAGCACAAGCATTTACCAAACTCAGGCGTGAAACTAAGGTTGGTATTTGGGTTTCCCCATTAAGATTAGATAATTTAATTTTAGGATGACCTTTTCCGATTTTTATTGATTCGCAACCACCTTGATTTTTTATTCCCAATGTCATGTCAACTTTTATGCTTAACTATATAGAAATTTATAAATTTATAATTGTGGTCAGCTTTTATATAGCTCGACAAGTTTGAAATATGTAAACTAATATATAAGTTTTAATATATTAAATATTTTAAAATCCTTTTAACGTGTTTTCTGGTCAAACTTTTTAAGTCAGCAATAAACACTGAATTTTTTTAGAAAACAATGTTTGAAGCATTTGAGATTTAAACACAAAAATATAATGAAAGTATTATTCATATAAAATTGCCAAACTATTAAACTCAAACTTAAAATTTAATATATTAAACCAGTGACTGTTGCAAACAGAGCTGGGAAAAAACCCATTTTTCGACTAAACTAAAATTTTAATTTTTTAAAAATTTATGACAGATTAAAAAAATCAATTATTAATAAATACAGAATATTAGCAGAAAATTTTAAATTTTATAAATATTTTCTTAATTAAAGCTAAAACCCTTTATTTTTTCTAAATTTCGAAAAATAAAAAAATGAGTTTAACCCAAAAATGGGCATTTTCCCAGCTCTGGTTGCAAAACATTCTGTATAACCTAAATGTGAGCTTTTCATAATTTTAAATGTAAAATAGAAATTACGGTCAATTGCTATACAAAAATCCTACTTTTTTCTTTTGGGTAAAAATTTGGTAGCTAGATATACTGTGTTACTTACATTAATATTTTATAATATTTTGCAAATAGATATTAGAGCGAAAAATTGTACAGAAGGCGTTAAGACTCCCCTCAAACCATCGCATTTTTAAACGAATGATTCAATTATTACTAACAAGTTTAATAAAGCTTTTTTGCTTGAATATATTTTAGAAGCTATAACTTTAAGAATTACTTTTTTGCCTTGTTTTACTTATTTAATTGCTAGCCTTAAACATGCAGAATTATGCAAAAAAAAGATTAAGGTATGTGAAAAAGGTTGAATATTTAAATAATTTTTAATATATTTACACTTTACATAAGGATGGTGGATTAAATAAATATATCAAAAATTGTAGGGATGGGTTCCAAAAATCTTGCAATTTATAATAATTTCTACCCTTTTTTTATATTGTTTTTAGGAAGAATATGTCGTAATCTTTAAAATCCTATCTATTATAATCATTTATGAGCAAATAAAATTAAAATATGAATCTGTGGCCTGATGTGTCGAAAGCCTATTATTAAACTATACCTTTTCTATTTTAATATAATTTAAAGAAAAATAAAAGGGATTATATAAGATGGGAACATAGCAAAATCTAGGAGGTCTATTAATTTTTTTTTGAATTAAGTAATTATATTTACTTTATTTTAAAAAAACCAAAAATGGGTGTAGCCCGAAATGAGTTTGACTAAACTCTGTAGGAAATAGTTAAAATTTAATAATAATGTAACCAATTACGCAGAGTTTCCATGCGGCAAAAACGACCCTGAAAACAAATATTGGAGCCCATTTGCCCAATCTACCGTCCAATTGATATTTGCGTTGTGCGAGAATCCCGAAGTTCTTTGTTCCCAAATTCTTAGCAATGCAAGCAAGATGTGTTTTAGTAGCACAAACAATGACGCTGATTCCAAAGGTAATTTTATTTACCATTTAATCTAAAATTTACAATTGTATGATATTTATTGTTTTTTAAATCAGGTAATAGGAGATGAAAAGGTTTCATGAAAATTATCGCCTCTTAAAACAAGTTATGAACTATGTGTCCATTTATGAGATATAATTAGACTCTTTTTTTGTTTTTCTTATCATTTACTGAGCAAGCAATATTCAATTTTATATTATTGATTTTTGGTTAAATAGTAGTTTTCTTTGATTGACATTATACTCATTATCATTTGTTATTTCTCTTTTTCCTATGTTTAATATTTTTATAACTTATTTATCAATATATATTTAATAAATTATATGATTTTAGCCGCTTTTTGAGCTTAAAATTATTTCTCAATATTAATTGTTTGCATTTGATAGATAACTCAATACCCGATAGTAAAGTTAGAGTTGAGCAATTGGCACATCTTATTTTTTTAGTCGGAGAAATAGGCCTTCTTCATTTTTCCTATACCTACGAGAGCTTAATACCTCACATGAGATCTCGCGACCTTTCCCCTATGAGGGTTGAATCAAACATTTTGAATGGCGCAACACCACCTGAGAGAGCAAAAAGAATTGGTAAAGCGAAAGGACGTAGAGTAAGTCTTCTTTACACTTGTATTTTGTAAATACAATTATGTATTATGAATTCACTTAGTTGGAGCCAAAATTAATTGTTTTTTTTGTGTATAGTTTTGTAATACTGCATTGATAAAACTTTAAAAAAATTTATTTAAATTTGAAAACTGTTTTGAAATAGGCCTATTTTCTTAATATTTTGTAAAAAGCTGCATTTTTTAATAATATTAATAAGAACATCTAAATATTAATTTTAGTCATAAAGATATATTTTTAATTAAATATATAAGATAATACTAAAATATTTTGACCTTTTCCGCTTTTATTAAGTAGAAAATGAAAATATACTCCCCATTTGCATTATAAATTTTTTCACTGCGCTCCTAATAAAATAAATATTTTTTACACAAACGTTGATTTTTATTAAAATATTATGTCAGCTTAATGAATATAATAATATAATTATATACATTTTTTAGATTGGTCAAGATTCAACATTAAGGTCCGATAATTCTGGCTTAGTAAGTGAAGAATCAACTACGGCAGAAAAAGAGCTTTGTATGGCAGGCACGGATTTTGATGATACAGACATCGAATTTGCGAGGCATGTTTGCGAGAACGAATTGTTTCATGGTATTCAAATGTGTTTTTCTATTTATTAGTCGGTATTCATTGCTTTTTCCCTCTTTTTTGCAATTTTCTGGGCATTTTTCTTTATAAAAATTAATAATATTTTTGTAAAATTTTTCTTTTTTTTAAATTCTTTTTCAAATCTATATTTAAAATTGAGGACAATTTGAATTATTGTACTATATTGGCTTGCCGGTTATTTTTTATTAACTAATATTTAATTTTATATTTAGGTTCAAGTTCGCTATTAAAACCTTACCTGCAACTTATCGAAAGTATTAACAAGAAATTAGCCAGATATCCCGATCATAAATTAAGGAATTCTGCAATGCTTGCGCTTCTAAAATTTATGGTGGTTAGGTTTAAATTGTGGCTTTTGCTTAATTAAGATATAATAGCTTTGTCATTTGTATATATTTTTGTTTTACATTATAATGTAGTCTTAATTTTATATTTTTTAGCCAAACCTTCGATTTTTTTACTTAAGTGCATTTTTTTATTTTGCATATTTTACGATTCATATATCTCTTATTAATAGCTCAAAAATTTGTGAAACGTATCTTCCCCTCATATTCACTATACTTTCCAACGAAAATAATCAGTCATTAACTGACACTGCTGATGATAAAGTCTCGATTATGGAAAATTTAGCAGCTATCGATTTAAAAATAAATATAATTATTGGAATTGGTGACCTGATTGTACGTTTTCCTACCATAGTCGAACCGTGGGTCAATTATATATATGCCAGGTATATCTAATACCCAGTTGATAAATTAAAGCAATTTTATTTAACATTGAATTTTTGCAAATGCATTTTTGTTGGCAAACTCATAAGAATTTCTTAATATTGCAAAAAAATATAATATTTTTGGATGACCCTTTACTTTATGTTGACATGTCCGAAGTATGAATTTTATTATGTTTTTTTTAAATGAGACCCAATTAGAATTTTTTTTTGATTACACATTATTTTTGTATGATTTAAAAAATATTTTGTAGATATTACTCAAAACTTTAAGAATAAATTATATAGGTTTCATAACACGCATTTTTGAACATTTTGCACATTTTTTAAAAAAGTTAAAATTTGGATTTAAGGTGTTCGAGTTTAAATGTCTCGAATAAGGCATTTTCCATTAACTTTATATCAAAATATAACGGAAATTTGACGTGATATTCGTAAAACGATAAACGGGGTTTAAGTGTATATTAATTTGTTATTTGTAGTTCCTACCCTATCTTTTTCATAGATTAACCGATTCCGAACCTTATGTAAGGCTGGTTACCTTAAAAATATTGAGTCATCTGATTGGTCGGGACATGATAATTGCCAAGGAACAGTTGAGTGAAATTGCTAAACGACTGATTGACTCGGAAGAACATATAAAAAAGACTGCAAAACTCTTTTTTGATGATCTATCGAATAAAGTTAAATAAATTTATTATATGTCAGTCGCATGGCGACACGTTCAAATTAAGTTTATATTCAAGAAATTTAAAAAATTTAATTTTTTGACAACCTTTTGTAACAATGCGTTCTTTAAAGTTCATTTTGAACGTAATTTGAAAGTCAAATTGTATAATAACACAGGTCAACAAATATCATTGACACAACCGCGTATTTTATCAAAACATTAAAGAATTATCCCCATAATGGCATCATCTCATATGTATATTTTGTTTTTCTCTTTTTCCGGCCTTGGCTCCTTCCATTCGTCCATATCGAACAAATGGCCTTTTATGACCAAATTGACAGACCGAGAATACCCTAAACAGAAAAATTTAGGAATTTTTTTTATACAAAAATTTCCAACATTTATAATATCAAATAATGATAAAAAATGTTTTTAGTATAACAAGCTTATCAGCATTTAGATAATTCAAAATTTTTCGCGTCCAAACTTAAATACGACACGATACATTTTTGGTTTTTAATAGAAATTTTATTTGATGTCTGATTTTAACAGTTTAGCTGTTATAAATATGCAAAAAAAATTCAAATTTTTATTTTTGAATCTTTTGTTTTTTTAGCATTTTTTTATAAATTTTAAATGTTTATAGCTGACTAACTAAGTTTGATTAGAAAAAACGGTCAACGGATTTGATCTCTAAGATGGCAGGTTTGAGCTCCGTAGTTAGCTCATAACTCTCAAATTTTGTTGGCCTGTGTACTAAGGTTTGTATAGACATATGTAAAAAATGAATATGCTTACTGATATGCCCAAATAATATTTCAGGAAGAATAAATAACACAGATAGTTAAAATTTGATAAAGTATATAAGATGATTGGTTTGTTGACAATTAAGAAATTTAATTTTTTATTCTATAAATTTGGAACCTAAAAACTGCCATTTTTAACGGCCTCGTGATTCTAAAAATATTGAGTCATTTATATAAAAACTTTTGAAATTTACAATTTTTTAATATTCTAACTTATCTTTAAATCAGAATAATTATTTATCCTCAATAATTGCAAAAGTTTGTAATACCCAAATATATATTTTTTATCAATATTATTGTTATGCTAATGCCCTTTGAATTCAACTATTGTTGAATAATCATTAAAGTATATTATATAGAAATTATGACAATTAATAGGGAAATTCGATATATAATGCTCTTCCTGACATCATTGGGAAACTTTCAAGCGATACCCGCTCATTGGACTTCGAGGATTTCGTTATTATAATGAAGTTTTAAAAAATTTAATAAATTAATTTTTACTTTTTTTTTATTTATAATTCGATTATTGATTCTTTACGCCAAATTATTTCACAAATTTAAATATGTGCATCTGAAAAATTTAATTTATAGTGCATTTTTATCATTTTTTATATCTAGATATTTGTGTACCTACATTCAGAAAGATCGTCAAATTGATGGCATAATTGAGAAGATATGTCAAAGAATAAGCGCAACCAAGTTAAATCTTTGATATATATAAAAGGATTAAAAATTACCTGTTTTAAACCTCGGAATAATAATTTATAACACAAATAAATAACTTATCACAAAAATGACATTAAAAATTTCAAACAAAAAAAAACACTTCCATTCCATAATGTTCTATATATAATTTTTTATACACGTAATTTAGGCAAAAGGCGTCATTTAAATTATTTTATCCCTATTGAATAATTTAATTTCAAAATGTAAATATTAAGCTAAAATAGTTTAAATTAGCTGAAGATTTTTTAAATATAGCCAAACGCATGTAATGACGAATTTATAAACAATAATTAATTATTACATTTGACTTTTATATTACCAGTTCACTCGTGTTTATACTTTTTTCACCAGTTTTTTTATAACGCCAAACAAAAATTTAGAGCAAAAATAATTTTTAAAAAACTTTTATTCCTTCTTTGATGAGCCCTACACTTGGGGATTTGTGGTGTTTAATAGCTTCGACGTAAAATTTTGTTGCCCAGTTTAAAAAAATTGTTAATGACATATATATAAATTATCTCATTACAGCGATCAAGAACAAGCTCTCCGTCTCATCAAATGCGTCTCTTTTTTACCTCACACTGATCGTTCGATTAAAAAGTTGATGGATGAGTTACCTCAATACCAATCTAAGCTATTTGATGAAGCGTTTAAAGATATTTTACTTAGCCAAATAATTGACACGTTTAAACCGGAAAAAGCTGATTTCAAGGCATTACGATTCGATTTTATTATATTATTTTTGATTTACTTATTAAACTATATTTATAATTATCACTTTCAAACATATTCGACCATTTTTTGTTAATTGATTCAGATTTTTTATAAACTATATTGATTATGTAACTTTAATTATAGTAGATCTAATTATTACCAGGTCAACAAATATCAATGTCAGAAACGAGATTGTCATGAGAACATAAAATAATGTAACCCCATAATGGCCTAATTTCATATATACTTTTCGTTTTTCTTAGTTTCTTCCGCCTTTGGTTCCTTAGATACGTCTATAACAAAAAATGGCTTTTGACCAAATTGACAGATCTAAATATACCCTAAGAAGAAAAAATATAAAAATCTACATTGCATATTAAAATTACTTGTAACTTATATTTTTAATCACAAATAATGGAAAATGAATTTAATCAATATATCTCTTACATCGGCATTTAGATAATACAAAATATTTCGCGTCCAAACATAAATACGACACGATATATTATCGGTTTAATGAAAATATTATTTGAAGTTTGAATTTATTTACCTTGTGCGAATGTCGAAAAATAAAATTTTAATTTATTTTTGTTTTTTGTTTTGACCTTATTTTTAAAAATTTCCAATGTTAATACCTGACTAACTAAGTTTGATTAGGAAAAACGGTGAACGGATTTAATATTCTCTAAGATGGCATGTTTGATTTCTGTAGTTAACTCATAACTCTTAAAAATTGTTGGCCTGTGTTATGTAATCACATGTTTTTTGCACTCTCTGATAGAACCACATTGAAGAATTTGGTCAAAAAGTGGAAACTATAAATAAGAATATGGATGACATAGAAGCTCTATCTCAGCAAGCTAAGAAAATGATGTCGGTATCAAAAAAGAAACGCAATGCAGTAGTAAATATGGAACCAATCGTTGAAAGTTAGTAAAAATTGTTACTAATACCTATGAGTGATGGAATAATATCCTACGGTATCCATAGGGTTTTACCCGAGTAGGTGCGGGCTAGATTTTGAAGAATGTATTATTATTTACATTTTAATATTTGTATTATAATAATTAGATTATAAACCGGACCCATATATTAAGACCTAGCCCAACATATTTTTCAACTTAGGTTTGGCTCGTTCAAAACACATTTTAGGCCCTGCCCGAATTTACAAAGGCTCGGGAATTTTATATATTGCAAGCCATCAATTTGTTGCTTGAAATATATTAGTAAAACACAAAGTAAAAGTATCTTTTATTTAGTGATGATAAATCATCTTTAATAGATTTAATAGTTAAAAATAAAACAAGGTAGATTTCTGTATCAGGCCCCCCCCCCCCCCCCCCCCCCGATTTTTCAGGCTGGCCGGGCGAGCTTTTGGGTCCCGGCTTTGATCTCTAATTAATAACACACTTAATTATTTGGTTTAACTGGTGGTGGTCATGTTTAGCTGCAATAATTTATTTACCAACATGTTAACAATATATTTCTGGGCCCAAATGATGGTGTTTTACTGTAGGATTAATTAAGGAAGATACGTAAAAGCTTCACTTAGGTAGCGAAAGTTACCTGGTCCTGTGCCGAATTGTGTACTAGTTGTCAAAAAAAATTATTCATCTAGAGTTTGCTAGATCGAAAATATATTTTTTTTTAAATGTAACCGTGTTCCAATCCTAGGATTTTTTTTTTCAAATTAATCAATTACTTTTTTAAAAAAATTGGCGAGGCGTCCTAAAGATCAGCTAATCCGTTAGCACTAACGACCTAGGTGAATTTGGGCTGTGGCAAATAGCCATTTTACGTGATAATTTTGATAGGTAAAATAATAGTTTTTTGGCCATTGAAAGAGCTACTAGATATGGTCGTTTATGAGTTTTGAAAATAATGAAATCTCTTGTAAAATTTTAAAATTATAATTGATATGCATGAAGGTCAACAAACAAACGACGATCTAGTTAATGAAAACACCGAAGTCATGGAAAAAACATTAACATTTGCCGACAATGATTCAGTTGATCTTGAAACTTCACTTTCACAATCACAAACGACTAGTAAAAGCGGAAAACACAAATTGGAAAATCAAAGAAGTATAGATGGAATACCCCAACCAACAAATCCATTCCTAACGCCCATGAAATCGAATCAAAATAAAAAAAGGGACACTAAAGGCACTCCTTATTGTATCAACAATAATATCTTTAAGACTCCTCGACAAATATTAAACCTTGATGATGAAAGAATCAATGGTGATGTTGTGAGCACAGAGATCAAAAAAGCTGATGAAACTTCTATGGCAGCAACGTTGGGTGATGGCGACAACAAATTAAGTGACTCCCGAGTTTCGCTTAAACAACCACTAGGTAGTACCGACGAGAACGGACAGTTAGCAAACCCGAAAAGTATGAAGAGATCACCTCAACAATCAAATCCCTTTATAACACCCAATGGGCTTAATCATAACAAAAAACGTGATACTAAAGCCACCCCTTATCTTTACAATTCTGCTAAACCCTTAAGCAAAACGTTAAAGCTTATCGAAAGCAGTAAAGAGGTTATTGTTAGTGATAACGATGTTAATTATAATAGTAAAGAATATAGAGAAAATGCGCCAAGAAATACTTCGGCAAAACGTCTCCTCAGATCGCCTAGATTACTAAACACAAACAATATTTCACAAAATAATAATTACAATATTGTTAATGAAATTAGCAAGGAAAATGAAGAATTGATTCTTAAACCGGCCTTAAATCAACGAATACTTAGATCACCAAGGAATTTAAATGCTAGTGACGTCGATAATAACCTAAAGGTAAATAAATCCCCAACAAAAATAGGTTCTTTCAAGTGTTTAGAAGCAGAGGGAACTGTAAAAACTGACGAAATAACAAGTGTAAAAAGAGCTAGTGCTAAAATGATAGATGGTAATAATAAATCTCCTAAAGTTAATTTAAAAATTTCTAAAACTCCAACAAAATTTACAGATATCAAGCTTGACCATATTGATGAACAAGATGGTGAATATAATAATTTAAGTGCACGTAAAGAAAGAAAATCTAAAAAGAAATCTTTATTGCAAATATCAAGTGAAGAAGATTAAACTCTCTTTGGTTTTTCTATTAAAATAATAATTTTCTCCCTTCTCTATTATTTGAAAACATTATTTAATTATTACTAATAATTATTCATTAACAGTTTTTCTAATTCAAAATTTTATATACATTGTCATCATATTTAGAAAACTATTTATAGAATGAATAATAAAAAGTTATATATATATATATCTAGTTTTAAATCTAGGTTGGTATTTACGATAACAAGCTGCAGCTATTAAACATAAAAAATCTGCTAACGTTCTGATTTATTTGCCAAAACCCAAAAATTTTCGTGGCTTGTTGTAATGGATTGTATTAATAAATTATTGATCATTGACAAAAATTGTACAGATTGGGCGACCTAGAGCCCATGTTATTACTTTTTAAAAGTAAAAAAAAGTTTACTTTGCTCTTTAATAACATTTTAATTTATAATAAATTTTTTATGGTTAAAATACAATCCATGTTAAATTGTAGATAAATTTTTTTTATTTTGCACAATAATTTTTGCTTAGAAAATTACTAAACAGAAATTGTCAATGAGTGTTGTTTAAATCTTTTTGAACTGTAGTTTGTTAAATAAAAGGATACCAAATAAAAATAATTAATTTACATAAATTCTTAAAGGTTAAAACTGATCTAATTATTTAGTCTATTAAATATTATACTATTTGTTATCAAATTTTATTATAAAACTCAATTTACATAAAAATTTAGACAAAACATAATATATATCAAAAATAATTATAAAATTTTTGTAAAAATGAGGAAAAATTACGGGCCACCATAAAAATAAATTTTGTTAAATGAGCCAGGGCTGGGAAAAAAAACTTAATGGGCTTTTTTTAACAAGTTTTTAAGTTTTTTTCCAAATGCCCACAAACTCGTGGGCATGGCAGAAGAAAAGCCCCTTTTCTTGCTTAAATAAAGGGGCATGTTTAAAAAAAGTCCCTTTTCTTCAAAAAAACTCTTAGGAGCTTTAAGAAAAAATAACCCATCAAAAACAAAGAACCAAATTTTTCGAAATTATTATAAAAAAAACATAAAATGGGTTTTTTAGGGCTCTTTTTAAGAGCCACTTTTTGTGGGATTTTTTTTGCCCCTTTTCTTAGAAGGGCTTTTTTGAATTCTCAATTGGCCCTTTATTTGTAGCCCCCTTTCTTTTTTTATGTTTTAGGGGAAAAAATGAGCCAAAGTTTTTTTCACTCATTGTTATCCCAGCACTGAAATGAGCATTAGATTTTATATGAATACACATTGAAACAAAGCAAGCTACAATATGGTCTTAAATTTTTGATAAAATAAAAAATATTGGAATGGCAGAATACAGAAAATGACATGTTTTACAACATAAATATTCTCAAATAATAATAATCAAAAATTCAATTTATTGGTTGAACTTATTAACAGGTTAAAAATTCCACTCAGAAAATGGCAAAATTTTTATACCTTTAATACTTATGTAAACACTTATAATTAAAATTTCTATGTATGGATTATATATTCTTGTAAATTTTATTTATAATAAAATAGGATAAAGATAATTAAGTAAGAAAACATTATGAGTTGGCATTTGGGCCTCTGCGTTTTCCTTTATCAGCAACAACATTAACAAAACGCCTATTGTATTGAATTCTTCTTTTGGCCCTTCCTGTTTTAGATTTCTTTTTTTCCTGTTTTTCCACTTTTGGAGTTTGACCTTTGACCTTTCCAGCACGAGCTAAAGAGCCATGCACTTTTCCTAATATTAAACAATATGTAACAATAAAATTTCTAAATGTTTTCAGCTGTCGTGTAGTAAATCATGAATCATACGAACGAGAATTTTCATCATCAAATAAAATTAAAAATTCACCTCCCAAAAGTTTAACTGATAAATCCACAAACGATTGATCATTAATATCATAATCAGCCAATGTTGCCTCATTATTCAGCGGCTTACCATGAAATGACAGTAATTGCCTAGCTGGCTCAATTCCATAATTATCAGAAATCTTATCCTAAATTAATTATAGATTTAATAAGTTAAGTTTTAAATATTAAATCTAAGTTAATATAGCAATATTGCTTGGCTCAAAATTAAATTAATATGAGCTCAAAATAATGCGTCAAAACTATAAAAAAATACTTTAATATGGCAAATTTTCTCGTTAGATTGAACTGTAAAAGAAATAGACTCGGATCCTCGAATAAACACCATGTCGGAAATAAAATGCGTGAATGATTAAATTAATCAAAGGCGGTAGAAATTTTTTTTTGGCTCTGTTCTTATAGCTGCGGTTAATACTTCTTTCAAAAAAAAAATTCTAAATAAAATAATTTTCTTAATTTTTTTGGTTGTTTTAATATAATTTTTTTTTAAATATTTTAAATATTAAATTTTTTCACACTAGCCGCCTCAATGTTGTTTAAAGGTGTGCATTGTTTTTTTGTAAAAACTTTTTTCCACTAGCCCCAGCTTACTTAAAATAATATTTACTCTATGGCAAATATAATGAGATTAAGCAAAATTCTAATTCACCTAATATATTAGAAAATAAAAGTCATTTTGATTTACCGTCTTAATAAAATTAAAATATTTTGTTATTTGATGTTTTTCCAAAAAACTGTAGCCAAGAAAAAAAATGTGAAAACAAATTGTACACATCTAATGAACATTAAGATGGCTAATGACAGAAAATAATAGCAATTAAAAATATAAGAAAAATTTTTCTTTGTGTTTTACAGGTCAACAAATTTTTGAAAGTCATGAGCTAACTACAGAGATCAAACCTGCAATCTTAGTGATTTTCAAATCCGTTTTGTTTTTTTAATCAAAATTAGCTAGTCAGCTATAAACATTAAAATTAGAAAATGCCAAATAAAAACTCATAAAAAAAATAAATTGATTTTTTTTTGCATACAGCTTAATTGTTAAATTGAAATTTTAAATTATATTTTTATCAAAACCTGATAATATACCATGTCGTATTTAAGTTTGGACGAAAAATAATTATATCTAATTGTTGATGTAAAAGTTTAAAATAATAAAAAATTTTAATTATTATTAATCGAAATAGGACTTTTTAATTGAATTTATTTTAAGGGTATTCTCGAAGGCACAAAATCTGTCAATTTAGTCAAAAATGGCCTTTTTGATATGGACAGTTCTAAAGAGCCGAAGACGAATGATATTATATAAAAAAAGACCATCGAAATGTTTGCTTTTTTTTATAAAATTTCTTGTGACATCGGTATTTAACCTGTTTATGTTAGGCATACCCTAAAACGGCCAATTTATATTAACCTATTGTCGTTGCCCGTAATGGATTATACTACTAGAAATTGAATGATTGATAGGTTAAATTCAGCTTTGTCATCGCAACTTGCAAGATAGTTTTTTCATAGTTTTTAAATATAGAATATAATATTATTTTTACTTAACTATTTTAATAAAGAAATTATTAAGTTAAACAGTTAGTTTTACAATTGATTAATATAATCCTGGTGGACTAGCCACCAGGATATAAATTCCTTAATATTAATCAACTATAACCCCAAATCTATTATTCTTTTTCAACCTAAACACCTATAAATATTAATTAAATTTTTTTTCATAAAATTATTTTTTTACAAAGGGCATGTGCAAAGTGAGTTTTTATTTTCGTTAAATTTTCAAAATTTTGAAGAAATTTATTATGAAATAAAACGCAAATTTTTTTAAAGTTGCTAAATTCGGTATATGCGCATAAAATGCTTTTTCTGAAATAAATTTTTTTTTAAAAAATTTTGAAAAAAATAAAATTTTCAAAATTTTTAAAATTTTCAAAATTTTACGAAAATAAAAACTCGTTTTGCACGTGCCCAAAGTTAAAATTAGTAATAGCCTCAGCCAAAGAAACAATAGAGTTTACAACTGTTTTTAAATATATATTTTGATGAAAAATATATTCTAGTATACAATTTGCGTTAATTTTTATCATACTTGTCGTTAAAAGTCTACATAATAGGAAAAAACTTTTATTTAACACTATAATATATAGTTAGTGATCGTGGTAGTGAAGAATATGGAAAGAGAAGATATTCTAAACAAGGAAATAGAAAATTCTAAAATTTGTATTTTTCATATTTTAATTTTAAAGTTTGCTAAGGACACTTATAGTGAAATAATATAAAAAATTTTAAATCTATTATTTTTATGCAAAATTTTTCCAGAATTTTTATCAGCATTTATATTCTGTGCTTGCTATATAATTTGGCGTAAACATGCGCTTTTAAATATAAAATTTTAAAAATTTTATGAAAATTAAAAGGCCATTTAAACGTCCGGTTTACCTAATATAAAATAATTCTATTATTAAGGCCTAAAAAATATTTATTTTTTAAAACGAATAAATTTATTATTTCATTTTCTGGGCCTCTCCAATGAAAATTGTAGTGAATTTTATTATAGTAAATTTTTTCAACAAAGGCCATAGTCAAAATAATGATTAATATAAATTTTTGCAATAGAAAATTTACCGAATCGCATGCTAATAAAAAAATTAAGTTAAAAGACAATTAGAAACAAACAAAAAAATGTTATCAAAAGCAAAAACGAATCTCATATAACAAAAAAACCAACTGAGTTTGATGTTCTATCAATAAAGGAGCACTAACTCGTTTAGGGCTTTGACTCTAACCCGAGAATAGATTTAATTTTGCTGACTGTTTAAATAGCAAGGTTTGCTCGCAAGAGTGACCTTGGTATTTTACCTAGGCTCTCACTTTGGCATATCGTTTAGAACATACTAATTAAACAGGCAGCCACTTAAGAGGCTTTAAAGTAGTTGTATGCTATTTTTCGAAAAAAAAAGCAGTCAATGAACCAAATCGAAGCTACAGATAGGAACGTTTGATATTTAAGCCATATTTTAGTAATTATGAGCTATATTGTTCGGCTGACTGGCGCCAACCAGGCAATTTAAATTTTGTCTAACCGGGCGCAACTTTTGGGCGGGCCGGCACGGGGTCAAGCTAATAACTTAAAATAACGGTATATCTAAATCTAAAACTTAAGTTTGTATTAGCCTCAAGAAGGAGAGGAAAGAAGCTATTAAATGTCATAATAACAGTTATTAAAAAATAATATACATATTTTTATTTTCGTAAAAAATTAGTATTAAAAAGAAAAATGTTTAAAAATAAATACAAAATACTGATATCACCCTCAATATATGCTAAATAAAAAAGGTGGTGTTTTAAAAAAGATGAGATTAAAAAAGATTTTAAAAAAAGCCAATGGAAGACAAAAGGGGCATTACAATAATCAAAAATTCAATTTTTTTATTTTAAGCATAGCCTTAAAAATCTCTAAATAAAAATTATATTAATTTGTATTTTGGTATCAGATCTGTGTAATACCTTGCATAGTCAAAATATTGGCACCCAACAAAGATAAATAAATAAAACCCGCATCGTGAGGAATGAAATTTCAAAAATGCAAAAAAAAGTATATACAAGTTAACGTTCAAATCTAAATCAACGAAAAAATTTTCTTCTCGTATAGCTTATAAAACAAAGCCGGCAATATTTCAATTTGGGTTTATTAATTTAAAAAGACCGGTATAAATGAATTGCAGGAAACCATATGTTAAAAGGTAAGCTTTTCTTGGTTCAGATAAAATATAGGCGAAATATTAGGTTTGAACATTAACTTATTATATTGGACCATTGATGTACCATTATGGTTAATTTGGCAAATAAATATTTCATTAAATCATAAATAAATTTTTAGAATTTAGGAAAAATATCTTATATAAAAATCTATAATCCAAAATACATTTAAAATTTTATATATTTTGCTAACTCAGATCATACATAGGTTGTAACAATATATTAGGTAAGGAATAATTATTTTTTTTACAAATTCCTTATTTTTAAAAAGAACCATTATATGGTCGAAAAAAATTTGAGTACCAAATAAACATGCATAAATGAGAGGTGCAAAAATTTGATGTAAATATAGTTTAATACTGTTTGGTAATAAAAGATTCGATAAAAAAAATACAAATCATAAAAATGTGATAAATACCAGGTTAGACTATTCTTAAATATTTTGTTATTTTTATATAAATACGGTTTCATCACTTAAAAGATCCCCTGAGTGAATGAGTCGGTGAATCACGGGGCGTTATAGTGAGAAAATCCTTGACGATCTGTTCATTGCTTAATTCTGATATGCGAGACGAGGGTCTGAATGTTTCATTATCTTAATAGAACAATATAAATTGCAACATGTTTATTCAAAAGTTTCTTAATATGGATAATAAATGCAATTAAAAACAATTAATATTAAAGCACAATAGCTTAAAAAATAAACATTAATGATTAAAAATTAAACTACGATACGTGTAATAAAATTAAAATCAATAATTACAATTATTTTTAGCAGGTTTCTATGATGGCACAGGTCGACAAAAATTAATGGTTTATGACCGAAAATCATTACTCTTAATCATATACATAATGGCTTTATCTAATATACTCCGTTTACCAAAATTGGATCAGAATTTGGCTATTTTGTTAGACATGAATTGAAAAAATGACCAAAAGTGGCAAAATTTTTTATTTCTTATTCAAATAATGAAAAAATAACTTAGCATAAGATCTTAACACATTAACATTTAATTTATAGAGAATATTTGGCAACCCAACCTCGATATATGTCGGTTTCGAAATAAAAATTTTATAAAAATTTGAAATTAACATTTCTGAAGTAAGTAAATTTATAAAAAAAATTTATAAATATTTTTTAACATTTCTTGTCACTAGCTCACAATTCAGCTGTAATTCTATTCTTCCCTATCCTGCTTCGAAACAAATGATTACGCTAATTTTCAATGCCTTTACAAACCCATGATTATTTATACTTTTCGAATCAATCCTAATTTCAGGTATATCTGGAAACCCGTTCAGTAACGGGCCGACAGGGATATCTTTGGAGGTTGATGGGACAGTAAGTAAGTGATTGGGGGAATTATCAAAATTATCTTGGGTTTGGAGGGAAACGTTAAAACTTTGTTCTTCCACTTTTTCTTGACCCTTGTTCGAAGATAATGCCGAGACGCTAGGTTTTGATGCAGGCCCGTTGTTATCGTCTTGCTGCTGTATACGACGTTCAATTTCAGTCGCTTTAAGTACGGCCCTGTAATGATCGGCCCGTATTTTTAGGTATATGAGCTTAGCGTGGTCAGGTTTGGCACATTCAAGGGGGAGAGCGGCATGCGGTTGGACAGATGAGAATATATCGGTGCTACCGCCGTATTGAGCAGCTGATGTGAGATTGCAACAATAAATGGGAATCACGGTGAAATCAGGTATGAAATGACCCGGGGGGAGTTGGATAGGATTTTGTGATGACGTGCTGCTTGACTTTTGGGACGATTTTAAACCAATTTCTAAATGTATAAAAAAATTGGGTTTATGCACAATGGTCCTTGTGTTATAGAAAAATATGGTACGTCGTTTTATGTTAAGACACCGTTTTCAAAAACTGAAAAGTGAACAAGAAAAACATTTTATAGAAGTATAAAATTTTTTAATCAAGCTTAGTTTTTTTTGATTTAATTCGACAAAGTAGAAAAACATAAAAAAAATTTAATGTGATTTGAACGTGTGCTTAATGAATCAATATAATAATATATTTAATAAGGTGAATATCGTGTGTTCAATTCTAAGAAAACAAAATAATTTTATAAATATACATAATGTAAGATATTTTCGGGGGGCAAAATACTTAACCGTATGAATGTGTTGTTTTACATTTTAAATTTAACGTTGAAATTATAAATGTTCGACAAAATTTATGAAATGCACCGAAATAATCTACATATGGCCATCTCTAATTTTTTTATCCGTTTTCAAATGAGCCCAGCTAACTTAACAAGTCACAATAAAAATGGCAAATTAGGCAAAATTGAGCGATTTGGAGAATCAAAATGAATAAATTAAAAAAATTCAAATCGAAAACTGTAACTTTTTTTTATCTTCAATAATAAAAAATAAAATTTTAAAGCAAGCTTTTACATTATCATTCAGATAACACAGGTCAACAATTTTTTGAGAGTTATGTGATAACTACAGATATCATACCTGCCATTTTAGGGAATATCAAACCCGTTTACCGTTTTTCCTTGTCAAACTTAGTTAGTCAGTTATAAACATAGAAAATATTAGAAAAAAAGGTTATAAAATCAAAAAAGATTCAAAAAAAATAAAATGAATTATTTTTGCATATTTACAGTTTTTAAGCTGTTAAATTCAAACTTTAAATAATAATTTTATTAAGACCGATAATATATCGTGAAGTATTTTAGTTTGGACGCAAAATATTTTGTATTATCTAAACGCCGATGTATGAGCTTGATATATTAATAAAATTATTTTTCCAATCTTTGTGCTTAAAAACATAAGTTTCAAATGATTTTAATATGCAAAAAAAATTTTTAAATTTTTCTTTTTAGGGTATATTTAGTTAGATCTGTCACTTTGGTCAAAAAAGGCCTTTTTCGTTATAGACGGATCTAAGGAGCCAAAGACGGAAGAAACAAGAAAAATAAAATCTAAATATGACATTAGTTTTAGTGTATTGCATTCTTTCATGTTTTCACATAACCCGATTCGCATAAATATTTGTTGCTGTGTATTAAAATAAATATGCAATTAGGAAGTTTTGTTTAAATTTAAACTGTTTTATATAAATAAATGTATTTTTTTCATTAATGTTAAATTATAAATTTTTTTTGTTTTTTTTATCATTTATTCAAATTTTGATTTATAGCTGGCAACAAAGTTTGATTAGAAAGGTAAACGGAAAAAATTTCTAAAATGGCAGGTCTAATCCCTAAAGTTAGCTGTAATATCAAATATTTATCGATATAGTTTAAAAATTTGTGGAGCTGTGTTATATAAAATATAAAGTATAATCAATCAAATGTCTTTTTATTTTAATAAATATAATTAAAATATGACCTGGCGCTGTAAGAACTTTTAAGCCAAAATAGCTAAATGGACCGGTTTCAAAACATATGTTTTCCGCTCCTGCGTATACACGCACTCTTCCTTCGAGTATCAAAATAAAGTAGTCTGCGGGTTTACCTAAAGCAGTTAAATCAAAACATTAAAAAAAGTACATCTGATTTGTATTGGAGAGGTATATAAACATATCGATTGATTCTAATTTTAATAAATCCTAACATAATATTCTTTCATATTTCGTATATGGTCGAACGGCCATAATCACTTTTCAAAGTTTTGTTCTATTGATCAAAAGCGGACAGACTCATGAGCTCGCAAATGTATTCTCCAAAGAGCCCACGCCTTTTTAAATTTTCTCAAAAAGCGTGAGCAGTTACGAAAAAAAAAAGTTGCTTGCGTATAAGTCTGCGCGCTTGGCCAACCTGCTTAAATAGGATTTATTAAAAAATTATTTTTTTTATAAAATATAGAAACTTCGAGTTTAATCAAAATTTGTAATTCTCACATCGTCCAGGTCATCAATACCCAGCTCAAAATTTGTCAATATTTTACATAAAAGATCAAATCAAAGAAATAGGCAAAGGAATTTAAATATATTTGGCATTTTTTATAAAAAACGATTAGAAGTTTTAATAATAAGAGAAGGAACAAAATGTTTGATGAATAGCAAGGTGTTAAAAACGATAAAAAAAATGTAACCTTTGATGTAAAGCGCGTTACTAGTGTTTGTGACGTTGATAAAATTTTCGTTACTATTGAACGCGTTGCCGACTATTTTGAGAACCTCTTGGTCATTCAAGCTTTGTTCTTTATTCTTCAGAATCCCTTGTAATTTGTTTCGCGGCAATGGTTGAATAGGAGGACCGTCGGTGGGCACTAATTCTTGCATTATTGATAATAGAAATAGTTTAAACTTGTTCATTTATCAAAAATGAAAAAAAAATAAGAATATACTTAAATTAAATATTAATATTTGCACGTTTTGTGTGATATAAAAATTTTTATTTGCAAATATTTGTTGGCAGATATAAATGTTTCAATAGGCCTTTATTTATAAAACTTTTTACTATAGGCAGCAGCCAATTAAGTAAACTGAATTTGCACATTAAATTTGGTGTTAATATTTAAAGACATATTTTAATTTATAAAGAAAGGTATATATGACATTTTATAAAATCGACCTATAAAATTTTAAGTATGACCTAAATAATTGATATACGCGCAGCAATCAATTGCTACAATTTAAGACCATTCCTTTAAGTAGGACGCAATACTATTAATTTGTGCGCATAGTCGTTTTTTTAAACATAAAAAAATACCTTGTGTCCTATCAGCAGAAGCAGAATGAATGAAAGGTTCATTGATTATGACGCTTGGACGTCGCATTAGTTTGCGTAAAACTGTTGCGGAGACGAGATCATCTTTGAAGGCTTCGATATCTAAGACAAGATTAATTATTTATTGTTTGTATTAGTGGTAACTAACACCAAGTATACATTTTTCTAAAGCTCCAAAAATTGTTTATACCTTTTTTCTCCTTAATTATATACTACCTTATAAAAAAATCACAATCCTCAAGGCGCTATAGTTTAATAAAATTATTCAATTTATTGTTTCTTGCAAACCTACATGCTCTTAACTATAACAGAATGAATTAAAGCAAATGTTTTAATAAATAGTACTAAAAAATTATTTTAAAGATAACAATTTGCTTTCGGCTCAGATAGCTCAGTGACAAACCTTCAGCTTTAGACGCAGGAAGTTGCGATTAAATTCGTGCACAGTAGCTTCTTTCTTCGAAAAAATAGTATTCATGTGCAACCACTTTGAGTCAAAGTGGCTTGCTTAAACAGCCCTAAACGATGTCCCTAAAGTAAAAGCCTAGGCTAAAAACCTAGGTTGCCGGCGTGCGAGCAAATCTTACTGTTTAGCCCGTCAACAAAATTATTTGCTTTACTCGGGTTAAAAGAGTCTAAGCCCTGACGGGTATGGCACCCCTGAATGTGGGAAGATATGGTAAAAACTTACAATTGAAAGAAAAAGTAAAATTTTTATTTAGAATGGTAGAACTAAATATAAAAAAAATTTCACAATTATTCCGGAGAAATGACTTATTTTCTTCATACTCATTTAAGTTAAATTTGTTCACTAGAGGATTCTTATATCATTTGGTAAATATTATATAACACAGATCGACAAAAATCGATGAATGATCACCGAAATTTATGACTCTTCATCAAAATAATCTACATGATGGCCCTATCTCATATAATCGTTTTCCGAAGTTCGATCAGAATACATACGGTTATTTTGCCAGATAAAATCACAAAAATGGCTTGATTAACTGTTTGAGATCTCGTAAAGAGAAAAAAGTACAAAAAAAGTTTGATTACAGAAATCATCTGTTGTTTCTATTTTTACCTCAAATAAATGAGAAATAAAAATTTTTAGGATATTAAAATCAAACATGTTTGACTAAAATCATCTGTAGCTTCTCTTTTCCCCTAAAAAAATAAGAAATGAAATTTCTAAATGTATTGAATTCTCCCATTAACATTTAGGCTATACAAAATATTTTGAACCCCAACTAAATAGGACAAAACATTTTATTGGAATTGAAAAAAAAAAGATTTGAAGTTTAAATTTAGCAGTTTAGCTATTTTAACATAAATAATTTGATTATTTTTTAACTTTCATTAAGTTTTCATTTTTTTAAACATTTTTTTCAAAATATCAATCTTGATTCAGGCCTATTGATCAAGAAAAGTAAAACGGATATGAAAATTCATGATTCAAGTGTGGTTTCTAAAATTAAATTCTCAAAAATTTGTCGAGCTGTGTAATTAATAAAAATAGTTAATTCCATGTAAAGAATATTTTTACAAAAAACATTATGCAATATTAATGTTACAAATAAACAGAGAAGTGTAAAAAATCGAAGAATTAAGTCTGGTATAATGTGTTTAACTAGCTTTTAGGTATTGATAAGCGACTAGGGCCATTTGTGGTGATAAGACTGACGAAGCGCATTTTTGGGGCGAATTAGGTCTCCAAAACAAAGTAAAATCTCTAGTGTTATTTCGTTTCCTAATATGCCGTCCTTTATTATCCATTCGATCTAGATATTATAAATTATTCTTTTAATAAAATATATAAATAATAAAAAAAATTAGCTTTGTAATACGTAAAAATTTTTTTTAGTTTTGCTTGCACCATTCCCTACCATTTTATAAATTTCGGATTTTTTTAAAAAATTGCTTTAAGAATTTTTAATGTGAAAAAAAGGAGACACCTGTCACAATATACCAAAATCACCTTAGACCCTTAAATCGGTAGAAAACTAAGCGTGAATATTACTGCCTGTCTTACTTATCGTTCTTTTTGTCGTTTCCCCACTTGACTAATTATCTATCCCCCAAACATCGATATAAATTATATAAAAATGACACTTTTCCAATTTTGAAACTCAAAAAGTAAATAACTCATTTTTTTATAGAAAACTAATTTAAAAATCAAATTATTATATTTGGTCTACTTTATTTTTTTGATAAATTCAACGCTCAGCTTTAATTTTAGTGGATATTTTAAGTGAATATTTTTAGTTTTACAATTTAAAACCTAATCAAATCGAAAAATATTGAGTTAAGAATTATTTTAAAAAAACATACATTTTATATTTTATAATTTAAACCTTAGGGTCGCAAAATGTCACATGTAGTTAAAATTAAATATATTTATAATAGGTTGAGAAATTTGTAATGTAAAAAGGGAAAATGATTAAAAAATAGTACACATAGTGGAAATAATTTATCTACTTTTTTGGATCAAAAAATATATGTAAAATGTATCAAGCTCGTTAAATATGGTACATTTGGATCTATTTTTATTGAAAACACATACTGAAATTTAAAAGTTGCAAAATTTTATTTTACATCCTATTAAAGTGGAAAAAAAAACGAAGGTATAATAAGAGGGTGAAAAGACGTGTTATCAGGTATGGCTTTCTATTTTTGCCTCCCAGGCAAAGCCTGCATGCTGTAGTGTTTTGGTTGCGGCGTAATTTGAATGGATATTATGATATAAGCAGAGATTAAAAACAAAGGGTTTATGCATGTTGATAGCAATTTCACTCAAGACTATACCTCAAAAAAGGATTAAAAAACACAGATTTAAAAGTTTAAACCAAAATTATCCGTTTCATCCCATATTTCAGATTGTATTATTTCTTCGATAACATCTTCCAACGTTACAAGCCCAACAATTTTATAACTCGGGTCTTTGTCATCTTCCTCTATGACTCTCCGCACAAATGCCATGTGTGATTTACCTACGATATTAATGTTAAAGGGAAGCATTAATGTGATAATATGATTAAAGAATTCGTGCATTAAAATAGTCGCTATCATTTAATAGGCAAGTAATAACCAAAATCACTATATAAAACATAAATTTTTTCCTAAAATTAAGACGAAGACACACTCTACTTCGCCAGAAACTAAGAAAATAAAGTAGTTTAAAACTTAATATCAAAATTTTTTTTTATGAGAACATTAGCTAAAATTTATTTACAAAATACTTAACGCATAATTTTTTTTTATTTATTATAAACACCAAATATAAAATATATAGACCTTTCTTAAATTCTTCCAAAATTGAGGATAGTAGGGTGTCCTCAAAAACGTAAGTTACTGAATGGTTATAAAATTTGAGGATAGTTGAAAGGGGAACCCTATCGTCAGGGTCAATGAAAGCCAAATCTTTAAAGTTCAGCAGGCCAACTATGTGAGATCGATCGGGTTCTTGGAATATAGGAATACGCGTATACCCAGAACTAACTATGGATGCCATCGTTTCAAAATCAAGGATGGATTGGTAACCTGGAAAAATTGTGAAGAATAAGAAAGAATTTTGAAATTTAAAAAAAAGGTTTAATCTTTCTATTTCAGAAAGCTAGTTAAATTCCACCTGTAAAAACGTTTAAAAAACGTGACTTGGGCAAAAATAAACTTTCCAAAAATTAGATGGTGGTTAAAAATTTCCTAATTAATAACATATTTTGTTACCTATGGCAAAGATACTTTTCAATGGTGTCATTATTTCTCCCACCGTTTTTGTGCACATGAATAGTGCCCCGGTTATGATGTCGGCTTCATCTTTTCTCAATGTCACTAGGTCACCTTCGCTTTTGTGTCGTTCAGATTTCGAATTTACAGTCAAGTTTTTACTCTTTTTCCTCTGCTAAAATAGAGAAAAATGCTCAGTCACTAAAATGAATAATATACGTAAGCTCAAAAAATAAAAATGCAAATTTAACGGATCTAAATACATATCTTAATGTAAGTATGTTAGATTTAATGAGTGACTTAAGCAGATTAATATTGATTAAGTTAATAAATTTGTAAAAAAAGAAAAATATGGTAATGGGGCGAAATAATCTCCAAAAAGACTATATATTATATATATTTCCATTTTTTGAAGATTTTCCGCTTTGTATATTTATCTTTAAAAAAAAATGGTCGAATTTGACCAAAGTGACTAATTTTGTATCTTTGAGATTAACTAAAGTAAAAAACTTAAAAAAAAATTCTACGCAAAAAAACTTTTGTAACTTACAAGTCTTAAAATGGCGAAAATAATTAAGATTTGAAAACCATCCATACCGATCGCACAGTCACCCCTCCCTCTATCCATTCCTTACAGTTTTTCACAAAAATCACAACTTGAGGTAAATTGCTAAAAAATATTTCACACCTTCTAGTTACCATTTTATACATTCCCGTAGTGCCGTGCGTCAAAAAGAAAGATTTTTTTAGTAAAATGAGGTAGTTTTTGAAAATAAAACCTTTTTAGTTGATGCCGCTGCGTGATGATGTGTCGCAGTGGCATTCGTAGCCGAAGAACTGGAAGAGGAAGTATGCGGAGAGGAAAACTTTATGTGTTTTTGGTTATTTTGGTCCTTCATACGTTTCATGAACTTGGTTGACATGGAAGACGTTTGATCGCTACCTTTGGTATTAACCGGACTTTGGCCAACACCACCTGAAGCGGCACCTTTTGTGGTAAGGTCGGTTGAATTTTTCGAGGGTGACAAGGATTTGGCGAGATCTACGTTATTCGGATCTTTAGACTGACCTGATATAACGGCGATTTGCGATTCTGAATAATTTAATATATTAATGAGATATGTAAATTATTTAAAAACGAACCTAACATAATCATATTAGCATTGCCAATAAAATTGACGTAAACCTTAGAATAAGGTAAAGCCAAATCGTTTAATAAACGAACGAGTATGGTCGAAAACATTTATTAATTGCCAGATAAACACTCATCTTTGGCCAAGTAAATTTTATTATTATCATTGAAAGTTGAAATACCATAAGAAATATTACCATATAGATAAAAGTAAACTAACCATTTTGAGCGTATAGCTTTGCCGATTCAACGTATTTTGATGCGTCTTTTGTAACTGTCGACAGAGGAACAACACAAGGCTCAAACGAAGATTTATTCTTTACGAAAAAATCTTTGAACGGCGTTCGTTTAGTCAGTCTTCGGAGCGATAAAAAGGGCGTATGAGAGTCGGGAGAAGAGAACCGAGAATTGTTTGAGATAACCGTGTGCGTTTCATCGGCCCCCTGCTGACCCTCCAAGGCTGGTTGAATATCTTGGATAACGTGACCATTAACCATTCCAGGTATTGGTGGTGAGTTGTTTGTCACTTCGGCCACTTCATCCCGATTAATATTATCATTAATATTCTTAATTAAGATATTATTACCATTTGTGTTGGAATCGAGGCTTTGGTTACTTTGTGAAGAAGCCAAGTTATTATTATTGTTGTTATTGGCACTACTCACGGTGGACATGTTCTTACGGTAATCACTTCTTCCAGTGGCCATCATTTTAACAAGCTCTATAAGACGTTGACGATCGTATACAGAGCCAATTTCTTCACCCAAAACGTGGTCAAGCAATATACTGATTGGGTAAGACAAGGGTGCAGTTAACACCATAACTGCCTTAGTGAGCCAAATAGTGCGAGCTCCTATGGCTAAACCATGGCGCGTACAAATAGCCTGTGGCAGTATCTCTCCAAATATAGTTATTCCCAGTGTTGAAACTATCACGGCAATCTTACCGGAGGATAAATTTTCAAGCAATACCGTTAGAGTGGAATTAACAAGCACATTACCTAGCACCAAAGTACACAATAAAAAATTTCCTCGCCTTCTAAGCGGTGCTATCAGCTTGGCGTAACGTCTTTCATCAGGGTTTCCACTTTTCTGAATTAACATAAGCTCAGTTGGATCAAGTGATAGGAGCCCTATGGTCAAACCACTGAAAAGTCCTGATATAAAAAACATAACCAATATAAGTATAATTTGTAGGCTCATGTAAGGGAGAATGTAACGAGATCTGGCCTTGAGCAACATAACCTGGAAGGAAGGAAATGAATCTGTAAAAACCCAAACTCCATCACGTATGTAATCATTGAAGGCCTTATTTGTTTTTGGTGAAGCTTGATTAATTAAAGAGCTTTGCCTGCTAAATGGCCTCTTTTTTATACAAAGGCTGTATATAGATTCATTAGATTTTATGCTTGATTTCTCAGAATGAGGTATATGTATATCAATTACAGCTTTGAAAGGAGTTATCATAATATTTGAATAATCTGTCAGGTTATAATTTAAAATTTCAGATTTAAACAAAGAAGTTTTGAATATAGAAGGCTGATACATTTTTATGTATTTTGCAACAAATGCAGGGGTGACTTTGTATTCATCACAAAGAGTCTCTTTTGGCAAATTATTTGCCTTAGAAAATGCAATTTTAATTGTTTCAGCTGGAAAAATCTGTGGACTTGAACCTATCATAACCCCTATTAATTCAATTTCAGTAACATCATTACAAAAAATAGGAACTGGCTCTAATGTAGATATGTGAGGAGATATGCACTCATCTTCCTCATTACAATAATAATTAAAAGGAGTAGCTCTTCTTATACCAATCAAAACCATTTCATTAATCCCAAAATCTCCTTGATCTAACTGGTTTTTAGAATTTGGTTTGGTAAATGATTTAAGGTCACTTATATTTAAAGTGGTTATTTGAGCTTGTAAAATATTTAAAGTTATAAACAATGTGCCAATATATATAATTGCATGGAGACGAAAGGTATTTATGAAAGCCAAAAAAGACACAACTTTCAACATATATAAATTAGATGTATCAAATGTAAGAAATTATCAAAATTCTAATTTAAGTCATGATATAAAAAAATAATTATCAGGTATAATCAGCTGAAAAAGAAAACAGGTGATATTGAAAAATATTGATTAAATATTTTAAAATAATGTTTCGAGCAAAATGTTTAGCGAGCATTTTTTTAAATATCCGTAACTGCTCCACAAAATCGCCTAAAAGTTTATAATTATTATTATAGCAAAATATTCATTATGTAAATAAATTTCGAATATTCTTAGGTTATAAAATAGAGTTTGACACAAAATTAAAAAAGCAAGTCACTCAGAATCCGGAATATAAAAACGAAACATACTTTCATAATAATGCATGGTCATTCTATGAACAAATAATGCAGCTTAAAGATAAACGGTTGCCCAGAATATCGACAAAAAAATGAAATTATGCTAAAAATAATATTTCTATTTTTTTTAAATAATTGTGAAACTGATTGAATTTAACAATATATAATTTCTTTTGGTATGAAATATTTTGATATAAAATATAAACAATTTTATTATGTAATGAACAATAATGTTTTATTAATAAATTTACTTTAATTTATTTAACTTTTTACCTAACATTTATATATATATCTGTTTTTATTTGAAATATAAGTTTTGGTTATTTATTTACATCTATAGTTTTTATATGTTATTGTTAGGGAAGCTAAATACCAAACCAATTGATAGATTAATTATATCTAGCTCATTAGCTGAACTTTATTTTGTTTCTAATAGAATTGAATAGATTTGGCAAATTTTATTAACTAAATAAATAATGGATTAAGAATTATAAAACCAAGTTTGAATATTGGCTGGCATGTATTGTGCCATTGAATTATAATGAAATTTTATTTCTGAGTTTGGTTGACTTATTAATTGATGTGATTTATAATTATCAAAAATTAATATCAACCCTACAGAAAATGAGTTAAACTGTTAATAAAAGTTTAACTTTTAGTAAAAAGTTTACCATAATCAGTTAATTATGCTTTTAAATTTTTCTAGCATTAAAAAGTTGTCTGTTAATTCAAAAATGATAACCAAACACATATTTAATAGTTAAAAAATATAACTAACTTTAACTTATTTACCAATAGTTTTTACCCATCCCTGATACATACCCTTTATAAAAAATGTTATATATGTTTTTTAAAACCAGAGTTAGAATTTTTATGAACTAACATTAAGAGTAAAGAGAATTTTATAAATTTTCTAAACGCAATCAATGGAAATAATTCATAATTTATGAGAAAATTATTAAATAAAGTGTGACAAATGTGATCATCATCATTTAATGAACATTCAATCAAAAGATTTGATTACAAAACAATTTTTACTCACTAAGCAGTTGTCAATCCAGTAGGTTTTCCAAAATTATCTATATATAAAAACTGCCTTAAAAGATAGTTTGACATTGAGAGTGTACATTTAAAAAATGCTTTAAAAACCAGCTTAAAATTGATTGTTCAATCAAATCCATTAGCTATCCATATTTAGTATATTTTTTTGTCACAAGTTTACTTTTAAAAAATTGACTTGAGTTGTGCACAAACCTGAGTTGAGAGATGCCAAATATTTGTTTATGCTATAATATTTGTTTTGAGAAAATTGTAGTCAGATTTAAATAAGAAAGATAAGGTCTATTCGAAACAGGCACTATGAGCGAAATTTTGTTTATAATTATTTTTTTTTCAAGCTCATTCATAAAATCCTAGTTGAGCAAAAAGGTTGGAGGATAAATCCTTGATGCTTTTTAAGGCTTTGATCAAGCCATTATGTAACAAAATCAGATTGATCTTGGTCCAGCCTTACAAATTTGTGGTGGGAAAAGCTCTTTCCTTTTTTTTAAAAGAAACCAAACTTAATAAAAAAGGGGTAAAACCACACCTTAAAAGCCCTGAATAAACAAGTTTTTTTAGGGATTTTTGAAAGGAATAAACCAATCTTGTAAAAAGGGGGAAAAATATACCCTGCAGTGCCTAAAACAAACAAATTTTTCTTGGATTCTTATTTTTTTGACAAAGGAACAAACCAAACTTATAGAAACGGGGGAAAAATAGATAGTTAAGTGAGCCTACGAACATAATTTTTCTTTTGTGGATTTTTCTTTATTTTTAAGAAATAAACCAAACTTGAAAAAAGGAAGGAAAATAAACCCTTATTTAAAATAGTATATTAGGCTATGGGAAGAGCGGTTATTACCACACTCGATTTGATAAAGGCCTCAAGCCTAAAAAAATACATATGTTATAAATGAGAATATAGATTAAAACCTATAAAACTAATAGAATATTTTTTTGGGTGAGGAGCATTAAAATTGCTATGACGTTCATAATCCCTAGGGTCAATGGGAAGCTCGTCACTCCGCCAAATTCATTGAAATGATGTAACACTCTCCGGATTATTATAGCATGCAGGCTTTAAAATCCTGGCAAAAGTTGAAGGTTAGAGTCATTTACCTGCTAAAACAATGCCTCCCTTGCCCTATATCTCTTGAAAGAGGCACAGTCAGGCCATAACCCCTTTTATCCCTGTCGGGTAATAGGCAATCACTTAACCTAGACCGCGAGCAGATTTTTTGGCCAGTTATATTTAATAACATTTAATATTTGAGACTGATCAGAGAGCCTTTAAATATCAGTTAACAAATGTATTATCACATTTATTTGAAGACATTAATTCATGCAGTAAAAGCGTTTAAATTTCCGCAAAGCAGAACAGTGAAGAAAGAAATGAGCAAGTGGGTTATCAATGATTGATTTACAACACGGACAGTCGGAGTCGCTGGTAACCAATCTTAGTCTTGCTTTTTAAAATTCCACCAATTAAGTGTTCTCATGTGAAGCAGAAGTTGGCAGCCGAAAAGAAACTCTATGCAATCGATACTTTTAATTTTTTTTAAAGAATAATAAAAAGGGTTGTCGTAAGATTTAAACATGTATAGTTTTTATACTTTCCTTCCCTAATAGCTTTGCCAAAGAGCAAATATTTTGAAATAATTTTTGGATCTCCATATTTTATTTTTATTTAAACACTGCTCCACAATTTTTTGATATTTATGAGTTAACTACAGAGATCAAACCTGCCATCTTAGGGTATATCCATTCCGTTTATCGATTTTTCTTATCAAACTTAGTCAATCAATTATAAACATTAAAAATTTTAGAAAAAAGGTCAAAAAACAGGAAAGATTTAAAAATAAATTTAAATTTTATTTTGCATATTTACAATAGTTTAACTGTTAAATTCAAACATCAAATAATTTTTCGTTAAAAACCGATAGTATATCGTGTCGTCTTTATGGACGCGAATAATTTTGTATTATCTAAATGTCAATGAGAGCTTGATATATTAATTAAATTTATTTTCCATTATGTATGAAAATATAAGTTACAAGGGATTTTTATATGCAAAAAAGTTTTTTAAATTTTTTCTATTTAGGGTATATTTAGATCTGTCAATTCGGTCAAAAAAGGTCATTTTTCGTTATAGACGGATCTCAGAAGCTAAAGACAGAATTAAGAAAACAAAAAATATATATGAGATCAGGCCCGATTCTAGCTTTTCCATTTTAGAGGGGCAAAAAAAACTCGTGGGGGGGCAGAAAAAAATTTTTTGCCGCCTTCGGCGGCAAAATTGGCCGTGACCTTCGGTCACGGCAAAAATTATACATGTACAACAATAGAATCCATGTTCAAAATTTTTTAACAAATTAATAGTAATTTATTATATTCTTAGATAAAAAAATGAGTTTATAAATTGAATATGTGAATTAAAATTAATTGTTTTTACTACAATCAATTGCTTAAAAATATGAGATTTGAATTAATTGTAAGTATAATATTATCATTTGGCATCATTGCGCATGAAAATTAAAAATATGATATATATGAATAATAAAAATGAATTATATTAAACTTTGGATTTTAGAAAATGAAAAGTGAAATAAGATTGATTATCATGAAAACAAAATGTATAAGTATGCTAATTTGGAAGAATATATATGAAAAAACACTGGTTATATATAACTAGTTATTAGTATTAGGGTAAAAAATTAAATAAAACATGGACATAAACGTTAAATGCGCATAAAAAAGTTTGCAACCATGTTAAAATAGTAAGCAATAATTAGCTGATTATGAGCAGTGTATTGTATTGATCAAAATATTTTTTCTTAGAGGATTTTAATTAAATTAATATTCATAAAAATTCAACGCCCCTTTAATGGTTTTTCGTGTTCTAAAAGAACCAAATCACCTTTAAGCAGATCATTACTTGTCAGCCGTTATTATCCTTCTTAAAGAAGAAATTGTGGCCTCACAACTCGACGTTGAAGAGCCAATTAACAAACTTATAGGAAAAATGTTATATAGATTAGAAAACGCATCATTGTAATAATATAAAAATTTAACAAAATCAATAGTAACACATTCTTTGTAATTATTAAATTTCTTATTAAAAAAATTTTTGGCTAGGTCAATTTCTTTAGATAATAAATTTTTATCAATATTACTTATTTTTAAAAGAGGCTCTAATTTATTTATATCTAAAATTAAGGTTAATCAAATTTATAAAGGGAATCTAAAAATTTTAAACAACTATTATCGGTAAAAAATCTATTATCAATATATAAATAAATCAATAATATTAAAAGATATACTTTTTACTTCATCATTAATATTTAAAATATAAATAAAAATCAGATAAATCTTTAGGTTTAGTTTTTCTTTAATCCATAGATAAATTATTGTCATTTCAAAAAATATTAATATCAAAACAATTTTTGAATAAATATTCAAATGTACTTTTATTTCTTAATTGTTTAATTTCTAACAAACAATGGTGTATTAATTCAGAAGTTTTAAAAACATAAATCGTTCTGCATTGAAATTGATCTATAATTATTTTTAATAATAAAATAATTTTTCAATTATATACAAAAAAATAAATAGATGATTATAAATATGGTCAAAAACCCCCGATTCCGCCCTGTGACCTGAAGATATAAAAGTTTTTTATTTTTAATTTTTAAAAGAGTATTAAATATTTTTGTTTAAAAAAAAACAATGGGCAGGTAGTGACCACACCACCAATAAGGCAATAGCCGGTATGGTCCCGCATTCACTAAATATCTTGATTGCATCACGTTGAAAAAAATTTATGAAGGGAAGAAAAATATTAAAAAATCTTTCCCTTCACTTAAAATTTCAAATCTTTTACAACAAGATGCAATCGGTGGTTAAAGCAGTGAATATACGGGACATGGTGTCCAGCTATTTTGCTTAGAAATACTTGAACACCATTTTTTTCCCGTGCATTACGTTCGCCCCATCGTAGCATTGTGCGATCAGGTTTGGTTCTAGATTTTCTAACAAAAGATTGTTGTTAACTGAGAAAATTTCTTAGGCTGAATAGGTTTCACAAATATAAAGCTTTCTGTAAAATCAAATTTTTCTATATATTTCTGTTAGTTTGATCTCTCTTGCGGATGAGAAGTATTAATGAATAAAAACAATTAAAAAAAGTAAATATTTTTTAGATATTTTTGACGGAGCAAATTTAATTATATTATGTGGAAGAAATAAAATTACTATGTATTTTTGGGGGGGCAAATTCAATTTGGGGGGGGGGGGGGGCAACTTCAATTATTTTTTTTTGGGGGGGGGGGGCAATCAAAAACTTTTTGGGGGGGGGGGGCACTGCCCCCCCCCCCCAAAAAGGGGTCTAGAATCGTGCCTGTATGAGATTAAGCCATCATGGGGATGCATTCTTTTATGATTTCATAAAATTCACTTTCTTACATTAATATTTGTTATATGAAATACCTAGAGCAACCCGAAGCCCACAAAGTAAAATATAAAGGTAGGGCAAGTTTAAGGTAAACGGTCCCTTTTACCTTGGCATTACTTTTTAAAAACAAAGAAAAAAAATTGGCATGTTGTTCTTAATAAAGAAACTCTTAAGCACTACATTAGCTAATGTCTATGAAAACTTTGTGCTATAACCAATATTGATGACAAAAAGATCTTATGATGTTACAATACTCTGTTGACGAAGACCATTATGAATTTGGAATATTGCCTTTATTAATAATATTCAAAGGAAAAGAGATATAATAAATGTAAATTGTTTATTGTTAAATCATCAACACATTAATGTTTCTCATTTTACAGAGTTATTGAGCGAGGACCAAATTTTTTTTAACAGTATAAGGGTTGGTGGGCTATAAATAAATTTAAAATTATAAAAAAAAATGATTATTAAAATTTTCAAAATACAAGGCGACAACTGCCCAAATTTAAAAAATGCGTTTTAAAAATTTAAAGACGGGCCCTTTTTTGAAAAATATCAAAGACCGCATGTCTGAGAAAATTTGTCAAAATGTCTGCCAATCCTTTGGCCCATTTAAATTTTAAGTATGAACCAGTTTTAAACGCTGAAACTAAAATTAAAATAGTGTTTAAATCTCGATATTACTTTAAAATTGTTGCCACAACTTCCGGACCCTGGTCCTAGGGCTTTGTGAATTTTCAAAAAAAGTGGTTAATTATAAAAAATTAATTTTTTTTGCCGATTTTTAAAAAATAATTATCTTTTTTAAAATACTTGGCTATTTTTGTTTAATGTAACAAACGAAAGAATTTAAAATTCATAAATTTTAAATATAAATATTCATGATTACATAGTTATTGTGATTTTTGTTTGAAGTAGTTAGATTAATTTTAATTATTCCAATTGAAAAAGCATATTATTGCTGACGAGTTAAATAGTAAAATTTCGTTGCATGATGGCGACCTAGATTCTGACTTTAGGCATATATTGTTGCCTAAGCAGGTCACATTAATGAGCTTTAAAGAGGTTGCATATGTACTAGTTTTCGGCCAAAAAGACATTTATGCACCGATACAAACCCAAACTTACTGCGTGTAAAACAACGTTTGCCACTGAGCTATCTGAGCTTATTAGTGACTAAACGTTGGGACCCAAAGACCCCACATAAGGGGATGACTAAAATTGCCCACAACTAAGCCATGCCAAATTTGATTGAAAACTATTACATGGCAAATCACTTTTTTACATTGCAAATTGTTTTTGCTAAGGGCACGTGCAAAGTGAGTTTTTATTTTCGTAAAATTTTCAAAATTTTGAAAAAAAAATTTCTGAAATAAAACGCAAATTAGTTGCCAAATTTAACATATGCGCATAAAATGCTTTTTCTGAAATAAAAATTTTTTTAAAAAAATTTGAAAAAAATAAAATTTTTAAAATTTTTAGAATTTTCAAAATTTCACGAAAATAAAAACCCACTTTGCACGTGCCCTAAGGAAAAAACATTTTGCATTGATAAATAACACAGGTCAACAATTATCAATGTCAAAAACGAGATTGTTATGAGAACATAAAAGAATGTAACTCCATGATGGTCTAATCTCATATTTATACTTTTCGTTTTTCTTGGTCTCTTCCGTCTTTCGCCCTTACGTCTTTAACGATGACCTTTTTTGACCAAATTGACAATCTAAAAATACCCTAAGAAGAAAAAATAAAAAAATCCACATTGTTAATAAAAATTCCTTGTAATTTATATTTTTAATCACAAATAATGGAAAACAAATTTTATTAAGCTCTTACATCGGCATTTAGATAATACAAAATATTTCGCGTCCAAACTGAAATACGACACGATATATTATCGGTTTTTAATGAAAATATTATTTGAAGTTTGAATTTAACAGTTCACCTTGTGTGAATATGGAAAAATAAAATTTCAATTTATTTTTGATTCTTTTTTGTTTTTGACCTTTTTTTCTAAATTTTCAATGTTTATACCTGACTTACTAAGTTTGATTAAGAAAAACGGTGAACGGATTTAATATTTCTAAGATGGCATGTTTGATCTCTTTAGTTAACTCATAACTTTCAAAAAATTGTTGACCTATGTAATTAACAATACACCTATTGAAAATGCAATAAAAAATTATAGATATTTGTAGCTTTGGTCGAGCCCAAACATGTAACTTTATTGAGCAGGGCAGCCTAAAAAATTGTCATGCAAACGCAATTAATATAATGAAGGATGCCTAAAACATTGTATTTAAATTTTTTAATTCATACATTGGGTCATGGATATTAATTGTATCAATCATAAAAATGTTGTGGCACCACAAAACTGCACTATAGCCATTTTTATTTTCTACAATATTTAAGCCCTTAGTGATTTTATTTTGATCCTATTTCTTAAATGGTCTTATCATGCAAAATAAATTCTATAAAGCTATTAAAAATGAACTTTTCAATTACGCAAATAAATTTGCCATTTTAGGATAATACCGTACGTTTATAAATATTAAATGTTTAAAAAATATGGGGTCAATAAGAACTTAGAAGGATGGTCAAGAACATATCAAAAAAGAATTTTTAGCAAACGATGGTTTTTAACTCAATTATTGGGGAAAATGTGTGATGCGGTTGACAATAATTTTTAGGCCAATGTGCCACAGACCATCCATAATTAATTTTATCTATGTAACAATATGAAAGTAAAAGAGTTTTTTTTAATGGTGGCCCTGATACAAATATAACAAAATTAATATAACCAAGGAATCAATTTTTATTTTAAAAATATTTGAGCAAATCATGAAAAACAAACAAATTTAAAGCTTTAATAAGATATATGACGTATTACTAATATTTATTTAAATAATAATATTATATTTGCTTGAGTGTTAATAGATTATAAATAGTAAAACATTGTATAAAAAAAGTCTTGCCAGTTTAACGCCTTCGATTAGAACCTCCATGTGATAATATCATGACCAAACGAATAAAGATATTTAGAACATCCATATATATTCCCATTGACCTATAAAACCAAATTAGGAGCATGCATACAATTAAATGAACATATAACATAATTTATTTATATATTAACTTAAATAAAATTGCAATATCATTAATTTTATTAAATGAATTAAATAAAATGTACTTAAATAAATATAGCATTGGTTAATTTAATAAAACTTTTGTAAAAATAATTGTATTATAAATATACGCATTGATGGGATCAAACGGTTGAACACTGTTCCTTGGATAGGTCTCAGCAAGTTTTATGATTTTTTGTGTATCATAAAGGAGGAATAAACTAAACAACAAAAGACCTCCATACACAGATATTGAATAAAGCCCTGCACCTAGGAGAGTTGTAGATGGTAAAAACATTCCACCTAAAATAAATAATCAACAATTGATATTTAATTTTGATGCTAAGGACAAAGAATTTTTATGTTTAACATGTATTTTTTTATCCAGGCAAAAGGTAGAAATTCAAATTATTATTTAATAAAATGCATCTAGGTGAATATAAGAATTTTAACAATAAGATTAACCTTATTTAACTTTAAACTTACCAAGTGAGGCAACAAATACAGTTCCTAATCCTATAGCAAGAGGCCCACCCATGGATAAAAACTTATCACTAGGAGCACAAAGAGCAATGGCAGACAATCCTAATGATATATTAAGTTGAAGGTAAATATATTTTTTAATTATATATAAATACAAATCTCAAATATGATTACCTCCTATGACACCAGCTGTATATAATGCAGCCCTCATGATTAAAGGACCTCCTATTAGGGTAAGGGGAGCTACAACAGCCCCAAGAGTAACATTATGCAACATCCAGGAGAAATGTTTAGCTATTATATTATTATCAGTAAAAGGGATTGATCTACACAATGCCCCACTACCAATTACAGCAACAAATGTAAGGCCAATTGTCTTTATTATAAAGATATATTATTAAATTACCATCCATGAATTTTTCATTATCAAATTCATAAGTTTGGTATTTTTTGCTGCATAAAATGCTGTTCCACCAGTAAACAGCAAACTACTTCCAAAATATAAATATGTATTATGAATTCTTTCTTTCACAATCTCAGGCCAAAAGCTAAAAAGGTTAATATAAATACAATTACTAAGCCTTCTCCAGGGTTCCAATATCTTTGCCCAAACCCAAACCATAATAACAAAGTGCAGCAAGCCCTAATGCAGAGCCACCAGCTAATGCACCTCTTCCAATATTTATTGCTGAAACTATGTACACATATTTTAAATTACCTCCTTCCCCTCCAGGAGATAACAACGATTCTTTGAGAGTTTTACGTTTGAGTGTTTGCAAAGCAGAAGATCGTGCATTTTGAGTAAATGTTTTTTTAATAAGCAAGGGAGCCAACTTAAGGCGATAAAGGTTATTGTTTAAAGCTTTAGATAACGACATTATGAATTAAAAAACCAATTGTTTAAGAAGAAATAATTTGATATAGTTTGTATTATTTATAACCAAAATGATTCTAGTATGACATTGCTGCGATGGCCGAGTGGTTAAGGCGTTGGACTTGAAATCCAATGGGAATTTCCCGCGTAGGTTCGAACCCTACTCGCAGCGTTTTTTTGAAAAAGCAAATTTTTAAATTATTTTTTGATTGATCTTTTAAAGATTTAATAAACAAACTTGATATGAAACGATTTAAATTTTAAGCACGTAATGATTCTTTAAACAAAATGGCCAGTTTATTTTCGATTTATGTCGAATAAGAATATATTGAGGCGTAGGTTCGAACGATTTTTCAAAAATTATTTCGAATGAGAATTTATTGAGCACTTCAATTTAAAATTTTTCTTTAGATCCAATATATAGAATTTAAAATGTAAAATATAGAGTATATGGTCAGATAAAAATGACCTGAAATATTAAGTGTAGAAGAATTTTATAAAAATTAATTATATTTAAATTATTCATAAGATTTAATTCATAAATACTATACAATTATTTTTAAAAATCAAAAAAGGCAAAAATGTCATTTGGATAAGATAGAAGGTTGTGATGAAGATAAGCGTTATATTGACATGACATGCTAAATCAAATATTTGCTTAACTTTTTTTAGGTCTTGTTTAAGTTTATTCGTTGATATTTAGCTATATTAAACTAGTGTCGGAGAAAATAATCAATGGCAATCAATTTCAGAAACCAATAATTTCAAACTAGTACCCGTTTTGTGCTATTACTCATAGTAATTGCTGGCATGCGGGTAGCCTAGGCTCTCACATTTATGACCTACTGTCTTAGTAAGCCATTCAGCAATTACAAAGTGGTTGCACATGTTTTCTATTTTTCAAAAAAGTATGCACCGATTTGACCCCTCAACGTCCAGGGTAAGATAGGAATGTTGGCCACTGCGCAGGCCCAACTAAATTGGGGGGGGGGGGGGCAAAAAAGCTTATACATGTACACCAATTGTATCCATGTTCAAATTTTTTTTATTAAAAATGTGGACGACGTTGAAGAGCCACAATCTAATTATAGAAAATATATTAAATGAATTAGGAAACGCATCTTTATAATCATTTAAAAATTTAACGAAATCATTAGTAAAGTAACACATTCTTTCAAATTAAGTTTTTTATTACAAATTTTTTTTGCTACGTCAATTTCTTTAGATAATGAACTTTAAACAATATTAATTAATTTTAAAAGAAGCTCTAGTTTATTTATATCTAAAAAAGGATAATCAAATTTATAAAGGGAATCTTAAGATTCTGTAGTAGTGGGTGATGAATGAGTCCGGAATGGCGGAGTCATCACTTTGTTATATAGTTAGAATTTTTAAGTAAACTAATAAAAAAGTATATATAGATTTAAAAGTAATTAATTTAAATATAGATTTGATCATATCATGATGACTTTTTATAAGTATATATACCGAATAGATTTTGATCTTACAACTAACCATATAATAAAATATCTATCTTTACCCTAATAAAAACCGAACCATCTTATCTATATATATTCCTAAGAGATATCCTGGTGGCCTAATTCTCTAAAATTAATCTACTATAACCCAACCAATCTATTATTTATTTTCAACCTAAACAGATTCCAAATAAATATTATTGGTAAGTATATTTTTAAAGAATCTATAAATAAATCAATAACACAGGTCAACAAATATCAATGTCAGAAACGTGAATTCTAGGAAAACAAACCCCATGATGGCCTAATCTCATATATATTTTTCTTTTTTCTTAGGTTCTTCCGTCTTGAGCTCCTTGGATCTTTTATAACGAAAAATGACATTTTTTGACCAAATTGATAGATCTAAATATACCCTATAAAGAAAAATTTAAAAATCTTTTTTTGCATATAAAAATCTTTTGTAACTTATATTTAAAATCACATATAATTAAAAGTTAACAGGCTGAACAACCTACTAAAAGCCATAGCCGGATCTACTTGGGGACAAAATAACAAAACTTTTACAGTAAGTTATAGATATCTAGGTCCATTCTAAACTACGCTGCCCCGATCTGGTCCTCTGATATATCAAGCACAAACCTTGCAAAACTGCAACATTTCCAAAATTTCGCACTTCGCACCATCACAGGTTGCCACGAGCTTTCTCCGATTAAACAACTTCACCAAGAAACCAAAATACCCATAAGCCCATTGTCAGATGTTAGCAGACCAACTTGCATCTTGCTTATCTCCTGACCATCCTTGTCACGAGCTTACGTACCATCCTACCCCAGCTAGTCAAATGAAAGAAAGCCTCCTTCAATGCTTTACCCAAATACAGCCTTTCATTGACAAAAATATTCCCACTCAAAGGATAATCAAACATATTCACACCTCTGGAGTTAACACATAGCTCTATCCGTTCACCATAGTTTTAAACGGCCGACCCCCTCCCGTATCTTTAGAAAACACTTTACCCGGAAACATTTGTTCCCATTTGGCTCAATCACGACACTGCCATATTTGCATTAAAGAGTACGTCCAATATCAGCTAAGACTGCAAATCAGCATCTGACGATATACAAAACTGGCTCATATGCCCCAACCGCGGACCTCCTATCTCTCCTATAGATTTTTAAATGAATCCACCCCTGCCATACTCAATCTTACCAACTTCCAACGAATGGGGCAAAAAACACAACAACAACATCACAAATAATAAGAAATAGCTTTTACAATACAAAATATTTCGCGTCCAAACTTAAATACGACACGATATATTATCGGTTTTTAATAAAAATATTATTTGAAGTTTGAATTAAAGTTTAACTATTGTGAATATGCAAAAATAAAATTTCAACTTATTTTTGTTTATAATTTTTTTTGTTTTTTGACCTTTTTTTCAATTAATTTTAATGTTTATACCTGACTAAGAATTTGATATTCCTTAAGATGGCAGGTTTCTCTGTAGTTAACGCATATCTCAAAAATTGTTGACCTGTGCAATATTAAAGAAATTATTTTTAATTTATAATTAAGATTTTAAATTTTTCTCAAATTTGTTAGTAGAAAATAAAAATCAAAAAAAATTTTAGGTATAGTTTTTTTTTATCTATAATTAAATTATTGTCATTTAAAAGAGAATTATACATATCAAAACAGTCTTTAAATAAATCTGTAAATGAATTTGTATTGCTTAATTTTTTAGTTTATAACAAATAATGGTATATTAAATCAAAAGTTTTAGAAGCATAAATCGTTATTAATTATTTCAATAAAAAAAAATTTTTCAAATGACAAATACTAAAAAATAAATTGATGATTATAAATTTGGTCAATAAAGCTTCGCCTTTGTGACCTAAAAATAACAAAATTTTTATTTTTATTTCTAAAAAAATATTTAATATTTTTATGTAAATTTTTTTAAAAACAATGGCGCCGTAGTGACCACAGCACCCATGTGGCAACAGCCGAGGGTTGGTCGTATTCACTTACTTCGTTGATTGCATCATGTTGAAAAAATTTATGAAGGGAAAAAAAAATATTAAAAAAATCTTTCACTTAATTTAAAATTTCAAGACAATCTTTTATAACAAGATGCAATCGATGGTTAATGCAATGAATGTACGGGACATGGTGTCCAGCCGCTTAAAAAATACTTGAACACCACCTTTTCGCCGGACATTACGTTCGCCCCATCGAAGCATGTGCGATCAAGTTCTTGGTTCTAGATTATTTTCTAAAAAAGATTGTTGACAAGTGAGAAAATTTCTTTGGCATCAGATTTATGAATTGCTTTCACAAATATACAGCTTTCTGTAACATTATGTTTTTCTATATATCTAATAACAAAAGAAATAATTTCTGTGTTAGTTAGATCTCTTTGGCGGATGAGAAGTGTTGATATAATAGAAAAAACTTTTTTAAAAAAGGAAATATTATTAAAATAATAATTTTTAGGTATCATTGGGGGAGCAATAATTTTATGGGGGTGGAGGGGCAAAGATAAAATTTATACGTATTTTTTTAGGGTGGGGGGAAATTTAATTTTTTGTGAGGGGGGGGGGAGCAAAAATATAACTTTTAGATATTTGGGGGGGGGGGGGGGGATATAATATATATCAAATCAAAACTAGCTTATATTTTAAATTTTCTACATAGTAATATAAAATATAAATTGATAAAATAAAAATTTACATTTGTTTGTTGTAGGTTGGGTTAAATTAATACTCCAAGTTCCCAATATAAAATTTTAATCCCATCATCATAAAAGTTTATATAAAAATTATTTACTCAACGAATATACGCCAGACATATGGCCAACCCTTGTTTATTCTTAACGATCGTTTTTTGATATAATAAAATTTTAAATTTATAATTCTTAATTAAAACTTCAAATAGAGTTTTGTAAATTTATTAAAATATCTACTATTAATAGCATTTGAGCTTTTTTGATTTAAAAAATATTGAAGTTTATTCTAGATTCATGAGTTACACAAACATATTTGTAACCCTATTATATAAAAATTCATAAAAAAATTTATTTTTCTTCAATAGATGGCGCAAATATATATTAATTAGCATAAAAATATTTCAAATTTCTTAGTGCAATCTTTCAAACAACTTTGAATTTTAAAAACCAAAATATTTTAAAAATTAAATTAGAATATTAAAAGAAATAATATTTTAAAATTTACTGATTTCTATTTAAACGTGTGCCAATCACCTTGTTCGTTCGATTCCCGCTTAGGCGGCTTTTTTTAATGAATTTTTGTAAAGTTAGGCGGCTAAGCTAAATTAACGCCAATTATTGTATTTAAATAAATATACAACCAATAATCTAATATCTATGTAAAATAGTTATTATAATTTGCCCTAGAGATCAAAGTCGAAACCGCCGGGCCGAATAATTGATTGCCTATTTTTTTAACTTTATAAACAAAAAATAAATTTATCACACGATGAAGGGTATTACTTTGTTTTACTGATAATTTTAGAACAACTTAATTTAACAGGTGTAAATACCTTTAAGGTACTAAAGAATATAAATCAACTTTTACAATATTTATTATATTATATAATTTAAATGTTAATGTAGCAGCTTATACTTAAAAATTTTGTTTTTATATAAAATATTTGATAACTAAAATCGTAATTTTTCTCAGGGTATTCTCGAGGTTGCAAACTCTATCATTTTGGTCAAGAATGGCCAGTTTTAGAAATGGCCGAAGGTGGAGAAAATTCGGGAAACGGAATTATAAGGCCATAATGGGGATCCATAAATACCAGTGTCATAACTTTTTTTTCAGACATTAATACTTGTCGAGCTGTGCTATCAGTTACCGATTTCTGCTGAACACCGGGAATGTGAATTACAATTTCAAAAAACCTTTAAGCAACAGAGTTCCGGGCGATACGAAGTGAGCCTGCCATCAAAACGTAACATCAATGAATTGGGTTTTTCCTATTCCAATGCATTTCAACGATTTTGCGCTCTCGAGAAGTTATCTCGAAACCCCGAATTAAAAAAATATTGCGAATTCATGAGGGATTACGCTCAACAAGGGCACATGACTACGAATTCGTCAACAAGTCTACCCATATATTATATTCGTCACCACTCAACTCAGCCAAACAATAACCCAAGAAGCAAATTACGCGTGCTGTTCGATGCGTCGGCTACTACGACTTCAAACTCATCCTTAAACGATTGCTCAATGGTTGGCCCAACCTTACAACCTGATTTAACATCCATCGTGATCCGATTATAAATGGGTCGTATCTGCCGATATAAAACAAGTATAGACAAATTGTAATGAATCCCAATCATCGGCAGTTGCAAAGGGGGCGTGAAGATCCTTCTAAAAAACTTATTTCTTACAATTTAACAACGGTTACATATTCTTGAAATTATACCTCAAGTAAGATGCCTATTAAAAAAAGGAGATTTTGAGCTACACAAGTGGCTGGCTAATGATCCAAAAATAATTCCAAATGGTCCAATTTCTACAAATAGTCCGATTCTAAGCGAAAATTTAACTCCCGAAACGTTTGGACTATATTGAAATCCCGTATGACGTTTTTAGTTTCAAGTTTACCGTAAATCCAGAGTTTTAATCGACCAAGCGATGCATCTTGGCGACACTTGGAAAAATATTCGGCCCTTTGGGACTGGAAGGTCCAGTAAGAATAATTGCAAAAATCTTGTTGCAGCGATTGTGGGAATCTTATGCTGAATGGGACGAGCCTTTACCGGTAGAATTGCAATTAACGTGGAGAAAATCTTCCGATCAACTATTAAGCTTGATTACCAAATTCCCAGATGGATAATCAAGAACAGCGCCGCTGAGGCTATTGAATAACATGGTTTTTGCGACGCAAGCGAGCAAGCCTATGGCGCTTGCATCTACCTTCGCGCATTTAATCAAGAGGAGTATGATTCACATCTCATTTGTGCCAAATCTCGCGTAGCACCTCTCAAATCGCTATCATTACCCAAATTAGAGTTATGTGGTGCTATACTCCTTTCGGAATTAATCAACTCCACATAAAAGCTCTAAACATAGAACCCAATAAAATTTGTTGCTGGACTGATTTCACGATCGTGCTGGTATGGATACAATCTCCTCCTAAAGAGTGGAAAACATTCGTCTCCAATCGCGATTCCGAAATCCAGCAGCTAATCCAAGGGTATGTATGGCAACACGTGGTATTCTGGAAAACGCAGCGATTTCATTTCACTTGGCTGCTTCGCGCTCTAAAGGCTTTTAAGTTATGGTGGAAAGGCCCAAGTTGGTCGTTCCCAAGCGCACTGGATTGAAAAACAACAGAATATTTACCAATCAATCTTGAGCGGCTGCGTCCCACGACGTACTCCAAAAATTACATCCTTCTGCGTTTTTCTAGCTTCAATCGATTAATGAATGTTGTCTCATACTGCTTGCGCTTCAAACATAACACATCGTCGAGGCATAGATGGTCTGGAAGTTTATCGGTGTTTGAATTGTTCAATGCCCGATTAATCATCGCAATACAAATACAAGTCGAATGTTTTCATATGGAAATTAAGAATTTATCAAATGATCGACCCGTTTCCAAACAAAGCAGATTACTATCCCTGAGCCCCTTCCTTAAAACGGGGTCATCCGTATTGGAGGGCGACATGCCTTTTCAGCTTTATCGTATGAACAAAAACACCCCATAGTATTACCAAACCATCATCATGTCACCAAAATTATCATCAGATATTTCCACGAAAAAAATCTGCACAGTGGTGTCCAAAGCACATTAGCAGCAATTCGCAGCCAATTTTGGCCATTACACGCAACCAGCAGCGTTAAACAAGTTATCCGCGAATGCATTCCTTGCTTCAAAGCTAACAAAGTTGAACTCCCAATAATGGCAGAGTTACCCAGTGATAGAATTAGTTCTCTTCCCCCCTTTGCTTCTACTGATGTTGATTACTTTGGTCCTCTTTTTATCGAGGAAGGCACCCGAAGAAATTATTGTCAGATTAAGAGTTACGGGGCTATATTTGTCTGTTTTTCCACCAAAGACGTGCATTTGGAACTAGCCTCGGACTTGTCAACCCAGGCCTTTATAAATGTTTTAAAGCGATTTATGGCCCGAAGAGGCAAACCTCTCAACATTTATTCTGACAACGGCACCAATTTTGTCGACTCAAGCAGCTCTTGCAAAATGCAGCCAATACGTATGAATTGGTTGAATTTGCGTCTAAAGGGATTCAATGGCATTTTATACCGCCTCGTGCTCCACATTTTGGCGGGCTATGGGAGGCTGCAGTCAAGTCTACCAAACATCATTATAAAAGAATAGCTGTTTAACTCCTTTGACCATAGAAGAAGCAAATACTCTATTCACCCAAACAGAGGCAATCCTTAAATCTCAGCCGTTAACTCCAATATCAAATGATCCTAATGATTTTAGCGCGCTAACCCCAGGCCATTTTTTCATCGGACGCAGGCCCGATTCTAGCTTTCTCCATTTGGGGTGGCAAAAAAAAACGCTTGGGGTGGCAGTAAAAAAATTTTTTGCCGCCTTCGGCGGCAAAAATAGCTATGACCTTTGGTCACGGCATAATTTTAAAATTGAAATACATCTAATTTTGTTTAATGTTATCAATTAATTGTAATTATAGAGAATTGCCTTTTATTAAATTATTATTTGCGCATTAATATCATTTGCGTATAAAAAGATATGCGATACAGAAATTTGTGTCATTTAATACACTATTATATATGCACTTGACTATGATATATAAAAATGTAATATATATGTTGTTTGAATTAATGGATTATATAAAAAGATAGTTTTCAAAAAATGTATGATTTAAATTGAAAATTTTTGTAAAAAAAATATATGAATAATCACTGGTTCTATATGAAAGTTTAAAAAACAATATATAAGAAAAAAATGAATTAAAAAAACAACATCTAAAAAAATTACTACTATGTCTAAATGAAGCAAGTAACAATTTGCGGATGTCAATAGGATGATTATTTTAATCAAGCAATTTAAAACTGCCGGTTTTTTTGAGTAAAATAAAAAATTTATCAAATTTTAAACTACCAAATGTTTTTCGTGATTTAATAGAACCAAATTACCTTTTTGCAGGTCACTACTTGCTAGCCTAATACAAGTTATAATTCTTTTTAGGGAAGAAAACGTTGCCTCGCAACTTAATGTCGAATAACCAAAAAGTAGACTTATAGAAAAAACATTAAATAAATTAGGGAATGCATCTTTATAATCATATAAAAACTTAACAAAATCATTAGTAATGCATTCTTTATAATTATGATTTATAATTAAAAATTATTTAGCGACCTCAATTTCTTGTGATAATGACTTTTTTCGATATCACTTATTTTTAAAAGAGGTTCAAGTTTATCTATATCTAAAAAAAAAGGATGATTAAATTTATAAAGAGAATCTAGAAATTCTAAATATTATCAATAAAAAATCTATTAATAAAACCTTGAATAAACAAATCAATAATATTAAAATAAATACTTCTAAAATTGTCATTAACATTTATTTTTTCAAATTGATAATTCGAAAATAGACAATAATTAGAATAAATTTTTGGTTTGCTTATTCTTTAATCAATTAATAAATTATTTTCTATTGTAAAACATTCATAAATAACTAAACAAAATAAGACCGAAAAAGTGTTTTCATTTCTTGAAAATTTAATTTCAGAGAGGCAATGCTTCATAATTAAACTAAATTTTGGCTACATAATTTGTTTTAGATTGAAACTGATCATTAATGACTTTCAATAAATTAAAAGTTTTATCAAAAAAAAGATATAAAAAAATAAACTTATGAATAAATACATGCTCAAGGATTCCTGACGCCTCGGTCCTTTGAGATGAAGATGTACTATTTTCTTTTAATTTTATTTTTAAAAAAGTATGTAAAATTTTTTTATAATTATTTTTTAAAAAACATAAGGCGTCTTAGTGACCACACCATCGATGGGGCAACAGCCGGGGTATGGTCCCACATTCGCTCACTGTTTTGATTGCATCTTGTTGAAAAAATTTATGAAGAGAAGGAAAAATAACAAAAAAATCTTTCCCTTCGTTAAAAATTTCGAGCCAATCTCGTACAACGTGATGCAATCGGTGGTTAAAGCAGTGAATGTATGGGGCATGGTGTCCAGCCATTTCGCTAAGCTTGGACACCACCTTTTTCCCCGGACATTACGTTCGCCACAAGGGCGTAGCAAGTTGTAAAGCTTGGGGAGGGGGTTCAAAAAAAAATTCCAAATATTAATGGAATTTTAAATGTAATTTAATTTTATATTTAAATGGGATTTAGTTTGGTGGGGGGGGGGATATGCACTAAAAATTATTAATTTGGGTGGGGATATGGCATGCTTAGAGGGGGTTTTATATCCAAACCCCCCCCTTCCCTTCCCCCCTCTCCTATGCCAATGGTTCGCCCCATCTTAGCATTGCGCAATTAGGTTCTTTGGTTCAAGATCATATTTTTAAAAAAGATTGCTGACAAAAGATGATATTTCTTTGGTGTCAGATTTCTTAACTGCCTTCACAAAAATACAGTTTTCTTTAACATCATATTTTTCTATACCTAATAACAACAGAAATGATCACTGTGTCAACAAGATCCCTTGTTCCATCTATTTTAATTGAAAAATATTTTGTATTACTATTTTAGCTATATCATTACTAACTAAGTTAGCCATAGTGTTTATAAAGATATTTTGTGAGCTTGGGCAAATATGTGTACAATTTTTGGGGATTTTTTTAGCAGCTTCTACAAATTTATAATCTCTATTAAAACAAAACAAAACAAAATTTGGTTGGCAAAAATGTCACCTGAATTTAAATGTGTTTTAAAATTATAAAAAAACGAGTATATTTTCTAATGAAACTTATCAAACGCCTTTAAAAGGCAATATTAAAACTAAAAATTTGATTATACGAAAAGTGTAAGGTAATATATATGTTGGAGATTTATAGTACTAAAAGAGTTTTTAAGGAGTTATGAGAAAATTAGTTGTAACGGTTACAATGAATGAAAATTAAAATATTTTATTAAAAGTATAAAAAAATTAATTAAAAAAATTGTATAATATTATAATCAAAAAAATGTCTTTCATGTAATTATAATTGGCAAATAAAATATTTTTTGGGGTGGCAAAAAAATATATTTAATGTATTTTTGGGGTGGCAAATCAATTTTTTTAGGGGTGGCAATCAATATCATTTGGGGGGCAATGCCACCCTAAAAGGGGTCTAGCGTCGTGCCTGGGACGGCCAATCACCTCAAATATAGAACCAAACGTTGTCACTATACAAACATCTCACCTATCGCGATGGCAACATATCGACATAATGCGTTGCCATTTTTGGTCGCGCTGGTCGCGTGAATATTAATGGATGAGATCATCTAACGAATTAAAAATAGGTCAATACTAATAGTTAAAGACTCCCCCGTTGGTATGTAAAACGGGTCGCATTGCAGATTTGCACCCAGGAAAAGATTTAAAAATCAGGGTCGCGGTAACTGTGCCAATTGTCTACATAAGCGCCCAGTAACTAATATATGCCCTTTCCCAAATACCACGTATAAAGGTGATTGATTGGAAGAGCAACTCTAACCCCGGGGAGTATATGTAAATATGTTTACGATGTTGCTTTAGGCTTAATCAATCAACTTACTATTCATCTACTATGTGCGGCAGGCGCAATCAATTAATATACTATCAATCTGTTTTTGCCTATAAATATATTGAAGTCTTAAAAAAAATCATTATTTTACATTTTTTAAATAAAAATATTATTATTACGTTATAAACAGTATTTTTTAATTCTTATATCAATTTTCTTCTGATATTTTGCAAGATAACTTAAAGGACTAAGTTAGTTTGATGGGAATGTACCAATAATACTATGCCCGTGATTTGGTTTTATTTGGGAGTATAGGAAAAACTTTGTCTTCTTGGCCATACTGTGACAGATGACACTTAGAAGAGATTATAGGTGTACGTATACTTTCAAATTCATACTTGCCATAACCTGATATCTTGGTGAGGAGACTGGGTTCTGACCTAGTTAGCCAGGGGCGTATGCAATAACTTTTTTAAAGGGGGCAAGAAATTTTTTTGGAGGAAAGGAACAACAAATTTAATGTTGATAATTTATTAGCAAAATTAATTTATATGGCTGTATATTTTCCTAAATTAGCAATTTTATTGATTTTTATACCCTATTATATTTAATACTTAAATTTAACCGCGAAATACATCTAAAAAATTTAAAAAAAAAATCTAAAGAGGGCAACAACCACTAAATACGCCCCTGTAGCTACCTATACAGTTGAGAATTTTAGTTTTTTTATTTGCCACCAAATTCATTTACAAGTTTTTTTCTCAAATTCTCTTATCCTACCTGTTTTTTTCTACACAATCTATTCTCGTATAAATTCTTTCTTCTTACTAATTTTATTCTCCTGCAAATTTTTTTTTCTAAAAAATTTTTGCAGATTTGTTTAATATTTTATTTTATGCAACTATTGGATTGTAAACACCACAGCTTTAACCTTATCTTTTGACCATATTTTTTTGAAAGGAAAAGGGATTGGAAAAGAGGAGTGAGATAATAGTTAGGGTTTGACATTAGGTAAGACACATACTAGAGTTTGACGCTATTTAAGTCAAAAAATTCCCACGTCATTATGACCATCTAAAGTAATTTTTACTAAGGCTGTGCATTCGCTCAATGCTGCCAGTGGCAACTAAAAATATGTTTTGTTTTTAAGGGCCCTTTATTTTATTTGCAGGAAAAGAGAGATTTTGTTAAGGCCGATAGTGTCAAGATAAGACATGATTAGTATGAGAGCAGGTTATGAGTTGCCATGTGTTCTTTTGTTTATTTAATAAATTAAATATATGCTAATTAGTTTGTTCTGTTGCACGTTCTAGGGTTAGGCGTTTTCTAACCCAAGACTTACTCTTCAAGACTCCGTCTTTAATATGACTCCAGGAAATATCTCACTTTGACAATTCGTCTTATCTTGACAACTTTTTTATTTAAAACTTAAATAATAAATATAATTTTGGTGACTTGATTGCTTTAATTAAATTGCTCGATAATGTTATTTCTTAGAATTTTCTAAAAACCTATATATTATTTTTAATATCTGGAATATATAATAAAATTTGATCTATGTATTTTATATTCCAAAAATTTCCAACAAAAAACTGTAAAATCATAACATCACCCTCTAACCCCCCTTATTTTATATCCAATATTTGAAAAGCTGGACATAATGAAAAATAATTCAACAAATAAATTGTCTAAAAGAACAGGTCGCCCATTGAGAGGCAAAAGTTGTAACCCTCACAGCGCAATATTCTATAATATGGCCTTATCATATATATCCGTTTTCCATCTGATAATTTATTAGATAAATCCATCAAATGGTCAAATTTGCTCAATTTAATTGATTTTGACATCAAAAAATACCTAAAAATAAAAAAAAAGACATTGAAATAGTCTATAAGTTGTATTTATTTCAAATAATAAGAAATAATTAATTGTATCAAGAGTATTGGCGTGGCGCCACCTATGAGTTTAATATTTTATAGGTAAAAAAATTATTTGAAATGAATTTAGCTGTTTAATATATATAAATTATTTTTTTTAACATCATGTTTATAGCTAGATTACAAAATTTGATTATTGGTGAAAAAATGTGATAATCTCTAAAATGGCGGTCTGGTTTTTAAAGTTAACTCCATCTCAAAAAATTTTATTTCATCTATTTCGTAATAATAAAACCTATTTTACCAACATAATCATATACATCCATAAAATTTGGTTATATTTTTATTTACAACAATTTTAGGTTGGGGTTAATTTGTCAACAGAATTAAAAAATATTAGATTTGAAATAGGCTTAAAAAGTAACATAAAATAAATCACTAAAGTCAGTAATTTTTTTACTTCTCAACACCCTCCATTAATTTCAACACTTTGTTATCAAGTGTCTTAATTAGCCCAAGTTAATTGGGAAACAAAATGTTGCATATGCATAATAATTATCACTAAAACCCTTTTTATTAAAAAAAGTATTTGTTAAAATTTATAAATACAGGTATTTATATTAAAAGGCCAAGATTATTATAAAATTCCAAATAATATAGAATTTATATAATTTAAAAGGCATTAGGCAAACAAAATGTTTATTTTTTGAAGATTATAAGAATTTTAAGTTTATAAAAAAGAGCCCTTTAAACTTAAAAATTAATTTAATTATAATAATCCCTATTAAAGATATCAAATTAAAACATAAATCAAACTAGATAAATAAAGGGTTTTATATTATAATTGAATATCAAATATCAAGAACATAGTAATACTAAATTCCATAGTGGGTATTGTTAAGGTAATGAATCCATACTTTTACTTTAAAATTTATGTAATTTTTTGCAATTATGTAAGCTTATGCACATAACTATAACACATATAAAGCTTTGATAAATTAGTCTAAATAGTTTTTTATTTACTAATGCATATATATATAAATATAATAAGAGATTGTAAAACATTTATTATACATAGGGTAATATTGCAGAGATTCTAATATTTATAATTCCTTAGCTTTCACTATCTTCACTAAAGTAACATTAAATGTGAGATAGGCATTTGGTGGAATAGCGCCAGGATAGCCACGTTCCCCATAGGCTTGGTCAGGTGGAAGCGTAAAAACCTTCTTTTCTCCTTCACACATACTAAATTCAGTAAGTTTTTAAACAATTTACTTTCTAAGATTAATATCATAACCTTTTATGGCTTGACCAGATGCCAATACAAAAACAAAAGGTCTTCCTCTAGAGTAACTACTGTCAAATATTGATCCATTTTCTAATTTACCCTTACGTAAAAAAAATGTTATTTACCTCATAATCCACGTGAAGTTGATCTCCGTCTTCAGCACACAATTTTTTGCATTGATAATTTAAAAATAGGGTAAAAAAGATGGTAAAAAATAAAAAATCCATGGTTAAACTTAAATTGCCACCTGGCGCCCTAGTTTAATGACCCATGTGTGGTGCGTAACCGCACGTTAAATTCATCTCTTGATTAAAAAGAGCAGCTATTTATGGGTTTACATGTACTATTATTTATTCATAACTTTACAATGTTAAGTAAGTTTTAATTACACTTATATAACAGTGCACAAGATTTTGGTAATATCAAATATAAAGAAGATTAGCTTAAGTTGCAAATAATAAAACAGAAATTAAATATAAAACATAATTTTTAACAATAGCTTTCTGCTTTTAGCTGCCTACATAATCATAGCAGACAAAGTTTAGTATTTTTGTTCCTTAATTTTACTAATAACTTTTAACAAATGGGGCAATAAACAACTACAGTATTTTATTCTTTTAATATTTACCTAAACATTAATCAACAATTTGCCACTAAAATTTATATGGACTCCAATCTTAAATTTTAATGTCTTTAAAATATTTTATATAAAGGTCAATCTGACTTTTTTCTTAAATTTAAAGCATACAAAACTAGTAAATAACATTTTGTCTAAGCCACATAGCAAATATCATTTAAAAAATTAGAAATTCTATTATGGTCTATATGGACCTCACATTGCCATTTTCAATGTTAAAAACTATTGGCTTAATTTGCAATTGCTCGGGTGAGAAATTTGTAACCCGACTGCTACTATGCGGTGCCTTCGGACTCGAATTTTACTCTATAATTTTAATGAACTTATTTTTTTTTATATTAAAGAAAATTCGTGTTCTTTTGTTATAAATTTATATAACTTATCATGAATGTATATTGTCAATTTTATTTAGCATAAATTAAGAAAAATGAAAAGTGGTAATTTTTTGTTTTTATATATTACATATAAATCTTGCCAATAAAACACATCAATATTATTGATCTAATCGTTTTATTAGGTTTAATACATTTATAAAGGGTTAAAAAACACTCTGAGATAAAAATTTATTTTGGCTATCACATAAAAACAGAGAAAATTTATATCATTATTTTGAAACACAAACATTTTATGTATATAAGATGTAAAATTATATAAAAAAACTTTAAATAAATTTGCAATTATTTAAATTTAAATTTATGTTAAGGCGATATCAAGGTTTTCCTTTAAATTGAGAAAGCGTGGTCCATAGGGACCCCAACAGAATTTTTAATTTAAACGAATTTTGTTGTTGATGGACCAAATTTTAATTACTAGATTTGTTTATTAAATATTTAAGAAAAAAATCACAAAATTTTGGCTCTTAATATATAATAAAGATTCAAAATTCAAGATGTGCTGGGGTCTGTATGGCACAGGGTTAATCGCGTGTTAATAAATTTTAACTAAAAAAAATTTTATTTTAGGTTTTTTTATGATAACACTGAACAACTAAAAAAACAACATCAACGATTTTTTAGGGTTTTGTAGAGAATTTTCTTGCAATAACGATCCTGGGTTTAGTTTTTTTCCAATGCCTCCAATTTTTTTTAAACCGCGTTTAAAGTTCAGAAAAAAAAATCCCAAAATTTCTAACTATTAATTTTTAAAAAAATCTAATGACATATTCATATTCCTTATAATAAACATATCTAAAAAGGGTTATTCACTAAAACTATTAGCAATTTACTTTTTAAGTTATTTAGGATCAAAATACGGATTTTATGACAAAAACCACTAATTTTATGAAAATAAAAAAATAAAAAAAATTAAATTGTAAAAAAAATTTAACCCTTTACGTTAATAATGAGTTTCTGTTATCTAAATATATTTTTAAACTTTTATTACTAGCCATAGGTTTTATGATATAGAAGCCCAAAATACCCCCCAAAACTAAAAAAATCTTAACTTTGACACTAATTGATTAAAAATCTGAGACATTGGCTAAAATTCTGATTTTATATTCGTGATCATCGCCAGAAGACCAAATTATAGTTGCCATAAATGATCCTTAGGGTTGTGCAAATTTTGTTGTCCAGTGTAATTAACATAAGTATATAAAATGTTTGTTTTGTATAATAACATGAATTAATTTTTATCCTATGTTAATTAACTGGATTTTTAGGCGAGCATTAGCCAAAATATTTTTTATTTTAATATTTTTTTTTCATTAATCTATCTTAGAACGTTTTACTAGACCTTAAAACTCTTAATTATTGTCGACATATTTAATTGATTGAAAAGATATATTTAATGAAACATAATGAAAAATTCTTACTTTTAGATTTTTTTCTACTTTGTTTTAATAAAAAATGATATATATCAGGAATTACGCCAAAATTTTTAGTACCGGTGCCGGTTCCGATACCAGCTGAGCTCAAATACCGGTAATGCTGGTTTTCTGGTACCACGGGGTACAAAAATTATTCAATTATGATAGCACATAAAATTTAGGTTATATTTATTTGTAAATTAGACTTGTATATATTTACACGTATATATCATTTCAAATTTTAAATTAAAAAAAGTAAAATAATTGAATTCAACAAATTAGAATCTGTTCAATTCAGGGCTGGGAAAAAAAACTAAATGGGCTTTTTTATTAACAAGTTTTTGGGTTTTTTTTTCAAATGCCCACAAATTCGTGGGCATGGCAAAAGAAAAGCCCCTTTTCTTGCTTGAAGAAAAGGGGCATGTTTAAAAAAGCCCCTTTTCTATAAAAAAAACTCCTAGGAGCTTTAAGAAAAAATAACCCACCCATCAAAATTTTTAAAAATTATTATAGAAAACATAAAATGGGTTTTTTGGGGCTCTTTTTAAGAGCCACTTTTTGTGGGTTTTTTTTTGCCCCTTTTTTTAGTAAGGGCTTTTTTTGAATTCTTATTTTGGCCATTTATATTTGCCCCCCTTTCTTTTTTTATGTTTTAGGGGAAAAAATGAGCCAAAGTTTTTTGGCTCATTGTTTTTCTAGGCCTGGTTTGATTACGTTAATCTGAAAGAATATACTTCAAAGTTGAGAAAGCTCTTTTAAAACTTACCTAAAAAATAATATAATTAAATTACTTGAGTAGCAAGGACAGCTAAAACAAGTCTAAAATATACAACTCTGGATGAGACACAAAGTTTTCTTCCCAAATTTTGAAAAGTAACCTATCTTTTGAAACTCTTTAATGTTTATCAAATAATTTCGGTAAAACAGTTTTATAGCTGAATCTCTGATAAAAAATTAAACTAAATTTATAAAATTTTTATTTATGTATATATATTACTAAAATATATAACTTATTAATAATTTAGCTTAAATTTTATTCATAATCAAATTGAATTTTTTAAATTATATATAAGATATACATCTTTAAACCAATATTATAATGGGATATTGATTAATGAGCTTAGGCTTAAGATTATATTGCTAATTAGGTGACTTAGTGTAAAATGCAATTATCAAACTACTTAGTGTAGATTTTTAAGCACTATGTTATAATTTAAATATTTATGAATATATTTTGGTCGCGGAACTGTTTTTTTAAATTTAAGAACCGGTACCGGTTCCGGTACCCAGCGATCCTCAAATTACCGCGGTTTTCAGTTCCGGTACCGGTCCCTCCCTGATATATATTAGTAATAATGTATATAAGTTTATGATCAAAAATTCTTTTTAATGGCTGCGGCTATTTTATAAAAGTTGATGAAAAAATATCCAGCGCATTTGATTATAAGGTGGCTAGTGTTAAAAAAAGTTAAAAAAAATTTTCACCAACTTTTATGGATTTTTTTTTTAAATTGGCCGTACAATTTTGAATTGGTATTAGCCGCAGCCAAATAATAGGAAAAATAAAGTTCATTGCTTGAAAACTCTTGAAGGTATAGAGTTTTGAAATTGGGTCCGTAAAAACCCCTACGTAGCATTCGCATTACAAATTTCTCACCCTGGCTTTGGCCAGTTAAACCAATTCTAGCCTAACACTTTCTTAAATTTTATCTAACCTTAATATACTACATTATCAGTTAGGCGGTCTCACTAAAAACGTAAATAATATTTTATACATTACCGGAAATAACCATTCTTAAATCTATATTATAATTCAGGACTTAAATTTATATATGAATCATTAATTGTTGATGTATATTAGTAGCTATAATATAAATATTAAAGCGCGGAATATAGCTACCCTCTATTTACAGCTGTCTGCAGGGACGTATTGAGGGGGAGGCAAAGGGGGGCCGTTGCCCCCCTTTAGAAATAGCTTTTTAATTTTTTTTGTGCAATTAAACGCTAATTTTTATTTACTAAACAATCGGAATATATGCTGCTATATTTATTATTTTTTGGCAATTTTGCGGCTTAAAAGGGCTCTGCTTATTGCTCTTTCACTACCAGTAACCACGTGTACAATTGAACGAAACTTTAGCACCATGAAGCGCATATTAACATATTTAAGATCCCAAATGAGCGATGATCGATTATCATCCTTGGGCTTGCTTGCCATACATAAGGACATAATAGATAAGACTGAATTAATAGATCGAACCTTAAAGTGGTTTTCAATAGATCCTAGAAGAATATCAATTTCTTAAATATTTTTATTTTCTTTATAAAATTTCTCTTGAATTTATGTCATACATTAATTTAATTATGATGCAACATAAATAAATATTTTATGCTAGTCATAATATGATCATTCATTAAGCAACAATTTAATTCATTAATTTTTCTCCTAAAATTTCTTGCCCCCCGCCCCCCCCCCTTTAGGAACAGTTTTGCCTACGTGCCTGGCTGTCTGTGTTCTTACTTAAAGTAATAAGATTTTGATCCCCAATCCTCAATTTAATCAAAATAAAATATGATGACCTTTGCTATATTTTAATTTTTCAATAAATAGAATGCTGCCTTTTGTTAATGAATCATACATATTATAAATTAAAAACTCATTGTAAATCACAATTGCATCCCACCTTATCTTAGTTAAAAATATCTAAAGTAACGGCTAATTTTGCGATAGCTCGACTCTTTCCAGAATTAGTTCTTGTCTATATATACTGAGTTAAATATGGATTAGAATTAAGTTCGGGACATAATATTACGGCCCAACTCACTCGACATATTCTTAAACTTAGCCTGGGCAGAATCTTTGTTTTTTTATTTTCGTACCAGTCCGACCCGCCCAAAAATTACAAAATAGCCCTTATATTTTGTTAAAATTAACAACCAAAAGGTTACACTTTCTGATGTGCTATAACTAAAGCTAGACGCCATAAGGCACTTAAGAAATAGAAAAAATCCGCCCCGCCGGTTTTTTTAATAAGACCTCGCCCGCAGACCTGGGTTTGCCTGGGTCCGTTGCTAGGGTCGGCACGGGGAAAGGCAAGCTTCGGCCGAAATTAATATTTACAAAATTCAACATCAGAGCTCTATGCAAAATATGTCTTAACTTAAATATTTGTATAAAAATCTGTTTTTAAAAGATAATTATTCTTAGTATTCATTAACCGTGAATAACAATTTCTGTAGAAAATTTTTGATTAATTTAAATAAAATTTTCAAATTTTTCTAAAAATTGGATTAAGCTGAGAAACTATTTAAAAGTTTAAATTTTTTTAGGACTAGGGTTGAAATGATTATCAGCAATGTTTTTATGGATTTAGATATAAATAATAGAAATTATAAATAAATTTATTGCATCTGGTGTAAGAATGTTAAAAACAATGGTGAATAATTTTTGATGTAGCAACCAAAATTAAGAATTTTTTAATTTTTAAAAAAGTAAATGATTATGAACGCGCCCTAATTTATGTGCAGACAAATATCTTAAAAAAACCAATTCAGACCAAATACTATTCATGTGACAGCAAAATTATCGAGAAAAGTGAAAAAATTAATCGGCACGTTCTGCCCCTTTTGGGGGGGGCCCCCCAAATTTCCAAATCCAAAAATTTAAAAAAAATTTTATAAAAAAAAAAAAAAAAAAAAAAAAAAAATAAAAAAAAATTAATTGATAATTCAGTGGCAAACTGCTTGTCTTACCAGGAGGTTGCGAGAAATCCGTGCACTGAGAACTGTTTTCTTCGGAAAAATAGAATACATGTGTAACCACTTTAAAGCTGCTGAGTGGCCTGCTTAAGCAGTAGGCCCTAAACGATAGTGTGAAGTAAAAATCTAGACTAATATCTAAGTCGCCCGCGTGCGAATCTGACTATTTAACCAGTCGGCAATAAATGCGCTCTGGTTTAATATTTAATAAAATACATGCTTTATAAAAAATTCAACCCTATTACTCATACACCGGATGCAACAATAGTATTTCTCATAACTTCGTAAAATTTTTGTTCAAATACAAACATTTCCATTAATTAGTTTGGAATTAAGGTTAATGTAAACGAGATACCTATTTTTTTATTTTAGAAATTTTAAATCATTTTATGCATAACGAGTGAAGATTTTTGATGCAAATGCGCTGAGCTTTTCTTTTTAAAACCATAATCTCCCAAAAATTGTAGCTAAAATATATTCTTATCGTACTTCTATTTTTTTAAGTCACGTTGGGTTCGAGTAAAATTTGTTATTCAATTTATCTAGACAGTGTTTTAAAATAATGTTAACACTTTCCACCCCTCTCTACCATATTATAAATGCCAGTTATTTATCAAACGATCATCGAATTGTAAATTTAAAAGGTGGCCTAAAAGGTTTGACGGCTTATAAATTGTTTATAACTTGGAACTGTACCCCTTAAGATTTCCTGTCTAACGACCTTGAGAATGTGCACTTTTGTATTCTACACTCAAGTTAAGCGGCGTTGAGTCTGGTTATTAGTTGAGGGACCGCCAATGAATTTTAAAGCCGTCTTTCTCAAAGCCTAGGCCAAAAACTTTTGTCATCGATGCGGGTGTTAAATCTCATTTTAGTCTGCGGGACCTACTGTAGAGTAAAAAGGTTCATAGTCCTAACAAGTAAGCCGTTAAGGGAAAAGATCTGGAGAAAACTCCCTTACGGGTTTTTGTGATTTGAAATTGTATGAGGCCCTAAAAAAAATTCGTAAATAAAATGGACGAACTAAACTGCATATTTTTGTACCATTTTTTTAGAGCTATATTAAAATATAGGAGGTAACTGTATAAAAATGACAAATATCGATAAAAGCTTTAAAAATGACATCTATAACAATGGGCGAATTTACTGGTTAGGCTACGTGCAAAGTGAGTTTTTATTTTCGTAAAATTTTCAAAAATTCTGTAAATTTTATTTATTTTCAAAATTTAGGGAAATTTTTTTTATTTCAGACTGTATTTAGCAACTTTTTGAAAATTTGCGTTTGTTCACGCCAAAATTTTATAAATTTCACGAAAATAAAACCACATTTTGCATGTGCCCATAAATACAAGCAAAAAATATTATACTCACGATGGCCAGTAATTTAGTGTCAAAAAGTATGCTTCGGGGTGCAGTAAAACACTCAAAAATAGAGGGATAATTATCACCCTAAAATAATATATTACAATATTTTATGGTGAAATAATTTAGTTTGCATTGATATTTATTGCAAACAAATCTTAAATCTGTAAAAAAAAGGAACTAAAGCACCATAGTGATTACCTAATTTAATTTTACATCAAAGATGCATCTAGATTTACAACTATACTGACAAATTGGCGTCCAGTTACAATATCTAATTTTGACAAATTTTATTATTTCCTTTAAAGCTAGTTTTATTAGTAAATTTATTTTATAGAGAACGAAGTCACAAGAGTTTGAAGTAAAAATATTGCATATAAATTTGAAGATGAAAGGTTCAAAAAAAATTACAAAAACGAAAAGAGGTATTTAATGCTACAATGGTAGCCTTTTGAGAACTGTAATTTTCACAAATAATTTTATCGATATTAAGAATAGGGGGAACGAATATTTTTTTTTAAATAATTAAATTTAGATTCTTGTTAAAAAAATATTACATGATAAAATCTATATCTTATTTTTATGTTATGGAATATACGTGTAAAATAAATTAAATTTATATAAAACAAAAATTTTTTTTGGGGGGGGGGGGGGTGGGGAATTATAAAAATTTGATTATATAAATCTAATGGCGTTAAGATTTTGAACAAAAATACGTCCTTTTACCTTATTTTAATAAAATTTCCCATTTAAGAGAGTTAATTGGGGTATAAATGTATTTGTTTTATACTTTAATGTTAATTAATAATACGGGATTAAAAAAATATAGATATGCAAAAAAATTGTCAATTTTGTGCAGCTTTGTTTGTCACGCTGTGGTTTTTTACACCTAATTCCTTTTTTGTAAATTTTTTTTTCAAATTTTTTGGGGAAGGGATAAACTTATATGCAAGAACTCAACTACCAAAATCAAAGTGACAGCAAAATGTGAAGAAATGGCACTCAATTTTTTTCAATACATATTTATTGATTTTAATTATGGAAAATCACCTTAGTTTTTTAGTATTCCAAGCTTTAATTTTTTTCTGCCTTTTAGGACATTTAAAAAAATGCATTATGATCGTTGAAATTTATTACTTATCAAATATATATAAAATCTAATAGTTGTTATACGTATTCTTTGTGGATTTTTTCCGATGGACATATATGATTTTGCCAATGACCGTTTTAAAAAGCCCACAAACAAATGGTCTGAGATTTAATAAGAAAACTATGCTAAGAATACTTAACAAATATGCATTAAAATACAATTTTTTTAAATAAATTAAGTAATTTAAGTTGTGCCAAGCCAGTGTACATCAATAATAATCTATAATGGTTTAGCACAGTATGCAATTTCAAGTGGATCAGCTACTCGACTGCCAAGTGGAAAAATAACGGTAGATTTTTTTTAAATCTGTTTATTTAAATATTATTGGATCTATCTCAAAATAAGCTAATTTTTTTCTTTCTGAATATCATAAACATGATTATCGTTGTTCATATCGAAGTTGATTGCATTTGATATACTACCGTGGGATGGTGGGACAGGTATATCATGATGATTGTGTTTTAACTTATCCCGTTTGTATTGTGTGTCGAAATAAAGCTGATCCGTGTAATTTACCACGTCTCTGATAATTTTGTCATCACCTTCGAGCTCGGTTAAAATCCAGGTTGAATCATTATTGTTGCTTGGCGTCTGTAAAAAGTTTCCTACCTTGGGATATGTCTCAGTTTTAATGTTATTAAATACGAACGATTGGTTTGTGTTGGCCAAATAATAATCATCTTCTTGCCTGACCTTTCCCATCTCTATTTTTTCGACTTCACCTACAAACGTATTATTTTCCTTATTTTCTGGAATTCGGTATAATGATTCACCTTCCCCATTTAACTTATATAACGCGGAAGAAGGTTGTTTCAAATTCTTGAAAAGATTTTTCCATTTTTGCATTTTAGGCGAGATTGCAGCTTTTGAGGAGACCTTATATACGAAATCATCATCTTCTTCACTGGGCTTGTTTGATGGCACCTCCCCATTGGGTACGATATTGAAATGGAAGTGAGCATTATTACCTGTTACCTTATATTGATTGGAATTTTGGGGGATAGTTGGATCATTTTCTACTATTTGAACGCGAGAGAGCTCATCCTTGTACAGGTTAGGATTTTTTCGTATACGAAACCAAAAATATTTATCGGGATGACTAACTTCCTTTGCCAATTCAAGCAGTTTTTCTCTCTTTCCTTCCCCAGTAACAACAGGTTGTTGTACATCGTTTCGAGAATTATTTCGAAAGAAATCAAACGTTGATTTCATAATTCGGACTTTTATGGTATCGGGTATCAATTCGGGATCGACGTCTTCATAACCGATTTTATCGAAAGCTGTCGCAATTTGAGACCTTATCAGCTGTTTTCTGCTGTTATCAGCTTCACTAAGGCTGACTGATATTGGCTGTTGTTGGTTATTAATTAGCGAAGGTTTGATCTTGTCTGTTATACGGTCGTAATTCGGCTTTTTGGAAAAATTTTCACTACCGTAATAGCCTTCACCTTTAAATCCAGTAGTAGGCGTAAGCTTATTAATGATATCCTCTCTCATTTTATGTATTTTCTGTGGTCGCGTTTCAACGTGATAAGTTTGACGGGGGTGATACCAAAACTCTGATTCTAGGGACTCCGCGATAGCTTCGGTCGTAGTCTGATAATAATCTACTGTACTTGGTTCGATGACGGCGATTTGTTCTACATCGTTGAATGGTGGTAAGTCAAGTGTTTCTTTGACATTTCTTGGTTCTTGAAAATTTAATTGTTGAGGGAGTTGCAGTGTTGGCAGCTGTTATTCAATAGACAGGACTTATAATTTAGTGTCATAAAACTGAACTGGAAAGAAAGTACAATAAATTAAATAAGTTTGGGGGATAAAATAAAATTAAGACACATGGCAAATTACGATCATTCGGCTGAAATATTAGTTTTTAACTTCTTACTCGGCATCATTAGATAAAAAAAGAATTTACATATTCTAATTCTCGAACTTAAAGGCTCAACTATAGCTCTTACAAAGTCCATAAAAATATGGCTCAAAAAAATTTGATCAGGACATTCGCAGGTATTTGGCCAATAGACATTAAATAATACTTCTTTCGAGGCAAAGTCCCTCTTATCCTGATAATGTCCACGGTCATCCTCGTAATCAAAATTTTGTCCAATGTCGGCGAAAGCCTCATCCTGGTAATAGAGATTCATATTCAAATCTTGTGGCATTATGGCAGCCGTTAAATTTGGCTTTTGGCTAACCGCTTGTTCAGCCAATTCGGGAGATTTTGTATTCGGTCGCGAAATTTTTAGCGACGGAGTGTTTAAAAGTTGTTCCAGCAAGGCAAGGTCATAGCTGAAAAAATCGTCTTGTTTGAAATTTGGCTTCGAGGTACCGGAAACGTAATTCCGATACTTATCGTAGAGCGCCTTCTCAGACACTATCTTTTGTTCGGCAATCCATATCTAGAGGTGTCGTACGAAAGAAAGGAAATGTTACCAAAACTATTTTAAACGATAACTACTTTAAAAAAAGTAATAAAAAGGGATTTTACAAAAATAATTTACCAAGCGAAAATAAAAAAAAAATTTAAGTTTTTGAGTTTAGCCCATTTCCCATAAGGTCAGGACATCAGTCAAATCGACCCCAGCGTTACCTTAGATATCTCACAAAAAGGCTAATTGAAACTTAACACACACACCTGTGACCTGAATTTTATAAGCTCCCAAAAATGTACCGTAGTAAATTCATGATGGTTACTTGCCTTCTTAATAACTAGGCTTAGTAAGTGTGAATGCATAACGCAACTTGAGCTTGTAAAAACTGTTAAAGGCATATGAAAGAATTTAAGGCACTGAAAGATTTCTTCAATTAACAAAAACTAGGGTTTCGGTCAATAGTGCAATGAAAGGTTCATTATATAAATACAAATTACAGTAAAGGGAATTTAGGTAAAAGATATATTACAAATAATTTTACCATAGCGCCAATAAGGATAAGAGTCGAAGTTGTATTTGGACCTTGTCGCATTTCGGCTATAAGAATCTGATGGGTGACAATGTCGCGTTTCTTATATATTCTGTGTAAATTAACGTTAATTTATCCGTATTAAGATAATTTTATGGCATATACTATTATCACGCTTATTAGTTAGGGTTTACTGATCCTTTCGATATGCCTAATGATGACATTGGGAATTTTCGTGGATGAGATGGTGCCATGAATCAAAGATTAAAAGAAATGATTAAAAGTAAACGGCTTCGACATGGCAATATCTTTATTTAACATTATCAAAAACAAAAACCTGTGGATATTAGCAGGATTCGAGAGAGATAGTGAAAAAGAAAAAGCAATGTTATATCACAAATACGTATAAGAAATATTAGACATCACAAACACTGGTTAAGTGCTTAGAATAGCGTCGAGAATTAGTTTGTGAGGTATGCCGGAAAAACACACCTGTAAGATGGGAGAAAGTTCGTGAAACTTTCACTCTCACATGTTAAATTACATATTTTTCTAAATGTAATGGAATATTATACAAGTAATAATAATAATAATACTAACTATATTGATATTAGTGTCGTAGCTTTCTCATAGGTATATAAAGTGAAAGTGCTGTAATATTAAGTTTTTCAATGCTATAAAATGCTTTTGCCATCTCACATATAAACTGGTAACTTGTAAGAGTGTGAAATGAGACATATTTTTAGCCATGGTATATTTTGCTGAATGCCTACCACATTCATAGCCGATTTGTTTCGCATATTTAAGGAAAGAAGATGCCAAATATTTACCATATTTTTTTTGGGGCCCCAAATGCTGACTTGTTAAAAAATGATTTATATTTTAGAGCTAAGAGTGCGAGCTTACCTATGTTGAAAATGTTCAATACAATTCGTGTGGATCACTTTTGATTTGGAATTAAATTAAGAACAAAAAGTTTGTAATATTGTGACGACCTTTATAAACTATAAAATCATAGCTTAATTACACTGGACAACAGAAAAAAAACAACATAAACGACATTTACAGGTTTTGATTTCAGAGATCAAGATGGCGCTTTTAGTTTTTTACTGATGCCGCCAAAAATTTTTAAAATTACCTCAAAGTCCAAAAAAGTGATTTTTGAACTTAAAAAATTTAAAAAAATTGGTGCCGTTGGATAGAATATAGTCTTGCGCATCTTATTATGAAAAAATTAATTAATTTGCTTAAATAGAACAGTTATTTAAATCTGAAAACTTATATATAAAATGTTATTTTAGGTTCATTGAACTTTTACACTCAATTAACACTGACCCTCCCTTATCTGTCTTAAGCTTCTATTCCCATGATTTTTTTTATACACTCTCTTATTATTTTTTTACCCGCTACATTCTCACGTTTGATAAAATCATATACTCTGCATTTGGGCATCTGTTTGGCTTAATAGTAATATATGAGCGCCGCATTAATATTTTTAATAAATTGGGAGTTAGGTAAATAATAGGTTAGTATTATGGTTAGGTTAGTCTTAGGGCATTATGTTTAGGGTTAGTGTTGGTGTTAGAATTAAATTAGGGTTAGGGTAAAATTAGGGTTAGTGTTACTTTTAGATTTTGATTAGATTATTTTTTTCTAAAGTTTATTTAAATCTCTCAATTCATTCAAAAAAGGCCATTTTTTGTTATATACGAATCTAATAAGCCAAAGACGGAAGAAACTATGAAAACAAAAAACATAGATGAGATTAGGCCATCATGGGGATTTTTACATGTTTTCATAAAATTTGCGTTTCAGACATAAATATTTGCTGACCTATGTTATTTGCCCCCAAAAGCACCAAGGGCTTGATATCTTTACGATTAAACCTAAGGTACACTGTTACATTTTTTATGCAAGTGTGGACAATAAAGGCGTTTTTTTTCCAAACACAATCGCCTAATTTTTTAATAAAATAAAAGTTATCAAATATACATTCATTTAGGCGGCGGTCATTCTTCATCCCTTTCAAGCTCCTTAGTCCCCTCGGCTACTTCCCTCACCAACAATAACCCTGGTGTCGTTTTGACCTAATTCCGATAATATACGGTACCGCTAATATGACTGATTGCTAATAGAAATTTTTATTTTTCACATATCTCTTACCACGGTTTAGTAATTACCAATATTAATAAAATATTCTATTTGAATAGCTTTTCTAAATATCTCAACCTATTTGGATTTTTTTGGTGCATCTTGAAGCATATATATTCTGCTTATCACTTAAAATATGGAAACTATTCTTCAATATTTAATCTTTTGAATCATGTTCATTTTAACACATGTATAGTTAGCTCATACCCTAACCTTCTTATTAAAACCCATCCAAATTTATCATTTTTTTAATCTTCAGAAAGATATTTTGCCCCTACGCGTTTTATAAAAGGAAACATTTGAAAAATGTGTATATTTTATTTTGGAATATATGTATGTAAATATATATTTACCAAGCTTTTAATGATTTATTTGTATTTTTGCTTATTTCAAATTACATTTTTTTGATAGGCAAGCATTAAGTGGTTTTTTAGATTTATTTTTGTTATATATGAATAACATAATCATTGTTTTTGGGTTTACCCACTAATCCTAAGTCGGACTGTGTTTATCTTACATGTTTTTTTGAATTACATAAATATTTATTCTTATTTACCACCTTAGTTTATTATTATTATTATTATTATTATTATAATCTTCCCAATATATTTTTATTAAATTTGTATAAAATATGATCACCTTTGCATTAATTATTACTTAAACCCATACGTTTCATTATATATTACTAATTTTTATTTCATTCACCCTAATACTATACTTGTACCTAAAAATTTATGATTTCTTATTATTATTACAACCTCCGTATTTCTATAACAATAAAATGTTTTTATATTTGTCATTTTGGCTTATCGTATATGATTTTTAAAATTTGTTTATTGTATCAATTAAGCAAAACTCTTAAGGTCATTTTTCTTGTAAAAACAGTACGCTACAATGTTCATCAATTTTTTTTTTGAATTTAATTATAAATGGCAACATCAAAATTAAAACTTTTTGCATATTCCTTACAAAAAAAAAGAATTAAATTCGGAGTAATAGTGGCTATATTAACTCGTAATTATCAATAATAAAACCTGTCTTTTAAATAGAAGTTTGAGGATATAAAAATAACGGGGTTGCGAGCCACAAGGTCAACGTTAAATGAACATTTTTATTGTATTTTGCACCCTGTAAAATACTTTTATCGAAAATAAAAAATTAACTTTTTAAAGTTTTACACTATTAAAAAATCTAATGTTGACTGTAGCCTAAGATACTATTACATTTAATATATTCTTGAGTTATTAGCTACCTGCCATCTTAAGGATTCTTAAATCGCGTTATCGTTTTTTTTTATCAAACTTAAACTTAGTTAGTCAGCTATAAAAGAAAATTTAAAAACAAAAATAAATTGAAATTTTTATTTCATACAACAGCTAATTAAAAACAAACTTCAAATAATATTTTTATCAAAAAACGATAATATATTTTGTCGTAATTAAGTTTGGACGCTGACATTTGTATAATTTAAATGTTAATGTAAAAGATTATGATAAATAAGTTACAAAAGATTTTTATTACAAAAAAGCTAAGGACCCGAGAGCGAAAAAAATTAGGAAATAGTGAAAACATATATGAGAAAAGGTCATCATCATGAGAAGGTATGCTTTTATGTTTTATTAACTTCGATATTTGTTGAACTGTGTTATATCAAGGAAATAATTAATTCTTTTAAAACACAATGTAACAATAATTAAAAAAAAAGAAAATTATACTTCGGATATTTTTTAGGAATATGTCCAAAAAATGGCCAAATTTGACTAAATTAACTGATTTTACAACTTCAAAATTACCTTAAAAAAACTTTTTTCGCAAATTAAAATCACTTTGAACTTACATTTTTTATCTCAAATAATGAGAAATTAAATTTTAATATGTAAAAAGCTCTTACATATACATTTAGGTCCAGCAGAATATTTGGCACTTTAACCTAATTAAGACACAATATATAACACTGGATAACAAAAAAAAAACAACATAAACGATTTTTTGAGGTTTTGTAGAAAATTTTCTAGCGATAACGATCCAGGGTTTAGTTTTACTTCCAATGTCTTCAATTTTTTTTAACCGCGTCCAAAGTTCAAAAAAAAATTTACAAAATTTCTTTTACTATTAATTCTACAAAAAAATCTATTGGCATATTCAGATTCTTTATAAAAAACATATTTAAGAAAGGTTATTACCTAAAATTATTAACAATTTACTTTCAAGTTATTTAGGATCAAAAAACGGATTTTATGACGAAAACCACTAATTATAAAAATAAAAAAAAATTAAATATGTAAAAAAAATTTAAACCCCTTATATTAATAATGAATGTTTTCGTTATCTAAATATATTTTTAAACTTTTATTATTACCAATAGGTTATAGGTTTTATGATATAGAAGCCCGAAATACCCCAAAAATTAAAAAATTTAACTTTGGCACCGAACAACTTAAAATCTGAGGCATTGGCTAAAATTTTGATTTCATATTCGTGATCAGCGCCAAAAACTTGACCAAAAATCATAGTTGCCATAAATGTTGCTTAGGGTCGTCCAAATTTTGTTGTCCAGTGTAATCAGTTAAAAATAAAAATGTTATTTAAAGTTTGAAATTGGCAGTCTATTAATAATTTTTTTTAATTACAGTTTATTTAATTTTCTAAGATATTTTCAAATATTTTTAATGATCATAGCAAGCCTACGGATCAACTTCCCTATAATAGTGATCTATTTAGTTAAGGCATAACTCTCAATTACTTGTTTATAAGCGTAATTTGCCGTATACCTAATATATTTCTTTCAATTCCTATCATATGATTTTGATTAATTCAACATGCTTTACAATGCAATCCAATGTGGCATAAAATATTCCGAGTTTTTAATGAGGGCTTTCCACCAGCTTCCGTTATGGGCATTCTTTTTCTGGTAATAGGTATCACCGTTAGTGAGGTAAGCCGCCCACCAGCCGAATGAACTAAACCCAAAAATGGAATGGTTGCAATGAGCCAGGACGGCAAAATCTTGCACAGGCAATTGGCTTTTAACGTATGCTATATTGTATGGAAAGGAAGCCATGTTATTGACACACCAAGTAACATCGTCCGAACATACAACGAATACGGGATTGGTATATTTTCTATTTAGGTAACATATATACATCTATGTTTATATGCACGAGGAGTTAAATCGATGATAGTATTTTTGGTGGCAGGAAAAGTCTATTACATGTGACGACATCCATTTTTTCGAAGGTCAATAGGTTAAAAGGCTAATTAATGACTTATTTTAATTAGGCATAATATTCGTGGGAATATAAAAAACCCGGTCGTATTGTAGTTCCCCCCAAACCTTTTTCTCTCCTAAAAAATTTATCCGACAAGACTCCTTGTTTCAATGGCTGGCTCCATAGAGCACGCACCTAGTTTTATAGGCTTTTCAATATGGTTGGACAGCTTTGGCATATGTTAGCAGTTGCTCATCTAACTACATAGCTCTATATCATTTAATACTTAGTTAGATAAAACACGCACAAGCGCTAAAGGCCGGAATTATAAAATTTATAGCCCAAGGGTTATGTATTTAAGCTCTCCACACTTTAAATACTTGGCATAGTTGGACATTAAAAATTGGTAAATTACATTAAATTATCTGAATCTGTCCCATTGATATTGGGTTGTTTGTCAATAACCCAATATTAATGGGACAAATTTTAAAATTTTACTGGTAAGTCCGGCTCATAGCTTTGAATAGCCATTTACGACTAGCGACGATGCGTCCACCGTTGTTACGAAAATCGTTACGCCTTACGTGAATCGAAATAAAAGTTAGGGGCAACTCTGGGAGATAACTCTCAAATGTTTCCACATTGTCCGTTAATTTATAAATTAATTCGGAATTTTTTAGATCAAAATTATGATTTTGAAGTTGGATTTGGCGAGATTTAGTGACAAGTGGGTTGTGGCTAGGAATGTTTAACCAAGTAACGGAATGATAGGCCTCCAATTTATTTTTTGGTTGCGCTGGCAAAAAACCTATTCTTGATATGTTTATGTCGGTATTATATTCATCTAAGCTTGATTCAAAAAATGTCTTAAATTTTAAGTTCAAAAAGGTTTTTATGTTTGAACCGTAATTGTGTGATTTCTCAGGAAACTTTGTATAGTGTTGAACTTCTACTTGCATATTGGCTAATGCACGCTCAAACATGAAAGCGATTTGCCCCAATACATCCCTTGCATGATCCTTTAAAGGTGTTTGGAAACGAAACTGACACCTTATTTGATTGTTGACATGTTTAAAATACAGGTAAGATTGCAGGTAACCTCGTATCATATTAGCTGAGCCATTTTGCCCAGGTAGAGTAAGACTTAGCCTAAAACTAGGATCGTAACCTGCCGGCAATAATTCCTTTTTTTCGACCCATTTAATTGAATTACCAATTTTTTTACTGTTGAGTAGATTTAAGCCTCGGAGTTTAAAACTTTTCAAAAGTGGATTATTTATCCAGATGGCAGTTGTTCTATTGTGCCAAGCGGCGATACCCATAACACTCGCCAAATGGAATAAATCGTTCCCCAAACGGCCCCAATGGTTTGCTAATAGAATTTTTGAATTGTTGTTGTAAGTTTTCTTTCCGCTATTATTTTCAAAATTGGGCAAATCAATAGGCAACCACTCTATATTTGGGGGCAAGAGTTGAGAACAAACGCTGGCATCGAAATTTTGGAAATTTAATGAAAGATTTATATTTCCAATGTTTTGTGCGTAAAATTGGAATTGGGGAATGTCACGGAAGATTTGATGTACGCTAAAAATGGTGATAATTAATAGTAATAGGTTTAAAGATCTTTTGATTATTGGCAACACCTTGGTCACAATTCCTTGAAAATGAGTAAAATACATTCAATGCCTAAATCAATAGCACATCTAGAATCTCGTCAGGATATTATATTGGCATTTTCTCAACTCTCTAGCAGCGTGCGTGAGCTATAAAGCATTTTTATATAAAAGATTATTTACGTGGTTCTATGTCATGTTTCGATCGAAAAAACAAGAATACTGGTATTAATGCCATACCTCATTAATGGGTGTGGCTGATGAAAAAAGAAAAATTTTGAAGAAAATACGCATTTGATTAACATTAAAAATAGCTAGTGTAAAAAGTTTGATGAGAGTAAGATTTTTTTAGACATATCCATAAAGGCCAAATTATATTAATTTTTTTTTCTGATATTGGATATTTTTTGTAAATTTTATTTCGCAATTATGAAATTATTATTAGTTAAGAACTTTATTTAATCTCTATAATATATTTAGCGTAAAATAGGCTCAGCTATGTTATTGTTTTCCCACATTAACAAAAATAACATAAGAATATAATAATTTTAGCCAGATTCCTCAAAAAATTTATTTCCTTAGGGTTTTCTTTTAACATTACATTATTTAACTTAAAATAAAAATAGAAATAAATAAAAATCTTTATTTAACTTTTGTGTATGTGAAATAGTAATATAATTCTTTTCAATATAATAAATCCATCGATAGTATTAAAATAATTGTGTTTTTAGGTCTGAACATATTTAAATATATTTCAATAAAAAATATAATATAATATTATTTTGACTGTTGCTTATCCTAAAAACTGGTTAGTTTATGAAGAAAAAATACTAATTTATGACATAATCAATACAAACTATTATAAAAAATATATAATGAAACTAAAGAACAAGGTTGCAAATAATTTACAAGGCTACCCAGAGCTGAGAAAAAACCCATATTTGGGTCAAACCCATTTTTTTATTTTTTGAAATTTAGAAAAAATAAAGGGGTTTAGCTTTAATTAAGAAAATATTTATAAAGTTTAAGATATTCTGCTTATATTTTGCATCTATTTATAGTTGATTTTTATAATCTATCATAAAATTTTTGAAAAACAAAAATTTGAGTTTAGTCAAAAAATGGGTTTTTTCCCAGCTCTGGCTATGCCATGGTTTTAAATTTATCGACCACGTGGGATCCACATAGATCCCTAGAGAACTTTTAAACCCAAACTTTTAATTATTAAACTTATTGATTTTATATATCATAAATTTTATATTATTTAATGACGTGCTCAGGTATATATGAACTATCAGTGCTGAAAGCAATCTAATACTGACATTTAAAATTCCCAAACCGTGGCACATTTGGGTCCGTTTTAAAATACAAACCAATTTGACCAATCCGAGCCGGAATAATACGACGACAATCCGTGCCTGAATATTACGGTTTGAACTCTAACATAAACCAGTAGAACTCCCGTTAACAATCCTAATTTTTTCACAGTTGAGTGCATTTTCAGTGCTATAAAAATGTGAAAAATCTCATTTTCGATCAACCATTGCAAAAAATAACCTCGATTTATAATATATATATTTCACCTATCATAATTAAAACGCTTTTCACTTTTTGAAAAGGTTTAAAACTATATTTTGCTGGTCATTATTCAATTAAAACTATACATTTTAAAATGCAAAAATAAAGATTTTAAAAAATATGTTAATTTTTTAATTTGAAACTAAAAAAACTTAAGGTCAATAATTGTCTGTAGCCAAAAGCAAATGCTATTCATAAACCCTCCGCCCTCATCCTACCCCTTCGGCCGTTCCTAATATCTGCAGTTAACACAAAACTTAAAAAAATTTGTTGACCTGTCTATCAATGAAAATGTTTGCCAAAGAAATAAAATCTTTAGTTAGCTATTAAAAACTCATGTGGCATTCTTATTTAAAATTTTTTTTTACCCAGCACTTAGAAAATGCAAGCTAAAAAGGGGCCTTGATTAGGAGTTGACTTACACTTTCGAGTCGGTGCGGTTTATTAAGTTACTGCCCACATTCGGCTTGATTCGGTTTAAAATTGAGAAACGTAAATTTTAAATTTTAAGCAAAATGATTCAAATACACAGTGCGTTCAATAACATTAAGAATGTAACAATAAAATTTTCTATTTTAAATGGTTAAAGGAATGCATCACAAAATATGCTGTAGACTTTCATATTTAGTTCGAATTAATAATAATCAATAGTCAAGTAAGCTTATTTAATGCTGTTTTAAATGCAAGCGCACATCTAAAATTCCATCCATTGGATAAACTACCAAAAAATCGGCCGAGGGGGGTAGGTATTCGAGGGGGTAGGTATAGTTATGGGGGGTATTTTAAAAAGGAGGGTAACTATAGCAGTCAAAGCGGGTAATTTTTTTTAACAAGAATATAACATTTTTCTCAATTTTTTACACGTCTAAACACAAAACATATATAACACTGGTCAATAAAAAATGACTTCATATTAGACCAATGAACATTTGTCTAGCGCAGTTTTTTCTGCTAAACATCATGAGGCTTTCCGTTTTTTCCTATCTGATCTAGTTTTCATTTTATTTAAACATAATGGTGCTTTCCGTTTTTTCCTACCTGATCTAGTTTTCATTTTATTTGCTATTAAAGTTGTCAAAAAGTACTTTTTGGCATATTTTACCTAATTTTAATATATCAAAAAATTATTTAATAATGCGGGGCGAGGTGGCGAATGGGGCGAAGTAATTTTTTTAAATATTTTGGGCACTGTAAAATTAAATTGGTTGAAATTCGGTTCTAAAATATATTTTGATAAGCATAACCTGAATATGAGAAAAAAAAATTTAAAAAACCTCATATATAAAAATAGGGTAAATAAACTGTTTTTTGGGCACTTTTCATCGAAATAACTTTTAATTGTTTTTACGCTTGGTTAATATATCAATGAAATAAATAATTAAAATAGGTTTTTTCTATTGAAACAAAGTGTTATTTAACTATTATATATGTTAAGCCTCCTAAAGACGCCAAATTATTTGTAATATATTAATTTTATATATCAAAGAGGGTGTGGGGCTATGTGGTTGTGGGCAGAGCTGGGAAAATGCCCATTTTCGGGTCAAACTCATTTTTTTATTTTTCGAAATTTAGAAAAAATAAAGGGTTTTAGCTTTAATCAAGAAAATATTTATGAAATTTGAGATTTTCTGCTTATATTTTGTATTTATTTATAATTGATTTTTTTAATCTGTCATAAAATTTTTAAAAAACAAAATTTTGAGTTTAGTCGAAAAATGGGTTTTTTCTCAGCTCTGGTTGTGGGTGAGGTGGTTTTTTTAATTTAGCTGTTTTTTGTTATGAGAAATTACAAGCGAAAACCGTGATTATTAAACGGAAATGCTATACAATTAGCTTTAAAGATTTAAAAACTGACAATAATACAAATATTGCCAAAATATCTAAAAAGTAATCTATTTAGAAAGAAAATTAAGGCTGTTGCTAATAAGGATTATGAATATATTTTTTTTCCTAAAGAGAAAAAGTAAATACATACAAGAAGCTGCAAGATTGTACCAAGGATTAAGCCCAAAAGATATTTTCATGTTTATTTTATAAAATGTTGTAAATTACATAATTAAGCTCGCTTACTCTTATGCTGTTTATTTAAATAAAAAATTCCTAATAATTGGATAATGGATTAAAGAACTGGTAAAGGTTAGTTTACCCAGTTTTTCAAAAGAAACAAGGAAGTATTTAAAGACTTCCTTAAGCCACAAGTCTTGCCTGAGCTTGCAAATTTTTTTCACAATCTTATAAAAATCACAGAAGAAAAACAAATTAATTCTAAAAATATCTCGAATGAAGATGACTGTACTGACCACAGTTCAATGTCCAAGAAAAATTAGCCTTTAGAGGTACTAAACAGGTAGGATACATGACTTGAAACAAAATTAAAAAGAATGAGTTCGTAATTGCTCCAACCTATTTTTAACAAGCCTAAGAAAAGAAAAAACTTAAAATTTTAAAAGTCTTTTAAATATTTATCATAATATATGTTTTAATTATCTTATGTAATAAAAATGTCACCCGTTATATATTGTTTCTTGTTTATTATGAACTAATTTTTTAACCAACCATCTCGCCCCCTTTATACACCACTTCACCCCGTTGTTGGGGCGAAGTGGCTGAAAAAAATGATAATTTTGACTAAAAATATCTGTTAATATATAATAGTTTAAATTAAAGTTGTATATAATTTAAATACCTTTTAAAATTACCTATCTTTTGAGATATACCCTGATTAGATAGATCATTAAAAAAAGTTATGATCAAATATTGAAAACAACCATCTTGCCCCGCTCTCCCCTACTCTTGTTAATACATCCCCCCCCCCCCCCCCCCCCCGTTCTCATAATGTAACGTTTATAAATAATATTTATTATTAGAGATTTAATCTAAAATATGCGATTACAAAGAACATATTGCATATTTAATTGTCATATGCATAACAAAATAAATGAAAATGCTTGTAGCATATTTGCAATTAATATATTTGTATAAATTTAAATATTTGTATATAGCAAATATTTTAAAAACTGTTTTGATATATATAATACTTTTTTAAATGACAATAATTTATTTATAGATGAAAGAAAAACTAAACCTAGATGACTCCCAAACATGCTTTTGACTGTTGAATATGGGTTTGTCCCCTAGATTTAAACCAAATATACAATATAAACACATGTATTAAAAAAAAGATCTTACAATCTGCAGTTCAAATAAAAAAGCAAAATCACAAAAAAATTCCTTAAAACATCAAAGAAATTCATAATACACCGACAAATGCCAAAAAACAAAAAAAAATTTGTTTAAATGACAAAATCCCAAAAAATTACTTAAAATAACTTAAAACATCAAAGAAATCCATAAAACCCCAAATGCCAAAAAAAAACAAATTTTTTGTCTGAAAAGCAAATCCCAAAAAACAAAATTTCAAATAATTACTAAAAACATTAAAGAAATTCTTAATACCAACAAATGACAAAACAAAATTTTGGCTGAAAAGCAAAATCCCTAAAAAATTACTCAAAACTACTTAAAACTTCAAAGAAATCCATAAAACACCGACATATCAAAAACGAAAAAAATTTTTTGTCTATCTCCAAAAAATTACTTGAAAATACTTAAAACATCAAAGGAATCCATAAAATAGCGAATGCCAAAAACAAAAATAAACAAAATTTTTGTCTGAATAGCAAAATTCTCAAAATTACTTTAAACATCAAAGAAATCCATAAAACAACGAAAAAAAAATTTTTTTGTCTGAAAAGCAAAATCCCAAAAAATTAAACCCCGAAAAATTACTTAAAACATCAAAGTAATCCTTAAAACATCGACAAATGCCAAAAAGCAAAAAAAATGTATTTTGTCTGAAAAGCAATCCCTCAAAAATTACTTAAAATTAATTTAACCATCAAAGAAATCCATAAAACACCGACAGATGCCAAAAAACTAAAAAAAAATTTTTTATCTGAAAAGCAAAATCCCAAAAAGCAAAATCCTACAAAATTTACTTAAAATTACTTAAAACATCAAAGAAATTCATAAAACAAATGCCAAAAACAAAAAAATTTGTCTGAAAAGCAAAATTCCCTACTTAAAATTACTTAAAACATCAAAATCCATAAAACACCGACAAATGCCAAAAAACAAAAAAAATATTTTGTCTGTGATAATTATTTTATTAAAACATCCAATATTCCTGTTAGATAAAATGGTGCATATGGCCTTGTCCTTCGATTCTTATTGTAAGTTTTTTATAATTACTCTTTTTATAGCCTTGTATTTTAGGGAATGCAGAATCCTTCTATTGAAACTACTAATCTATACTATATAAAAAAAAATTTTTTTTTGAAGACTTTTACAATCTAAAATTTAAAAAAAAAATAAAAATAAGAAAAAAAAACTATATATATACAAAATTTGAATGTTTTCTGACGACAGACTAATAATAGATTTAACTCCTTTTGTAAACATTTTGGAAATAAAATTTATAACTTTATGTGTATATTCATATTATTGTACAAAATTTAAAGAATAAATAGTGAAGTTTTAAGAATAGGTAGAATAGTAAGGTGACCAGAGAATTTAGCGATATTGGAAAAATAATAACTTTAATCGGGACAAAAAAAATAATTTTACCGACCACCGTTATAGAAGAGAAGGATTAGAAACAATTCTAACCCAAGAAGGACCGAGACCCAATTTTAATTTTCGACCGAACTCGCCGAGGAGAGAAGGTTCCCGTGATAGGGGAGAGGAGACACAGGACCGACCTTTTATAAACAATTACCCAAGGTGACTAGAACTAGACCAAAAAAAGACTCAAACAATATTATCTTGCCCAAAAATATTTCATTTTAATTATGATTTGATATATAATTTATTTAAACAGCCTTTACCTTATACACTGAATATAAAAAACCAAAGAGTCAGATGGATAATAGATATTTGTGCAGCAACATTAATGTACCACAAACAATTTTATAAAATATGGCCTCTAGCAGAATTATAAAAAACATCTTTAGGACTGGTGCAATTTTATGGGGATAAAATAATAAACATGTACAACAATAGAATCCATGTTAAAATTTTTTTAACAAATTAATAGTAATTTATTAAATTCTTAAATTAAAAAAAAAATGAGTTTATAAATTGAATATGTGAATTAAAATTAATTGTTTTCACTAAATTTTGCTTTAAAAGATATGAGTTTTGAATTAATTGTAAGTATTATCATTTGGTATCATTGCGCATGAAAATTAAAAATATGATATATATGAATGATAAAAATGAATTATATAAAACTTTGGATTTTAAAAAATGAAAAGTGAAATAAGATTGATTATCATGAAAACAAAATGTATAAATATGCTAATTTGGAAGAATATATATGAAAAAACACTGGTTATATATAACTAGTTATTGATAAGGGTAAAAAATTAAATAAAATATGGACATAAACGTTAAATGGGCATAAAAAAAGTTTGCAACCATGTTATAAGCAATAATTAGCTGATTATGAGCAGTATTGTATTGATCAAACTATTTTATCTTAGAGGATTTTAATTAAATTGCAATATTCATCAAAATTCAACGCCCCTAGTTCATGATTTTTCGTGTTTCTAAAAAAACCAAATCACCTTTAAGCAGGTCACTAATTGTCAGCCGTTATTATCCTTCTTAAAGAAGAAAATGTGGCCTCACAACTCGAAGTTGAAGAGCCAATTAACAAACTTATAGGAAAAATGTTAAATAGATTAGAAAACGCATCATTGTAATCATATAAAAATTTAACAAAATCAATAGTAACACATTCTTTGTAATTATTAAGTTTCTTATTAAAAAATTTTTGGCGTCAATTTCTTTAGATAATAAATTTTTATGAATATTACTTATTTTTAAAAGAGGCTCTAATTTATTTATATCTAAAATAAATTAATCAAAATTGTAAAGGGAATCTAAGATTTTAAAAAACTATTATCGGTAAAAAATTTATTATCAAAATATAAATAAATCAATAATATTAAAATAAATACTTTTTGCTTCATCATTAATATTTAAAATATTTTCAAAATTATGATTAGAAAATAAATAAAAATCAGAAAAATCTTTAGGTTTAGTTTTTCTTTTAATAGATAAATTATTGTCATTTACAAAAATATTAATATCAAAACAATTTTTGAATAAATTTTTAAATGTATTTTTATTTCTTAATTGTGTAATTTCTAACAAACAATGGTGTATTAAATCAGAAGTTTTAGAAATATAAAATTAAAATTGATATATAATTATTTTTAATAAATATAATAATTTTTCAATTAAATACAAAAAAATAAATGGATGATTATAAATATGGTCAAAAAACCCCGATTCGGCCCTGTGACCTTAAGATATAAAAGTTTTTTTATATTTAATGTTTAAAAGAGTATTAAATATTTTTGTGTAATTTAAAAAAAAAACAATGGGCAGGTAGTGACCACACCACCAATAAGAATTACTAAGAATTTTATTTTATGCTTAAACACCTACTCCTCTAAGGGATAAGTGCACCATATCTATCTTAGGTTGGCGAGATCCTGGCAGATGTTAGGCTCATGCCATCGCCGGCACGTGTCGCATTTCCTTCTCAAGGAAGGCCGCTCTCTTCGGCTCGAAGTTCTGCCAGAGCTGTTTCTTCGGTGGCGCCTCCGGGAGACTAAAACTTCCTCCCAGGCAATCTATCCTCATAAAGAAATTCTCACCCGAAGTTTTATCGAGCGTCCCGTGTTGACGTCTTGCCTCCACACGTATTATCGTATCCTGCAATCTGATCCATGCTTGAGCTTAAATATTAATTAGGAAAATTATGTAGATGTTTGCTCGTGTTTGTATCAATAAAAAAATATTCTATATAATAATTATTAATTTTAGTTTGCTAAGGACCCTTTGTTGTATTATTTGCGTTCATTTAAAGTCTAATTACGGCGGGGCTATTGGACGATACCTATGAAAGGTGTGTAGCCGCAGTTTATTTAAAAGTTTGTGTTTATTATTGAACAACTTTGTTTAAGGAACGAAAAAAAATTTATACGTTTTACTGGGACCTCAGTGCGGCCTCAATAGCTTTTTCGTTTAAGGTGGGCCTTAATTTTTTATTAACAGCAGGTCAACTTTGCTAAAAATTAAATAGTAAATATTTTTAGGATAATATTTTTTAAATATTTTTGACGGAGCAAATTTAATTATATTATGCGGAAGAAATAAAATTACTATGTATTTTTGGGGGGGCAAATTCAATTTTTTGGGGGGGGGGGGCAAACATAAAATTACTATGTATTTGGGGGGGGGGCAATCAAAAACTTTTTTTTTGGGGGGGGGGGGGGGGATCGTGCCTGGGCCATTCATAGCAAAACATAACGGGAATATCTGGGAGGTAACTTTAAATACAAATTGAACATAGAAAATAAAACATACTGGTGCATATTATTCCCAGAATAGATAAGATAGGAAAATTTAATGGTATAAAAGTAAATATAAAACTGAAGCCTAATGCTACACTTAAGTTTTTGCCCATGCGCAGAGTGCCATTCGCCTATTACCAGGATATAACAAAATTGAGTTCCTTGGGCATACAATTTCAGAAAACGGGGTTACACCCATAGAAATTAAGGTAAAAGCTATATTAGAAATGCGCGCTCCAAAAAATAAAGCGAAACTCTACTCGTTCCTTGGTTCTATTGGATATTACAGAAGATTTGTCAACAATTTCACCGATCTAACCAGCAATTTATATGATTTAATAAGAATTACTATTTTTCACTGGGAGGAACAGCATCAAAACATACAACATAAAACAACGTTTAGCTACAGCACCTATTTTAGCATGTTTTAATGAAGACCTAGAGACTACTCTTTCAACAGATGCTTCACAATACGGGATAGGAGGTGTCTTACTACAAAAATATGATAATATTGACCGGCCAATTATGTATATTTCAAGTAAATTTAGAGGTCCGGAGATAAGATATTCAACCATAGAAAAAGAAGCCCTGGCAATGGTAGGAGTTAAAAAATGCTATCAATATCTAGTCGGGAGAAGATTTACCTTAATTACGGACCACAAACCGCTGGTAAAATTGTTAGTAAAAGACGGTAGAGATTTTCTATTGTCACCAAGACTCTTAAGAAAAATTTTATTAATGCAGTTTTAACATATACATAGAATATCGACCAGGTAAACAAAACCTCTTGCCAGACATGCTCTCAAGTGGCATTAGGACAATCAAATCTTAACAAGAAAAATCAAATCAAGTGTATAATGTAAGCAAAACAGGATTTAGTAAACATAAAGATTGAATTAAAGCAATGGAAGAAGATGAAGAAATGATAGCAATTACAGACAACTTACAAGGAAGATGTGAACAACTAGAAAACAAATCAAAATATGAAAAATTTATAGAAGTATATATGGAAGAATGTTTAATAAAAAGTAGCTTACGAACAATTGTACCAAAAAAGTTGATACCCCAAATATGCGAAGAGTTACACTTAGGACATAGGAGTAGTTGAAATGAAGACCCTAGCAAGAGTGAGATATTATTGGCCACACATGAATCCGTCAATCCAAGAAACATGGGACAAATGTAAAAAAGGCGCAGTTAGCAAAAATGCCAAGACATAACTTTGAAAAGCAATGGCCCAAAGAAAAGGCAGAATGGGAAAGAATACATATGGACTTCTTAGAATGGAAAGGACAAACGTTTTTGCTAATTGTGGACGCATACTCCACTTGTATAGAATACAAAAGTACACAAAAATCGACGGCAGGAGTGGTCATTGAAATGATTAAAGAACTAATAGCACATTATGGAGTTCCACAAAAGTTAGTGTGGGATAATGGAAAAGCATTTGTTGCTAAGGATTTAAAAGACTTTTGTAAGAGGTTAAAAAAGACAATTATTCACACCTCCATACCATCCTAGCAGCAATGGAAGTGCTGAGAGAGAGGGTAGTCGGCACAGTTAAAAGATGGCTCAAGCTGGCGGAAAAGGAAAAGAATGAAACACGGTTGTATAGACTATACCACAATACGGCCCCCAGACAAAAATCGAGAATCAATAGGACAAATGTTCTTGAATGAGAGCTAAAACTTCAAGGTGATTGAAGATAAGAGGAAAACACCGATGAAGCCTGCGAAGATTTAGTATGGTACGCTGTTTACGATAACAGTGGTAGGAAATGGGCACCTGAGAAAATAATTCGTGGGGAAGGTAATAATATCGCCATGGTAAAAGACGAAACTGAACAAACTCAAAAAAAAACATTAAAAACAGTTACGACCCAGGGTAGAGTAAGTTAAAGCAAAACAGGTTATTTGAAAAAAATTTTAATAAGATCTTGTGATTTTGAAGTTTTAATAAAATCTTATGATTTAATTATGAATTAAAAAAAAATTTAGATATAGATTTAATTTTTAGCAAAGTTGACCTGCTGTTAATAAAAAATTAAGGCCCACCTTAAACGAAAAAGCTATTGAGGCCGCACTGAGGTCCCAGTAAAACGTATAAATTTTTTTTCGTTCCTTAAACAAAGTTGTTCAATAATAAACACAAACTTTTAAATAAACTGCGGCTACACACCTTTCATAGGTATCGTCCGATAGCCCCGCCGTAATTAGACTTTAAATGAACGCAAATAATACAACAAAGGGTCCTTAGCAAACTAAAATTAATAATTATTATATAGAATATTTTTTTATTGATACAAACACGAGCAAACATCTACATAATTTTCCTAATTAATATTTAAGCTCAAGCATGGATCAGATTGCAGGATACGATAATACGTGTGGAGGCAAGACGTCAACACGGGACGCTCGATAAAACTTCGGGTGAGAATTTCTTTATGAGGATAGATTGCCTGGGAGGAAGTTTTAGTCTCCCGGAGGCGCCACCGAAGAAACAGCTCTGGCAGAACTTCGAGCCGAAGAGAGCGGCCTTCCTTGAGAAGGAAATGCGACACGTGCCGGCGATGGCATGAGCCTAACATCTGCCAGGATCTCGCCAACCTAAGATAGATATGGTGCACTTATCCCTTAGAGGAGTAGGTGTTTAAGCATAAAATAAAATTCTTAGTAATTCTTGACACTTCCTGGAGCCAATCGGGCCAGAAAGCAGAGTTTAGTTAAAATAAAGTTAATAATAAAGTTTTCATTTAATAAATTTTGACGCTTCCTGGAACATTCTAACCAAGTAAGCGCCCTATTTTAATTAAAGTTATTTTATTTTTTGTTAAAAATAAATTAAATAATGACCTTCATAGGAGGTTTTCTTCTTTTTTTTCTTTACCAAGAAACAAGTAAAGAATTCCCTATAAATAGGGCGATCAAAAAAAAATTATCATTATTTGAATATTTCGTTACTACAAATTTTATACTTCAATAAATTGATAATTGTTCTATTAAAACATCCAATATTCCTGTTAGATAGTCTGAAAAATAACCCAAAAAGCAAATCCCCCAAAAATTACTTAAAACATCAAAGAAAACCATAAAACACCGACCAATGCCAAAAAACGAAAAAAATTTTTTGTCTGAAAAACAAATTCCCAAAAAGCAAAATCCCCAAAAAATTACTAAAAATTACTGAAGAATTCCATAAAACACCGACAAATGCCAAAAAACGAAAAAAAAATTTATGTCTGAAATGAAAAATCCCAAGCAAAATCCTAACAAATTACTTAAAACATAAAAGAAATTCTTAAAACACCACAAATGCCAGAAAACAAAAAAAAAACTTTTGTTTGAAAAGCAAAATTCTAAAAAGCAAGCGCCAAAAAATTGATTTATTACTTAAGGATTTTGCTTTTTGGGATTTTGCTTTTTAGAATTCTGCTTTTTGGGATTTTGCTTTTTGAGATTTTGCGTTGATTTTGCTTTTCAGGCCCACCCGTGTGGGAATTATCGCTCAACAAAAAGGAAAATTTAAAATTTTAATAAATCGTCAACATATGTTTTATCACAGAGGCGACAGAAAAATCAAATTTGGGTCTGCCATACCATTCTAATAAGAAAACTAGAGCCTATATGATACAGAATACAATCCACTAATCAAGGTCCATGCCAAGGATCACAAAATTTATCAATGTGAAACATTCTCAATGCCGTTCCAACAGACCAAAAACGAATCTCTCCAAAAAAAGTTTAATGTTTCAAATGTTTAAAAATATGACGTTGCGTTGAAACCAATAAAAATGTTTCTTGTACTAAATGTGGAAACCGCCATCACACTATACTACATTTTTAGGAAAAAACAATGTGGTTTATCGAATGTACAACTCAAACAAAATGCAACTACTAAATCCAACTGAAGTTGCTGGTCATCATCGGGAATCTCGAGCTTTACTAGATTTATGATTTCAGTCTTTTATCATTCAAGAGTTAGTAACAAAACTTGGCCTAAAATTTACAACAATTCACAACATATTAGTCAATGGAATTGTGGCCAAACTTTCTCCTACATTAAACACACGGTCATAAAAAAATTTATCTAAAATGTTCACCTAATAAGCGTTGCAATTTTATGTTAGGACATCACTAATAATATTTCAGCATACCCGTTCAATCCATAAAAAATTAAAATCCCAAAAAAACATATAGTTGGCCGATCCTCACGCTATCGAACAAGATAACTTATTGGAGCAGAGCAGTTTTAAAATCTTCAATGGAATGGTTAAGCTAGATTGGTTTACTAATCAACGTGTCAAACGACAACCTTTGGCTGGGTTGCATCAGGAGTTGCGCCAAGGTGTACCATCCAACGCACTATTTCTTGAAATTTCACCTCTGCAGTTGATTTTTAACACGAACCTAGACGTTTTTGGGATTTTGAAGAGCCCCATCCTCTAACTCACTTAAACATTCCGAAATGTGAAAAGGTTTATGTATCTACTTACGCATGCACATGTAGGAAAGTTTAGTAAAAAAACCTTTAAAATTTAATATTTTATAATATAAAAAAGATTTTATTTATTAGATTTCCAGCATAAATATATTATAATATACAATGTTAAATATAATTAATAAATTATAAACAGGTAGTTAAATGTAATATATGAAAGAAGTAATTAAAATAAATTAAAAAAAAATAATAAAAAAAAATCAAAAAAAAAATAAAAATAATATTATATTTCTATACTTTAGAGTCTTTTGGCCATGTATTTTTAAAAAGAAAATAATTATTTTTCAAAATTTCTATGGAAATTTTTTGCCTTATGCTAAAACTCGGTGAAATAAAATTATTTTTAATTAGTTTACCAACTTGTTTAAAAATTTTCAAGGCTTAGGCTTTAGGACCAAATAATCCAGAGATTGTGGCAACAATTGGTATAAAAAAATTATTGGTATTTAAAAAACAATATTTTCTTGTCTTTAAAATTTCGGCATTCAAAATTGGATCAAAATTATAGTTTGAAGGGGCCAGAGGATCAATACAGGTAAAATCCCAAAATAAAGGTTTTCCCTCAGAGAAGGAAACAAGAGTTTTTTCCATCCAGTCTTTTAGAATTAAAAGATAAACCAGGTTCTAAAACACACGGTATATTAGCCATTTTATGGTGATAATGCAATTAACCTTATTGTGTCGCCTTATCTTTGAATTCGACAAACAATGTAAGGGATGCCGGCCAAAAACTATCGGTGAGTTGCATTCGCTGCAAATGTAGGGAGTTGAAAAAGGTCCTACGCAAATACAAAGCATATTGAAACGCTTCGTTAGGAAGTAATTGATTATTTAACTTACTGGGGTCTAACCATTCAAGACCTGAATTGTATGAAGAGAGTGATATAAGAAGGTATTTGTGCGTTGTGTCTTCACTTTGTAAAAGGTAGGAGAGTTTAACGCTAGACACATATCCCATTCTTTTTGATCACCCGTTTCAGGGTATGGCCTGGTAGGGCTGAGAGACTCGTTTATGCAAGTAAGCACTTTTGTCTCTTGGCCGAGGATTTTTGCATGATCCGAAGTTAAAGTTTGAATATACAAAGTTCATAAAATGTTATGAGCAACTTAGCCACATGGTCCCTAGCTCTTTGTTTTTACCGCATTCTATGTTTAAGAAAGACAGCACTAATACCAAAATAATTAGGGCACGTGCAAAGTGAGTTTTAATTTTCGTAAAAATTTATAAATTCTAAAAATTTTAAATATTTTTTAAAATAATTTTTATTATAGAAAATGCATTTTAATTGCATATGGCAACTTAAAATTTGCGTTTTATTTTAAAATAAATTTTTTGTAGATTTTAAAAATTTCACGAAAATAAAAACTCACTTTGCACGTGCCCTTAGATCAATTGTACGTAGTTAATTGTTTAGGAAGTCGAATATTGTATTTATTTGAGCAGCTGCTTTCTTTAAATGTCATCAGTGAATCTGCTTGCAAGGGTAGCAAAATAGAGTGTTTTAAATTCTTTCCGAATATGTATATCATCTTTAGGGCATGTCAAAACTCCGGAATTCGGGAAGGACTCCGATTCACCGGGAGTTCCAGAGGAACTCCGTTTAAAAATTACTCCCAAAAACCGCCCGGAGTTTTCCGTTTTTAAACTCCGGGGTTTTTTCCCGGGAGTTTAAAAATTAACATTAGCCCATTGGAAATGTTGGAATTGTGTATTTTTTTTGTCCAAACTCATTTTTTATAAAAATAAAGTTGTAAATAAATGCAAAAACAGCTGATTATGCAAATATCTCACATATATAATGTTATTAATTTTGTTTTTTTTTAGTTTTTTCATGCTACTTGATATACACTAACTAAATAATTAACTTAGTGTCTACATAGAATTTTAGTCGATAATTTATGTATTTGGTGGTAATTTTTTTATTAGACGATTTGTACAACTTGTATTTATTAAATTATGGTAGTTTTTATCAAATTTGTGTCTGCTAACGATGTCACTAAATTTGTCGCAAATGCATTTTATGCATTATAAAATTAATTTTTTTTTCGATTTTTTTTTCTTGCTGTAAAATATAAGTAGTTATTTGGTAAAATTAATCCATTTTTTCAACTTGTGACAATGTCACCAAATTGTCGCAAATGCGATTTATGCATTATAAAGCGTATTTTCGATTTTTTTTCGTGGGTTAAATATTGGTAGTTTTTTTAGTAAAAATATTCCATTTTTAATTCTTGTGATAATGTCACCAAATTGTCGCAAATGCGATTTATGCATTATAAAGCGTATTTTCGAATTTTTTTCGTGCGGTAAATATTGGTAGTCTTTCTAGTTAAAAAATCCAATTTTTAATTCTAATTTATTAATAAATAAGGTTAAAAACAAAAAAAACTCAAATTTTTTTTTTAAATTCAAATAATGGCATTTGCGACAATTTGGAAATGTCACTAGTTGCCTAAAACTAAAAAATTTTCACAAAAATTACTCATATATGGCAGCCCGAACAAAAAAAATCGAAAATATTTATTCAATGTTAAATTATAAAAATTTGCGACATTCAGGTGACATTGACTCAGCAGGCTTCATATTAACAAAATTTGCCAAAATTTATTAATAAATAAGGCTAAAAACAAAAAAAAACTCGAAAAAGTTTTTTCAAAATTTAAATAATGGCATTTGCGACAATTTGGAAATGTCACTAGTTGCCTAAAACTAAAAAATTTTCACAAAAATTATTTATATATGGCAGCCCGAACAAAAAAAATCGAAAATATTTATTCAATATTAAATTATAAAAATTTGCGACATTCAGGTGACATTGACTCAGCAGGCTTCATATTAACAAAATTTGCTAAAATTTATTAATAAATAAGGCTAAAAACAAAAAAAAACTCGAAAAAGTTTTTTCAAAATTTAAATAATGGCATTTGCGACAATTTGGAAATGTCACTAGTTGCCTAAAACTAAAAAATTTTCACAAAAATTATTTATATATGGCAGCCCGAACAAAAAAAATCGAAAATATTTATTCAATATTAAATTATAAAAATTTGCGACATTCAGGTGACATTGACTCAGCAGGCTTCATATTAACAAAATTTGCCAAAATTTATTAATAAATAAGGCTAAAAACAAAAATAACTCGAAAAAGTTTTTTCAAAATTTAAATAATGGCATTTGCGACAATTTGGAAATGTCACTAGTTGCCTAAAACTAAAAAATTTTCACAAAAATTACTCATATATGGCAGCCCGAATAAATAAAATCGAAAATATTTATTCAATGTTAAATTATAAAAATTTGCGACATTCAGGTGACATTGACTCAGCAGGTTTCATATTACAAAATTTGCCAAAATTTATCAATAAATAAGGTTAAAAACAAAAAAAACTTGAAAAAGTTTATATAAGTCAAATTATAGGCATTTGCGACAGATAGGTGACATCCAGCAGGCTTAATAATGACGAAATCAAAATTTACCAATAAAGCCTAATTGAGAAACTTTATATAAAGATTACTAACACACGACGCCCCAACCAAAAAAATAAAATAAATTCAATATTAAATTATTTGCAGTTAGGAGAGTTTATTGACACAATTTCAGCAGACTTGACATTGAAAAATTTATTAATAAATAGTGCAAACAAAAATTTCCAGGGGTTAATATTTACAAAGTTATATTTGATATTTAACAAAATACAAAATACTAATTTTTTCCAACAATTATTTTCTTTACCTAAAAAACTATCGTTTCATCGTAGTAAAAACATCTGGTGGCTAAATACTATTTAAAAAAAAACTCACTTTTGAAAATAACTCCAAAAAACCCGCCCGGGCTGAGCTCCAGGAGTTCAAAACGGGAAAACTCCGGAGCATAGGGGTTCCCGCCCCACTCCTTCCATAAACTCCAATTGGAGTTTTAACAAGCCCTAATCATCTTCTTCCATTTTATATTGTATATTATTGTTCTGGTTCAAAAACGGCCTTTGATTTCACCGGTCAACAAATATTTATGTCAGAATCGAGATTATTAAGAATATAAATGAATACATTCCCATCATGGCCTAATCTTTATTTCTTTTTTCTTATCTCCGTCTTTGGCTCCTAATCCGTCTATATCAAAAATGACCTTTTTTGACCAATTTGACAGATCTATTCCATAAAAAAAAATTGAATAAATTTTTTTTTGTATATTAAAATCCCTTGTAACTTATATTTTTAATCACAAATAGTGGAAAAAAAATTTAATTAACATATCAAGCTCTTAAATCGGCATTTAGATAATATAAAATAATTCGCGTCCAAACTTAAATACGATACGATATATTATCGGTTTTTAATAAAAATATTATTTAAAGTTTAAATTTCAGTTATACTATGTAAAAATGCTAAAATAAAATTTTAATTTATTTTTGTTTTGATTTTTTTTTCTTTCTATTAACCTTTTTTTCTAAATTTCTCAATGTTTATAACTGTCTAATTAAGTTTGATTAGAAAAAACGGTAAACAGATTTGATGTTCCCTAAGATGGCAGGTATGATCTTTGTAGCTAGCTCATAACTCTCAAAAATTTTTGACTTGTGTTGTCTGAGATTTAAATTATGGTAATTTCTGAATGGACATATGTTTCAAACCGTTTGAGAGTCAATATTTGCTTAGCAGAGCACTATGACGTTCTTGTTTTATTATCATTCAAGTTGCTCAAGATTTTATAATCCGGCCCGAGGAAACTTGACTAAGAACGAATGTTAAAAAACCATTGATTAAGAAGCAAAGGGTAATAATGAGTGAATAAGAAGATACAATCAATACAAAAAGGAATTAACGAGTGAATAAGAAGATAAAATTAATACAATAAGGGAAAATAATAAAATTATCAACATGGAGAGACAGGAAAAAAGTTTGGCGAATGGCCGAACAAAAAAAGTAATAATCATTTGTGTATTAATACAGGCACGATTCTAGACCCCTTTTGGGGGGGCAGTGCCCCCCCAAAAGTTTTTGATTGCCCCCCCAAAAATAATTGAATTTGCCCCCCCAAAAATACATAGTAATTTTATGTTTGCCCCCCCAAAAAAAATTGAATTTGCCCCCCCAAAAATACATAGTAATTTTATTTCTTCCACATAATATAATTAAATTTGCTCCGTCAAAAATATCTAAAAAATATTATCTTAAAAATATTTACTTTTTTTAAAAGTGTTTTTATTCATTAATACTTCTCATCCGCAAGAAAGATCAAACTAACAGAAATATATAGAAAAATTTGATTTTACAGAAAGCTTTATATATGTGAAAGCAATTCATAAATCTGATGCCTAAGAAATTTTCTCAGTTAACAACAATCTTTTGTTTTACTATAATCTAGAACCAAAGAACCTGATCGCACAATGCTACGATGGGGCGAACGTAATGCCCGGGAAAAAAATGGTGTTCAAGTATTTCTAAGCAAAATAGCTGGACACCATGTCCCATATATTCACTGCTTTAACCACCGATTGCATCTTGTTGTAAAAGATTTTCTTATTTTAAGTGAAGGGAAAGATTTTTTTGATAATTTTTCTTCCCTTCATAAATTTTTTCAACATGATGCAATCAAGGTAGTTAGTGAATGCGGGACCATACCCCGGCTGTTGCCCCATTGGTGGTGTGGTCACTACCTGTCCATTGTTTTTTTTTAAATTACACAAAAATATTTAATACTCTTTTAAAAATTAAAAATAAAAAAACTTTTTTATCTTCAGGTCACAGGGCCGAATCGGGGTTTTTTGACCATATTTATAATCATCTATTTATAATTTTTGTATTTAATTGAAAAATTATTTTATTTATTAAAAATAATTATAGATCAATTTCAATGCAGAACGATTTATATTTCTAAAACTTCTGTTTTAATACACCATTGTTTGTTAGAAATTAAACAATTAAGAAATAAAAATACATTTGAAGATTTATTTAAAAATTGTTTTGATATTAATATTTTTTTAAATGACAATAATTTATCTATGGATAAAAGAAAAACTAAACCTAGATTTTTCTGATTTTTATTTATTTTCTACTCATAAGTTTTGAAAACATTTTAAATATTAATGATGAAGTAAAAAGTGTTTATTTTAATATTATTAATATATTTATATTCTAATAATAGATTTTTTACCGATAATAGTTGTTTGCTTACTATTTTAATATGGTTGCAAACTTTTATGCGCATTTAACGTTTATGTTCATGTTTTATTTAATTTTTTACCCTAATATTAATAACTAGTTATATATAACCAGTGTTTTTTCATATATATTCTTCCAAATTAGCATACTTATACATTTTGTTTTCATGATAATCAATCTTATTTCACTTTTCATTTTCTAAAATCCAAAGTTTTATATAATTCATTTTTATCATTCATATATATCATATTTTTAATTTTTATGCGCAATGATACCAAATGATAAAATTATACTTACAATTAATTCAAATCTCATATCTTTTTAAGCAATTGATAGTAAAAACAATTAATAATTCACATATTCAATTTATAAACTCATTTTTTTTAATTTAAGAATATAATAAATTACTATTAATTTGTTAAAAAATTTTGAACACGGATTCTATTGTTGTACATGTATATTTTTTGCCGTGACCGAAGGTCACGGCCAATTTTGCCGCCGAAGGCGGCAAAAAATTTTTTTCTGCCCCCCCACGAGTTTTTTTTGCCCCCCTAAAATGGAAAAGCTAGAATCGGGCCTGTATTAATAGCACATGTGTCTTGAACACAAATATTTTTCCGAATTTAAAAGTTTTCTCGGTTATTAGATTTTTTTTTGGGTGAGGGGCATTGAAATTGCTATGCGGCGACGTTCATAACCCCTAGGGTCAATAGGATTAAGCGCGCCTCTCCGCCAACACCATAATCTGAAAAGGTATATTTAACCACTGACTAATTTTGCGAAATCAAAAACTTTTGTAACCAAATTTAGAAAAGATTCTTTAAACTTATTAAAACTATTTAAAACTTATATTTTTATTTTAAATAATGAAAAAAATTTATTTAAATCCGCTTACATCATTCTTAGATATATTTGGTACTTCTACCTAAATAAGATATGGTATAATCGATTTTCAAATATTGATTAAAGTTTACATTTATCAATTTAGCTCCTATGAATTATAATAAAGTCTTTATATTTTTTAATTTTAACTTTTTTGTTATTTTCAGATTTTTTTTTCTCAAAAAATTTTAATGTTGTTATGTGGCTTACAATTAAAGAAAACAACGTAAATTGATTTGATTATCTTTATAGAATTTGGTCTTTAATTATCTCAAAACTCTCAAAGATTTGGCTAGTTGTGCAATCTAAATGTAGATGCATAGCTTAAACTCGCACGCGGTTGTGTTTTTGCAGCTCTAGGCTTAACATATTTTGTATACCCGACCCGAAATTTGGATTTTCAATAGCCCAGGCCGATCCTGCTCAAGCAAATAATTTTTCATTTGTTTAAATCGTTCAGTAACCCTTTTTATCTTTCTTTAAAAAAATTAAAAAGTATTGATTGCATTGAGTTTTCTTTCGGGTGCAAACTTCTGCTTCATATGAGGACAGGTAATTGGTGGAATTTTAAAAAAGCAAGACTAGATTGGTTACAAGTGACTTCAACTGTTCGTGTTGTAAATCAGTAGTTGATGACCCACTTGTTCATTTCTTTCTACACTGCTCTGCTTTGCATGAATTTAAACGCTTATACTTGCATGAATTAATATCTTCAAATAAATGTGATAATATGTTGTTAATTGATATTTTAGGGCTTTCTGATCAGTCTCAAATTTTAAATATAATTAAATATTGTCATTATGCTGGCCGAAGATTCTTTAGCTCTTGGTCTAGGTTAAGTGATTGCCTAGTACCCGACAGGGCTAAAAGGGGCTATGCCCTGACGGGTATGCCGTCTCTTTCAAGAGATGTAGGGCAAGGGGGGCATTGTTTTAGCTGGTGAATGATTCTGGCCTTCGACTTTTGCCAGAGTTGTAAAGCCTGCATGCTATAATATTCCGGAAAGTGCGGCGTCATTTCGATGGATATTGTGGTATTGGCGGAGAGACGCGCTTAATCCTATTGACCCTAGGGGTTATGAACGTCGCCGCATAGCAATTTCAATGCTCCTCACCCAAAAAAAAGTAATCAATAAACATAAGTATTAAAGTAATACCCTTTATCGAGTAACAATGAAATTTTTTAGTTTTTTTAACATAAACTATTAGATTTAAAACTCTGGCCAGACTATTAATTCCCTTTTTTTAAATACACGGTCTACACCTCGTTTTTTGGCCTGGCTTTTTTTTTAGGCCAGCCAGCACCGCAAAGGGCGTGCATATAAGTCCCGACATAGGTATCATATCTTATTATTACAACTAATCAAATCTAAAAGATTTTATTCTTTATTTTTGAGGTAAAAAAACCATTTGATTTTGCCAAACTCGCCCGCTTTGCGATATAACCTAATGCGGCCGATTATTATATTCAAATAAAGAGTAGGCAATCATGAAGATTGTTTTCTGTCAAATTCATAAACCTCATACACAGTGGACTCATCTAAAATATTTTCAGAAACAAGTAGTTTCTTGTTTCATTGAACTCCCTGGAAATGTATTGTAGATATAAAATATTCTTTGATCTACAGATACAAATAATGAATATAATATATTAAATATGGACAATTTGAGAGGCATGAGAAACACGCTTGCTCTATAGGACGTGGTTACAGGGACGAAAAAAATTGAAATAATTTAAATTGTATCAGCTGTATTTTTTTCGATCCTCAGTATAAAGATTTCTAACAGCGAGCTCAATGTGTTATACAATATCGCAGTTATACAACTGTATATAAGTGAGTAAATAATTCATAAAATAAAATTAATGAATGAGGCCTTTCCTAGCTGTCTTTGAATACATACGCCAGCCAAAATAATAGCGACAACATTTATTTTCAATCTCCGGATAAAAAAAAGAGGAACAAAAAATATAAAATAACATTTTAGCAAAGTTTTTTGACATGCTAAGAGCAAAAAGGTTCGAAGAATATTTTATTCATTTTGCTCTATAAACTATATATTTTTAGTCTAGAATAAAGGTTGATTCTAGTGCATAGTTAGCTCAATTGTTATGCAATGTTGTATATAAAAGAGTATATTAAATAATATAGATAGTTAAATAGCCAGCTAGGCACTTTTATTAACAGACGCCAACCATCTCAATCCAGTAAACCTTGATACAATTATTTGTAATAATTTTTTATTTGTTTAGGGCGCGTTCATAGTTCATTCAATTTTTAAAAAATTAAAGTTTTTTTTTACTTTTTGACAATAAACGCATCTTAGAAACAAATCGCTTCTATATTATTAGCAAACAATTTTTTACAAAAAAAAAGTTCTAAAATTTCCAAATTTTTGAAATTATATAAAAAAAATGAATGAAGTATAAACGCGCCCTTGCCTCTATTAACTATAATGTTTTGGTTCTCAGAATAAAGGTTAATTCTAATGCATAGTCAGCTCTATATGTTATTTAAATGCTGCATTTAAAAGAGTATATTGATGGATAGCCGGCTAGCTGCCTTTATTTACATACGCCAGTGTTATAGCCATTTTTATGGATGTTTGCGATTGTAACATCTTTCAGATATTATATCCATTTAAAGCTTTTTATATAAGTATTTTATAGATATATTCAAATTATAAAGAATAAAAAAGTGCGTCAATTACAAAATTCTAGGAAGCGCCTTATCAGCATTTACATAGTTTTATCGATCTACATAAGGTGGCTAAGTTCGTTTCGCAACATTTTATTCCTTTTTTTTTAAAAATTCAAATTAATTTTTTTATTTTAACATTTTCAAACTCCATTTTTCTTTCTAAAATTTAAAAATATACTATAAAATCATAGAAAATTTATTATTTATCGCTCCAAAATGAAAAAAGCATCAGTCTCTTTCATTCTGCAACTTTTGGTAGTAATTGTCCTAGGCGTATTTTTTGTCTCAAGTAAATTATATTTTGGCATCAAAATCATTTTTAAAGTAAAAAAAATCCTTTTAACATTTATTTTTTATGCTTTTAATAGCCCCATAGCATTTTTTAGGAGGACTCCTCTCTAATCATTTAAATTATCTATATATGTATAAGTAAAAGCACATCTATTTTAACAAAGTTTGCTTGTAGGGAGAGCTACTTTTTTACCGAAGCTTAATATTCACATGGAGTTTTAAATCGGTGATATTTTGCGGAGCATTCTTCATTGGTCACAGTCTTTCACTAAATTTATTCTTTAAATTATGTATTATTAATGTTTAAGGATTGTTTTTTCAGAACTATTTGGAGAATATTACAACATAATACATGGAAAGATTTATAATTATAAGAATAATAGAATTTCGAACTCCTACGTATTTATTTCTTTTCTGTACTCAAATTGTAGGAGATTCCCGCTTTCTAAAATTAAGCCTATGTTTTAGTGAATTAGTAGTTGCAAATGTATGAATAAATATTTAATTATATTTCAATCTAATAACGATAAAAGTTTATTATCATATTGCATTTTTCTCATATTTACATTTGAATCAATTAATTCTAATATTAGGTGTCAATTTCGATATAGTGGACGGAACAGGTTTATTTACACATTAAACTATTTTAAATATAAAATATTTGTCAAGAGCACCTAATGTACCTTGATTATTACACAGGTCAACAAATATCGATGTCAGAAAAAATAAGTTTTTTTTAAAGATGAAAGCATAATTCTATATGAAAATTCCTTGTAACTTATATGTATCATCTCAATTAATGATAATCAAAATTTTTTAGTATATCAAGCTCTAACATCAGCATTTAGATAATATAAAATATTTCGTGCCTTCCAAACTTAATTACGACACGACATGTTATTAGTTTTATAATAAGAATATTTTTTGAAGTTTGAATTACCAGTTAAGATGTTGTAAATAAAAAGATTTTTTATTTTTTTTTAATTTCAATGTTTAGAGTTTGCTTACTAAGTTTTTTACTAGAAATAACGGTCGGATTTAAAATCTCTTAGATGGTTTGATCTTTGTAGTTAGCTTAAAACTTTCAAAAATATGTGGACCTAAGATATTAATCAATAAATCTCATTATAAATGCCTTAGAAATTTTCTTGGAAAAGGTTTAAAACATAATTTGTTATTGCCAACTAATTTTTTTTGTAGAGCTCTATAATTATTCTCTCTGGTTTGCGTTCCGTTTAAACATTGCTGTAATTAATTAAACACGTTCATAATTAAAAATTTCACAAATTTAAGACTTATCTTTATAATTTCTTATTTTTAGAAATTGAAGAGAAAACACCGAGTATCTATTTTTTTAAATAAGTTGATTTTGAATATTAATTTAGGTGTAGAATGAATATTGGCATCGAGAAAAATTTCACAGTGGAATATTCTAATAATAACTAGATTTTCCTATTCCTTATAAAAATTATTTACTGTGTCTTAACCAATTTTTTAATCATATTTAATTTTTTTTAATTATTTATCTTATCCAATTCATTATAATTAATTGCATCCTTCCTCATCTTTAATAATTTTTATATTATTATGAATAATTGATTGATTCATTATTCCCTTAATTTTATTAATTACTAGTAGTTTTTTTCTGTTTTTAGCTTGGCATCATAATCATTATTACGGATTTAAGTTAATTAGACTAAGAAAGAAATACACATTATATAATATATTAACATTCTTGTATCTAAGATATTGGTGTTCTAACCTATCTAAAAAATAGTTATTGATCCAAATAAGTGCGTGCAATATAAAAGATATTGGTGTGAATTTTGTATTCGTTTAAGGAAAATAACATTTTTTTATATAAGTAGTTTAAATAATTTAAAAAATTTTTTTCTAAATATTTAGTCCAATTTTTTTTTAAAAGATTATAAGGGGTAATTTTTTATTACCCCATTGCTTTTTCTCTGAAATTTTCTACGTCATTTTTTAAGGTAAGTTTTAGAAAAAGTTGTCAAATTTAAATCATGGCCTAGGTGAAATTAATTAGTTTTTTGGTCAATTTTAGTAAGATACTACTTAGTCACACAGTTCAAAGTTAACAGTTCATTTTTCGGAAATTGTCTAATCCTAACACCCATAATTTTAAATATCGTGATGGTTTCAATTTAAAAAAAAAGATATACAAACCACCTGGACGAAATTTTTTCACTATTGTTGTTCACAGACAATTAAATTATTCAAACAACTTAGTTGGACAAGTTTTTATTTTTTAGCCTACGACACTAGCCCTGCTACCCGTTGAGTCGGAGGCTAAGATTTCTGGAAATAATAACAAAACCCAATGTTTAACAAAATAATGGATCATTAAAAATATTACGTACAATAAAAATTTAAAAAAATAAGTTACGTATTGGCATGATAAATAAGAAGATTACCCCAATCCAAGTATTGCAATTTTTAATAAAATGCATATGGGTAAAATGATCTTTAGCAGTGAGGAAATAAAAATGCCTATAAAATTAGATAGAATCTTTATGAATTAAAAATTTAAAAAGCCTTGTACGTATTATTAACTTTAATTTTTTAAATATTCTTAACTATTTAGCATAATTAACCGTGGCATTTTGTCCGAAGTTAGCAGGTGAACGGTCAAGAGTGCTGAGTCTAAATTTTTTTTTCCTATAGGTTTCTTATAACCAACGATTCTCAAGTTTTTTTTTCTTGCTTGACGGTGATATTTCGGCTACGACGGAGGAATTAAGTCTGCCTTCTAAATAAGTATAATTAAATTAGCCGCATATTCAGAACTAGGGTTTTTGTTGGGATCATAATAAAAATATTTTAAACGTTTTAACTGAAAGCAAAGCAGACCCATTTTTATATAGTTGAAATTAGAAAGTTCTATAATAGTTAACACAAAAATAAAACTTCAAACCTAAATCATACTATACAATGTACACCAACTGTTTGCTTATTGATACTCAACAAAAACGATAACCGCAATCAATACCTCATGACTATGGGAACACAGTTTCCATGAGAAAGGTTGTTATGAATAATATAGCTGAAAAAGTTGACGATGCACACACAAACTAATTTTAAAACCAATTATGTAACTAGATATAGATATCTTTAGCTATATTCATAGGGTAAGATATCTTAATCAATTTTTTAAATCTTATTTGATTTTATTATTTCTAATTATTTGTTTTTTACAATTGATTGATTAGCTGATCGCATTCGTCCACAATCATTTTTGCTTTATTATGGATTGCTGATTGATTTATTATCCTTTTATTGGATTAATAAATAATAGTTTTTTTCTGTTTTGATTTGGCATTATAATTAAGGTGTCTATGTTGGTTGAAGACTTTTGTCTTAGCTGCTTAATTAAAATGATTTAATTATGTAGTAGTATATCAATTGATGAATCTTGACATTAATTATCCTTTAATCTAACCCATCAACTCATCTTAATATTTTTCGTTGATTAAACCATTTTACAAAATTACTTGCAAAGTTGCTTGGCTTTGTCAATTTTTATAGTTAAAAATTTTTATTCGAGAAAATAAAATTTGTGAATATTCTTCTCAAACAATTTGCTACAAGTTTGGCAAATATTTTGTTGTCATTTAATTATTTTATTTTATTATTTCAGTAAATAATTTTACAACTATGATATTGAAAGTAAAACAATAATTACAAATTATGTTTTACTTTCATTATGCTTCAAAATTATTCATCTTCTTTTAAACTTTTACAGTTAAAAAAATCAATTTTTTTAATAAAAATAGTTTAAAGAATGTTCAATATTCGAGCGATTGATATATTAAAAGAATTTAAAAAATTGTCAAAAAATGCGGAATATTCGTTTTTTGTTTAAAATAATCAGATATGTGATGATATATTTGTTTATGGTACAAATTGAAAAGCTCAAAAATACAAACGTGTTACACAGGTCAACAAATATCAATGCCAGGCACAATAGGTTATTGAAAACATAAAAGCATACACCCCATGATGGCCTTATATCATATGTATTTTCCGTTTTTTGTAATTTAATCTATTTTCGGCTATCTAAATCCGTTCATATCCATTTTTCACCAAATTGTTAGATTTTGTGACCTCAAGAATACTTTCCAAAGAAAAAATTCAAGATTTCTCTTTTCATATAAAAATCCATTGTAACTTATATTTATCATATCAAATAATGGGAAATCAATGTTGATAATATTTTTTAAAATACAAGGTCATACATCAGCATTTAGATTATACAGAATCTTCCACATCCAAACTTAAGCACGACACGATACATTTCCGGTTTTTAATTATTATATAAGTTCAAGTTTGATTCAGTTTTGTTGTTGTGATTATTCAAAAAAAAATTTCAAATACAATTTGTTTTTGACTTTTTTGCTTTTTTGATCCTTTTAAAAAAATTTTCAATGTTTATAGCTCACTTACTACGTTTAATAAAAAATACGTTTAACGGATTTGAATATCCCTAAGATGGCAGATTTGAGTTAGCTTATAACTCTCAAAATTTTGTTGACCTGTGTAATATAAATTTAAATATTTATGCATTGTTAGTTGCATGTTATTTGGAATATCTATTTGAGAGACTCATAAACAACTTTTTCGGATAAGTCAAGATAATAATAACTAGTGAAAAAAATTGTTGTAAGTTGTTTAAGCATTTTAAGTAGGATGCAAAAATTGTTTTGTTTAAAATCTACAACATATTAATTTATATAAATTTTTTTAGCGAAGTCAGTTAAATTTTGGCTAAGACAATTTTTTGTTTCTGAATTTTAAAGGTGTTTTCCGTTGA